>CM065425.1:27145780-27747736 GCA_033060865.1 Dorcus hopei
CCGCTCGTATCGAATTTTCATTCTAACCTTGTTACAGAATATACTATTCTGGGACAGCCTAAGAAATTGAAATTCTAAATTAAAACTGTTTGCAAGAAGATTTTTTTTTTATTTTTCTATTTTTTGACTAAACCATAACACGTGTCAAAATTTGCAAAGACACAAAAACGTTCACTAATGAATGAATCTTCCTAAAAATAAATTAGTTACCCATATAACATATAAAAGACAACTGTAAACATATAAAAGACATTTGTTCTTCGTGTATGGGCTATTTTCTTCAATAAGAGGCGCTGCAGCCATTTAGATTTTTCTATTTTGTGACCAAACCGTAAGAAGTATCAAAAATTATAAAGACACGAAAAAGTTTCCTAATGAATGCTTCCTTCTAAAGATTTACTTGAAGTTATCTTCTAAAGCCTATAACACAATGCCTAAGTAAAAGTTTTAAGGAAACTTAATAAAATTGAAATCTTATATACTTTACTTATAATAAGACATAATGCTTAAAGATAAAGTTTAAGCGATTGACCAATCAAACTGAACCAAGTGACAGCTAGCAATCACTAACTTAAAATTATTGAATGCAATTAGTGACAAATATAGATACTGCTGAATATAAATCACAACTACGATTTTATTCTCAGTCGCTCTGATGGTTTCATTTAAATATTCTACAAAAATAAACTTCATCTTCCATTTCGACATCTCACGTTCACGTTCTAGGTATAAACCTATTATAACTCACAACTTTAACTTCACAGATTTGAGTATACGCGTAGAAACAAAAACAAACAAAAACTGATTCAACTTATTCCAATTACATTAGAAATTACATATTACATTTTATCATCGCTTGATGACGTGAAGATAAGTTTTACATTGTGTCTTGCTACATCTGTAGCATAAGCATTATGTTCTAGGCTTTTTAGAAAAGCTATTGCAAAATTTGTGTTTTGGTAACCTTGTTTTTCACACTAGCTGTCTACTCCAAATTACTAAAATCATCTGAACATGTGACTTAATATCCATTCACGATCTTTTTAGATTCTAGAGGGCCATGCTTTTCTTTTTGTTAAGTTACAGATGAATTCAAAAAAAACGGGAAATGAAATTTTTCCAATTGTAAATTTGGTTGCATTTGTCAATTAATTGTCTACTTGACAACAGGACTTGACAATACATACCTTTTAAAAAAATCTAACCTATTTCTAATAAAGTCGTTTTCACACTATGAAAATATTGAAAAAATGTGCCAATTTTTTTTTGATATTTCCCGTTTTTATTGATTTCAGCTGTACGTACATGAATTTTGATAAAAATCAAAATGTGACAAATGTAAAATTCTGACACTTTAACCTCAGTCCCATCGACTATTGAAGTTTGCAGCTAAGCGTTCGCCACCTGGTGTCAACTAAACAAACCCTTGTATGCTACATAACATCTCGTGTTTTGGCGCCGATTCTGAGTATATGATGTATCAGGATTGTGTTATATGTGATATTTACATTAAATCAACTTGTGTATTTGTATTGGTACGCACTTAAACATGTGCATTACAAAAATTCCGAATAGCTTACACTGCTTACAGAGGTTCAAATTTATCCACGGTAGCGCTGTGATCTTAAAATCAAACGCCTATACTCTACGATGGCATGAAGAAAGTAAAATAATAGCATTAAAACAAATAATTACTTGTAACTTTGAAATACTAAGTCAAAATGCTCAAAATCATCAATGTTTTTTGGCGTCAGTTTTCAAAAATATAACCATCAAATTAAAATGGAACATATTCATTTGGAAGTATTGTAACACGCCGACGTGTCACCTTGTTTGTTGACTTTTACGGACAACTAAATATCCAATAAAACTGTGCAAACAAAAACAAATTAAACTTATTGCCAAATTAAATAACTGGACCGACAATCAGGCCTATTCTGTAACTTTTTTTGAATCGAATCGGAATCTATGACAGGAATCGGAATGTTTTTAAATCAAAATATACAACCTCTACTGTATTTCTTGAGTATGGTTTCTGGTATTTTGTAAAGAAGGTAGAACGCATTAGCTATTTAACATTCTATTTAACATTTTAATATAAAAATCGAGCAGAATTACGCCATACGAATTCGACTATATTACGATCTGATCTGTCAAATGCACTGATTTCGATACGATTTGAGTTACAGAATAAGGGGGAATGTTTATTTTCTGAGAATTCCCAAGAAGGGTCCCCCAACCGGTTTATGACTGCAATTCAGCATTATCCCTATCTGTCTACGATTACCTAGATTTATTGCCGGCGCTAAGAAACTATTCTGTTAACCTACTTATTGTGTTATGGTTGAACGACCCTCCGGAATCCGAGATAAAATAATAATATTTCTAATATGGCTCGTAATCGCTGCAAACCTGGACTTACGTTGTTGTAACTCAGTTCTTTTTGGTGTATCGGCGAATAACTCGAGAGATCAAGGAAGTAATTTCGTTTAAATAAGAATGCGGTAGTTATATTCAATTAATTATTTATTGCAAAAAATAGGTAAAAACTCCTTGTACCAGCCACTGAGGGATCTGATATAATGAGCGAAAAAACCCTTGCGTTAAACCAATACAAAGAAAACAAAATTACGGTTATCAGGAAGTACAGTAGAATTTGCTTAACAGATTTCACTTTCGAATATCGGAGCGACCTAACTGACTTCAAATCACGCAGCTGGTGGTTTCGTGCACACGCAAATGGTTGTTGGAGAACTCTGCTCCTTAATTAGATTAACAATTAATTTAGGTTCAACTTAGATTGGTCTTGGTACTAGTGTTTGTCACTTCAGATCGTATTCTAAGACTCGTTCTGCTCAATAAACCAACGCACAGTGTGACACAGTGGGTCTACAGTGTACTCAATCAATGGAAGTAATTAATTAATTAATCAGACCTTCTGGAGAAGTATGTGATACAAAATGCCGCCCTCGGCGATCAATTTGCAGGACAATCAATAGAATCACCAGTTTTTCAGAGACTCTTGTCGGACGTGATGGGAAAACCCTATCGCTAGCTGACCTAATTAATTGAGGTCGAATTTAAGAGGGTGGTACTATGTACTACTTTTTTCAAATCCCTCTACGTCGTTTTTCCGTCGGCTAAACCTATCTAATTAATTTGTTGCGCAATGGACCCAAATTTACTATTTTCGGCACTCCACTATGGGTGGTTATGGCCTTTCACTCTCTCGGCAAATCGCTTCTAATTAACCTGCAAATATCTCGGCAAAGGCCACAGCTCGGTTCACACACTGGGGTGAGCGAAACTCTGTTAAGAAGATGGCTATGAATAGGTGGTTCAAATTGTTCGACCTCGTAATTACGAAATTCGTAACGAGCAATAAATAGGCCTTGATCTCTGGGTTTTAGATTGTGCTGGCACACTTGAGTTCGGCGGCAGATATGTATATCTTGCCTTAGACCAGTGATTCAAATTGGCGATTTCCCTGTACACATCGAAATATAGTCGTTAGCGTGTTTCTAATTTGGCAGAGAATTTCTCCAAAGGGTGGAACTATTTTCTAAGAGTACACTGTATTTGAATTTCCAAATAGATTTGAGGGAACAGTTAATTGACGCTGGTTGGTTAAATCACAGAACTGGCCTAATAATTTATAAAACAAATGACCAACAAATTTTACTAAGGTGAATGCTACTTGTTGAGGTTTAAACTCGATTCAAATGTAAATAAAATATTTTGACTAAAATTATCTAAATGCAGTAGGAATACTGACTTTATAAACTCTTAGCCCCTGATTTATGCAAATGAAATTATTTTTAACCAATTTACACCACCAAATATGTGACGAAGAATACAAATAAATGCAAATTACCTATCCGCGTATCCGCGATCCGCACACACGCACACACTCTTGTTTAGACACCCGCGGCGCGACTCGTACGTATTCGTGGTTTTATTTAATTGCCCTTTCTCCCAACACACTGTATTTTAACCGTACCGAAATAAATGATTTATCTAGAAATATGAGAAAATGACTGCAAACACTAAAAGAAACCTGCTAAGTCAAAATTAAAATGAATTCGACCGTTTGCTTGAGTGATTGAATCCTGTCTGTCTGTTTTTCGCGCTCCGTCCTTTCCAAGTAAAAATTAACCACCCCTCTCGGACTTCGCAAGATAATTTTTTGAAATCACCGGCCAATGATAATCGCTGCTTCTAGCTCCAAATCACGCCTATTCAACCTCAATTAGCTTGTCATACAGCATCGCAGTGGTCTGTCGCAATCTGCAACTGCCCTGGCCTTCTCTTCATTACAAATGAACAATTTGATCTCCTTTTCTATAACTGACATATCTCTAAAATTTAGTACAACACAAACCCATACAAAATCCGAAAACACAAAGCTAAAAGGTTACTCTATGACAGGTTTATGATGCCAGAAACCGTAATGCAATTCGCATTGCTAACGTAACAAGTTCTTAAAGACTCGCTGGGTGTTCCATTCTCTTGAAAAGGGACAGCGCGGCGCCCTGGAACATCCGGTCGCAATTTTTACTGAGAATCTGAATATATGTTTGTTATTTAAAATTAACACGCAATAACCGATTTTGTTTTGGAAACCAAACCCACAACCGTTTCACCCAGGGACTTCTACAGGTATGAGAAATACCTGTATGACACCGGTATTTTATTTTACTAGTTACTTTCACCGAAATTATTTTGATACCGGTATTTGTAAACATCACTAATACCGTTATCGTTACATTACCCATATCCTTAAACCAAAATTATATTTCGATAACGGTATTTAAATACCGGTAACCGATTACCGAAATAAATACCGGTATTTTATCGGTAAATGTGAAATCATATACATGTAAGACTTGAGCAATGAAAAAAATTATCTTTTGTTTTTAATCATTCTCAAATTTTTATCTACAATTGTGAATACCCTCCCGTGTGAACATTTCCGAATTTTTTCTGTTGTAGCCCAAATGCATCCTTATGCACCACCATTTTTAACTTTTGCATCCTGCCCATGGTTAGGCTCGAAAAAAAATAAAATAGAAACCTAGCTAATCCCCCATTGAAAATTTTGTGTAAAATGTAAAAATATTGGTTTATAAGGGCGCATTAGGGGAACGACAAAGCATAACAGCATAAACTAGATAAATCAATTCGTCTAAATAAGAATTACCGGTAAAATACCGATATATTATTTCGGTAATATAACGATAACGGTTTGTGGACGTGTAACAAATACCGGTATTGAAATTAATTTCGGTAAAAATTTTCGTTCATTTACCGTTATTTTTATTATTTCGGTTTGAAGTGCCTGGTTTCACCACAGATGATGAAAACATATAAAAATGTATTATTTTAATAATGTTAACAAATGCTTACATTTGAACTAAACCTTTAAAAGCATGATGTATACTTATAAAGAGAAAATAATCACACATTTAAGAACATTGCACGAACGGTTGATGGCAGCATAAGAAGCCACTTTAACGATATTCGGCGCCCTATTTATAAAGTGGCATAGATATGAACCTCCTGCCGTTTAGGAAGCATATTAGAACCATAAGGATCAATATCTCTGTTAAGTAGGGAATACACGATCCAACATGTCTTAACACATGTACGCGCGTACATGTTCGCCGAACATCAACGTCAAATAGTACCATACATACGATCGAACATGTCTTAAGACATCATTGCCGGGAAGTTACGCGCGTACATGTGATAAGATATGTGGGATCGTGTATTCCCTGCTTTAATCTGTGTTTGTTTTGACCAGTAAAGGAAGTGGCACATATTCATACCATCAACCAGTGCCCCCCCCCCCGAAATTTTTCTAAAATATAATATTACGCGTAATTTATACAAAAGAAGTTTTTCGTATGGCGTTATTTTTGTTCACTATTTTACATTTCATAAATAAAATGTTAAGTAGTCCGTATTCGTTAGATTTTTCGTCCCCCTCCCCACCGAAACAACTTTCTATCTACCCCACTGCGCATCAACCTATAATAGTAACCTGTGAACAACTAAAAATCAGATTAGAGTCGGCGGTGCAAAGAAAATGTATGTCTGTGATTAACTGAATTAATTAATCTAATACATTCATGAACTGTCAGATCAGCCTAACGCCACGTTAGTAACAGACATACTTTTTCTTTGCACCGCCGACTCTAATCTGATTTTTAGTTGCTCACAGGTTATATTACGCAACAAGTTTAGAAAAGTGAAGTTTTACTAAACGAATTTGGCTTGTTTGAGTACGAGCAAGTAACTTTAAAAACCATACGAGTTTAGAGAAAACTTCTCTAACGAGTTGCGTATATTATTTTTTTCGCATTTCATACGAAAATTGATTTTATTAATGTTTAACATAAGTGACATTAATCACTGTTCCTTTAATAACTGTCACAATTGATGGACGAAAAATAATACACGTAGTAATTAGTACGTTGCTATACAGCAATGGTTGTTACGTTGTAAAGTAACCCATTACTGTACGTTTTTGATGATACGTTACTGTATGAAATGTAAAAAAAAATAATTTTTGATGAAAACGCGGAAGTTTGAAGGCAAAATACGACAGTACGGAAAGATAATTCGTTTCTAAGACAGCGTTATTAAATTTACCAATCGAAAAACAGTGTTGTGTGCATGTAAATTCTGATAAACTTCAATGATTTTAATTCTTAAAAAAAAAACTATGGAGGACAATTTAATATCTCATAAAAAATTAGGGTGTTAATACTCTAGTACCATTTTTAGCCAAGAAGGTAGTTTGAAATCGTCACAGTTTGCAGTACCAAGTGCTAACTTTAACAGTCTGCAATTTCAAACCTAAATCAGACTGGACACTTTTTTTTTGGCATTTTCATAGACTAGTGATAAGTGTGCCACATTTTATTTACAGCTTGTATAGGTACAACATTAGTCTTGCCCTAATCATATCATCCATGTACGAAACTTAAAATGCGTATATATTTCAGCTTTATGTGGAAATAACACATGTGCGTATGTTTCTATGTAGACATTTGTCTGTGTGCGCAATTTTCTAGGTGCGCTTCTTAAACTATGGATCGCGACCCGGGTCGCGAAAATTAAATTCAAGCACTAGAATTTCAGTTTATGTGTTATTTCACAAACGCACAATATTTAACGTGATGCGCCACGCAAGCGTTGCGGTAATAAAATTACTTGAAACATTTACTTTGGTTTATTTTGGATGATAAATGAACACGAAACGTTTTATAACCAGAGCTGCCTAATAAGGGCTAAAGATTTCCCAAATCTGTGGTTACTAAGGATCTGTAAACCAATGATTTCTTGGAACAAAGTTAGGAAATAAGAAATTGGTAAGAATTTTCTCCGAGCTCGATTTGGACTTTTACGTTTGCTCTCGCAACTTAATAAACTGTCCAGTATATGCTTTGAGTTGCTGCAGCAGCAAAATTGCTATCATAACAATAAAACATATCTGGTATTTTTCTCTTACAGGGACTGACTAATATGGACGGAAACGGCCAGAACTTAAATTCCAATTCTAATTTAGTTAATGGCATGTCGCATGATCAATCGAACCACGTAGATCGCGGTTCACCCCAAGTGATGGAAGATCGGCGGGCGCCCGAAGGCAAAGACAATGACTCGTATGCAGAAAATGACGTGATTGAATGTAAAAACGAGAAAACTTACACCACAGACGTGAACGGTAAAGTGACAGTAGTGCATGTTGTAGTTACCATTAATGGCAATGGGACGCTGGCCGACCTCAAAAAGCAAAGGATGCAGATCAGGAACAGTGCGACGGACGTGAATAGTTTAAGTTCGCCCGTCAGTAGTATTCCCGAGAGCGATTCTGTTATAACGCAACCATCAGCCGATATTCTTAGGTTTACTGGTGATACGGAGGACGTTGTAGGCTACTCGAGGAAACGGTGCTGCGTCATACAGTAACCGTGAGAATTTAAATGTCTTGTCGTCAGTACTTAATGACTTGTGTAGAGAACATTCATCAATATATCAAATGACCACCTAAGTTATCAGTAAAGATCGAAATTTTATACTAGTTATCTTGGAAACGGAAGAAAGCAATGGCTTTTCACAAAAAAAATAGATGAAATTCATTTGATATGTTGATGGTAAAATAGCTTTAGCAGCAACAGGAAATTTGCATGATGATTGCTTAGTGTGATATACCGTTTTGTTTGTATTTTTACACAGTGCACATCATGCGATCGATTAAAAAACGGTTCAGAGTAAGCCACCTGATTAGTGAGCACTAACAGGTTAGCAAACAGTGGACTACATAGATGAAAGGCCGACAAACTAAACTGGCCCACTGTTATGCCTTATTCTCTACGTACAGTCGCAAGAAAAAAAAATTAGTCGTCAGTGTCATTCAAAAATTTGATGGGGTTATCTCAAATTAAAAATATCTTCTTGTCTTCTTGTCGGGTGTGTTATATTTTAATCAACTTGACATACGGAACTATTTCACAATGTCACTGTATCAAAAAAATGACACTGCGACCAATTTTTTTGCTCACGACTGTACATCTTGAGATTATTTTATCCGTTCTTTACTCATTAGTAACTAAATTAAAGAAAATTTGTTACATCCCCGCGAATTCTTTTTGTATTGTAATCATTTTTACTAAATTGTCAGACTGCACTGTAATGTAATTTTTATTCTGTTATTAAAGAAATAATGTCATTGTCAATTCTGTCAACTTTGAAGCTAGCATACTCTAAATAATTTTTATTCGATCTTCTGGCATTCACGCTTCTGTTCACGTGCACATGTTGTATAGTGCGCACTTCGATTGGTTTTTGAAATTTCTCGTTCTGTTCGAAACAAAAAAAAGAGAAATGTTGCAATGAGTGGATACGTAATGATATTTTGCACGTGATTGATCGTAGGTCATTTTTATGAAAGTGAATGATTTGATGCAAAATAATTTCTAGGTGCAAATGAAGAGACGTAGAGAAAAAACATGGTTGTGAAAAATATTTAAATATGTACTGTGCCCGACAATAGAATCTGGGACATGTAATACTTTCTATTGTAAATACGATGAATCAAGTATTGTTAACAAAATTAGTCTATTTGTTTATTTTTGTTTTTGTTTTTCTTTTAAATGCATATATAGAGTTGTTCCAGATTTTCTTGGCGGGCATAGGTACTGGCTCCTTAAATTTGTGTTCCCAAATTAACGCTGTCAAATAATATCGAATTCATCGTCTATGGCAATAAATATGGAAAACTAATGCATATCATTTATCGACGCTTCAGCAATTTTTTATTTCATGTTTAGATTATATTGAATTTTCGGAATTTTATTCATAGTTCTGTTCCTTAAAGACGTTCCACAGCACTTTATAAAGTACATTTTGTATCTTCTATGCAGTGAATAATAATAAATCACTTTTGAATGGTCTCAAAATTTGATGATAGACAAGTTACTAAATCACTAAATTTTCGTGGAGTTATTGTAACGAGTGTTTAATTGATAAAAAGTTCATCGCGTTGGTTTTGATTTTTTACTAAACCAATTGACGTTTGACGGATGATAATAATTGTCAAACAGTTGTATTGTTTTGTTTATAATTTAAGGTGATTACATTATAAAGTTTACAATGTTATGAAAAATTCGAAAGTTACTTGACGAACTTTTCAATTAAACACTTGATATTATTCGGTTCACGATTAATATTCATCTCTTTATAAAACTGAACTACATAAACATCATTCTTTTATTACAGGTATGCCGGCATCGGCATATACCTTCTGTCTTACGAAAGACGCACCACATTATAACTCCGTTATTAATAATCCTATTTTATTAATTCAAAAATCACATAAGACTGATTTATAAATATTACAAGAGAATACCATTTTTTGATTATTTTTAACTTGGCATTTTTGTCGAGCAATAGTCAACTTTTTTTTTCAAATAGCAGTATATATTTTTCTTCATTCAGTTTGATAGACTTTTTTTTTCTGAATTCAATGATGTATTTGAACTTGATTTTTTCGAAAACTGCAGGGAAATAATTATAAAATGATGTGTGCAGTGGAATACACTTATGGGGTAACCAGAAGGTGTGAGCTGTGACGGGAGACTTTTGAAGTATATTTTTATAATAACTTTTGCATTTTGTTAAACTGTTTAATTTTAGTATGTAATCAAATTGGCATTGCTTGTATTCCACCGCATCCTTAATTTCTATTTAAAGAGCGAAATTATTTCTGTACAGTATTCTAAAAAATCCAGTTCAAATAGACCTTTGAATTTAGGAAAAAAAATCTTTATCAAACTGAATGAAGAAAATATTTGCTGCAATTTGAGAAAAAGAGCTGACTATCGCTTGACAAAAATGTATTGTTAAAAAAAATCAAAAATGGTACTCTTTTGTAGTATTTATAAATCAGTCTTATGATTTTTGAATTATTAAAATCGGTTTATTAATAACGGTGTTATAGTATGGGTCGTTTTTCATAAGACAGACGGTATAAAAAAATTATATATAGGTACTCACGTTTATCAACACTAGGGTTCCTAGATTTGAATGGCTAAAGGTTTGGAAACAATCTGTCCAATTCTCCTCCATCCTTTTGACCTCGTGATCACTTATGACTTTATATTTTTTTACTTTCTAATGTAACTTTGTAAGAAAGTGTATTTTTCATTTTGTGCAAAATTTATATTAGTTTCGTTACTTTATGCAGAGTTTTAATGTTCTTAAAATATGTTGATGTAATTTTAACCATATCATAAGATATAAGTAATGAAACAAATTGGACAGAAATACATAGTTGCAATAATTCTATTTTGGCTTGCGATATTTTCATCGTACTTCTTATGTTATTATTCTGAATATGTTAAAAATTATACTTACGTTGTCTTAACACGTTCAGTGGGTCTAAAATTTAACAATATGTGCATGAATTGAATAAGTGTATTTTTGGACTGGACTGATTTTTCGCCGGTGAAAAATCAATACAATTCGAGCACTGAAACTATAATAATTCGAGAAACTCAACTTCATATAATTAATATCAAATATATAAATACCAATATCGTTCGTGCAGATGTCCCGTTGCTGTAATAAACGAAGGTGCATAAAGCAATATCAATGATAATGAATTTGCGTGAATAGTTACACTAGTATTATTTATGAATATGTTCACATTCCATAAAATGTGATATTTTGATACATCACGTATGTTATTATATGTGATTTATTTATATTTATGCAATAATAGCATTTATTAGATTTACATACATTTATATGATACATATTTTAGAGTAAATTGTTATCATGTTCTAGAGATTTTGCCTTAGCAGGTACGTTTTTCTGTTTCTTTTTGTTGTTTCGTCCTATTTATTACAATATAATATATAAAGTGTACGTGCGAACTCACTCGAGATACTTCAAAATACTTTAAAATTTTATCGATCGCATAGTACTAGAATATTAGCAGTCACGTTCTTTCTGTCTTTGCGATTCGTTCTTGCTTGTATTGGAGTAACTATGGTCAGTTCTATCTATGATGCATTTATTAAAAGTGTACAAAATAAATTTTTAAAAAGATAATAAAAATATTATGATGTGTCTTAAAATCTTTTACTAGTGTAGGCCTTGGCAACTGTATATTTAAATAACACTGATTTTATTTAAATGTCAAATACATGAAGCAGCAAAAGAATGCGAATAAATATTAAGTAAAAATTGCTCTAATAAAAAATGTTTCATTTGAACTTGAGAATCCAATTTTCGGGTTCCCGAAAAAATCCCGGGATTCAGTAATCCTACGAACAGTTTCATATTTTCACAAAATACATTGTAAATATGTACGTAGTAAAATTTATCGATATTTATTAACGAAATATGCAATAACAAATACCGGCTGTCTCACGCCGTCTGTTCACTCTTCTAGAAGTTCTAATTTTTAATAAATGATATTTATGAAGTATAAATTAAATGTAAAAATTAATTTTTTGACATTCCATTGATTATCGTAGCACTTCTGGTTTCACCAGAAGCAATCTCAACTTTCTTATTTTAAATATTTTACATGTTTTGAATCTACTGATCATTGCGAGTCCGCATATGCATCATTTGATAATTATTTTGCTTTCCATGACAACGAAAGAAATATATTTGAAACATAATTAAACGATCACGTAATAAAACATTTTTTTAATGACTTTAAAAAAAGAATGTAAAATTTGGTATTAGTGTACTTGGGAAAAAAATTCATTTTTGAACTAAACCAGGAAACATATAAAGCGTTGCGGGGGGAAAACATTGAGATTTTGGTGCCATCAGGGGAATCTTGAAGAGAGCTTTCGGACGGCAGTATCACTGAAGGGAGAAAACGAGGTTGATCATAGGAAAAATAATATTTTCAAAAAGCAGTGTCAGAAGAAAACAAGGTAAGATCCAGTGAAAACGGACATGTCCAGCCGGTGATTCATTTGGCTGACTCGATCATAGAAGTAATCTTCCTGACGAGGTTATAATTATAGACGTAATAATAATAATAATAATAATAAATACTTAATAGAATCTAGGCTTCAAACTTCGTCTCTAGTTTTTCGAACATTTTATGTAATTAATAGACTTACCCTATTTTCTCCTGACAAAAGAAATTACTTACGTCCTGATGATATTTGAAATACTGTAAAAAGCACAATAAATATTTTCTCGATTTACTCGATTGCATTACAGGGAAAACATGAACCATTGCTTTCTAGATTGAGAAACAAAGTTTCTTTTTTAAAAAGTAAAGCTTCTTTTTCAATGTCATGAAAAACATACTTACCAAATGACAGGTATTTCGACTCAAAATGATTTGTAGATTCCAAGTACATATGGGAAAATATACAGGGTGTTGTATTTAAAATAAGAAAAGTAATACAACAAAAGTAGTAACAAAAAAAGAATAAAAAAGAAATTCAAGAATAGTACTTCTAACAGTTTTTATTTTGAATAAAAAAGTCAACATTATTTCGAAATTTTTTCGGGATTTTAGGATCCCGGGATTTCCGATCTTCGGATTCCGGAATTGGATTCCCTAATTTGAACGTACAGTTGTTATGGCTTGTTATACTACTAAGATAGTGATATTGCAGTTAGCAATGTTTGCAAAACAGAAAATATACTGAATATGGTGATGGCCTTATTAAGTGTAGAGAACGGCTGTGCATGTTCTGAACCCAGATGCCCTTGCCCTTAAAAATTTGAAATTGTTAAACTTGTTGCATAAAAAATTTTGTATCCTCTCAAATGTAACATAGAAATATATTATTTATTTGGAAGTCTGAATTTTTCTCACATTTTCCTAGTTTGCACACATTTTAAGGTAACTTCAGTAATAATAGGCCCGTGAAAATACAGACTTCTTTAAGTTAGCAATGTTAGATTTACAGTTGCGACCGAAAAAATGAAGACATCTGTTCTCGTGCTTTCTAATAATCGCTTTTCGAGTTCAACTATTTTTTATACCAATAATAGGGAGGGAAAAATGACATTCTCTCCTGAAGTGTATATACCATTTTCTTCACGATCGAGAATAGAAGAATTGAGAAAAATGATAAGAATCTAAACCTTAGATGAAAGAATAATTAGATGTCAAAGCCAACGTTACATACGCAGAGCAATAAACTACGCCCTCACACGGCTTGGAAGGAATTAAAATAAAAAAAGGCGCGCAATTTAAAACTATTTGAACGTAAACTGAATGGTTTTGTCCACGAAATTGAAGAATTTAGTACATTGAGCAACATTCTTATGTGCCCAAGACACTAAATAGTTAGTTCCCTGAAATAAGTACGTATATTTTACATGTGACCATTTTTATATAATCAGAAATAAAATAATATCTTCAGCAATAAAAATCAAAGACATGGTTAAAATTATCTTTATTTCATTATTTGCAAATACAAGACAAATCATTACAAGATTCAGAAAAAAGTATACACATTTAGAAACACCCCTTTCAATTAAAACAACATAAGTTGCGGAGGCACTTGCCATCGTCTCAAATGAAACTTACATCTTATTTTGACAAAAATAATGGTCTCTTAAAGTACAGTCTACCTGCAGCGATTAGTCGGAGCGACTAAACGTTGCGACAAAACGCATCGATTAGTCGCTTAGCATGGTCTATCTATCGAGCGATTAGTCGAAGCGATTCATAAATTGCGTGACGCAGTGTTGTTATTTCTATTATAAAGTAACAATAAATAATGGAAAAAGTAGTGTTAGCTGCAGCAGCATTAATAGTAGAAGAAGTTTTTTGGATCATGTAGTGCTGAATGTACGTTTAGTAGTTTTTCATCTTCTTTTGAAAATCTTAACCTGTTTCCTCTATTATTATTAATTCCTCTATCAGTTTTAGCCATTTTCGCAGAAAGCACAATAAAACGAAAAAAATTTCGTAAATATATAAAACTTCGTACCGTATAAACTGCGATTGATAAAACGCACGCGTCTAAGTTGCCTTCAAAGCAATCGGACTATTAAACGCAGCGTCTTTCTGCGACTTGTTTCTGAAGATAGACCAATCTTTTCTATTTCTATTAATATTTTCATATTGCGATGTACGGTATACAGGTGTAGAAGCACGTTGTGAACAGCTCGATTAAATTTCAAATTTTTGCGGTTTAACTAATTAAAAATTAATGTGATCTTAAACCACACGCTAGAACTAGTGTCTGTGTATAATAATTCGACATTTTCTGGTAAATTAGAACAGAAGTAAACGATATTTGATAATTAAAGTGAAATTTTATGTGCATGTGTGAACCTTGAACTGTAAGTGCGAAACCAGTTCCGAACTTATCGATAGCAAATATGTCTAAAAATTTGCGCTCAAACACTGTTTCGCTTGACGAAACTAGTATGCAATCAATTATTACACAAATTTCTGCATCTGTGACAAAGTCAATCTTAGCTGATATTAATGCTAAATTTGAAACTATTGATGGCAAAGTAAATGATTTAAATGATTTATGTCATGTTAATAGCACGCAAATAAAAAGGATACTAATTACCGCCTCGATTACTTAGAACAATATACTCGGCGAAATAATTTAAGATTATTCGGCGTTCTGAAAAGGAAAAATCTGAGGATACTGATCTTATAGTGATCAAGCTCTTTAATGAAGTCCTTGGCGTTAGTATCTCATTAAGCGATATCGAAAGAACTCATAGAGTTGGTTATGTTAGTAATTCGCTGAGAAACCTCGTGCTATTATCATTAAATTCTGTTCGTATAGAAAAAGAGCCGAGATTTTTAATGCTAAGAAGAAACTAAAAAGGAACGAAAATGGTTTTGAAGGAGGATCTAACAAATCTTCGTCACAGGCTTTGCAAAAAGCTATGAATAAGTATGGAGCTTCACACTCTTGGACTAGAGATGGTTCTATTTTTGGAGTGCGGATGGCAAAGTCTGCAAAGCCACAGCGGAAGATATGAATGCTTTGTTGCAGAATTAATGTTGCAGATTTAATGTTCTGGTATTCTCAAATCATGCATGCATTTCTCATGTTTGTGTTCAGAATAATATTTAGTTTCTATTTGACAAGAGAAGGATTCTACTACAGAAGGCATCAGTGCATGGTTTGTCACTTAATTAAATTAACTATTTTATTTTGTTAGTGAATTTTGGAATCATGCATGCTTATTTCATTCTCCTGTGCTAAGGAAATCTTCAGCTAAAATTAATGAGTTCTTCATTAAATATACCAAGAATTATTTATTTTGCATTTAATATGTTCATCTCTCTTCATTTATAATTACCCTATTGTTGAAATATATTAAGTTTAATTATTATCAATTTTACTAATTTATGTACTCGTGTTTGTATGAAATTGCTAATCTATTTAGAAAAGACATTTTAGGTCGAAAATTATTTATTTTGTTTGTAAATACTTTAAACCCAAGAAATGTGCATGTGTATTTCGAGCTCGAGCTGGACCTTACAATATGCTTTTTAATTTGGGAGCTATAAATGTGCAGTCACTGGGTACGGGATTTCAGTAACTTTCAGATAATATTTAGAGAATCTGTTTGATATAGTTGCAGTAACTGAAACGTGGCTTCATGATGGCATCGAATCTGATGTATTTCAAATTCCTGGTTATAATTTGATTCGTAAGGATAGAGCTGGTCGAGGAGGGGGTGTTGGATTTTATGTTAAAAATACGTTTAATTATAAGGTAATTAATACTGAGTGTTCTCTCTTAGCTGAACAATTACGGATAAATATCAAAATTTCTAGTAAATCTATTGCATTTGGGGTTATTTATAAACCACCTGACACTAATGTAAATTCCTTCCTTCTAGATCTAGAATCATCTATAACATTAATTGTGCCTATGGTGGACGTAGTAATATGTTCGGGTGATATAAATATTAATCTATTCAATTTAGGTAACAGTAATGTCAAACAGTTCTTATCTATGACTGAGTCTTACGGTCTCACTCAAATTGTCGACGAACCAACTCAGGTTACTTGCTGGTAGTACTCAAATTGACGCTGTTCTTGTTAGTGATCCCGACCTGGTGATCAATTCGGGTGTTACTGACGTACATTTTCTGATCATAGACTGGTTCACTGCACTTTAAATTTTCGTACTTATAATTCTCCTCCACGTATGTATAAATATCGAGATCTACGGAATATAAATTTACAAGAATTTTATGACAGTTTAAGATCAATACCTTTGAAATAATATATACGATTTAATAGATTTAAATGCCAAAGTTTCATTTTAAGTAATAATATCTTGACTTTATTTGATATTTATGCTCCGATAAAGGAAGTAAGACTGACTAAAGTGCCTGCTCCTTGGATGACTGAAGTTATTCGGATCATGATAAAATTACGTAACAATACCTTACTAAATTCAGACATTCCAAATGTGCTCTTGATTGGAATTATTACAAACAACTTCGAAATATTGTAAATAGCGCTATAAAACGCGAGAAGAAAGCATATTTGGAATTTATTTATAGGAAAAATAGTCAGAAATTGACTTGGCAAGCACTCAAATCTTTAAATGTCACGCAATCTAAAACTCAAGAACCACTTCCAAATGCTCTCAGTAATCCTAATGAAATAAATGAGTACTTTTTAAACTCAGTGAGGGCTATGAGTAAAGATGTCGACTCCGATACTCTGAAGTTTTATGTAAATAATCGTTGTAATAATGATCAACGATTATTTGTATTTCAAACGGTTTCTGAAATTTCTGTGGAGAAAGCAATTTATAGTGTTAAGTCAAATGCTTGTGGATATGATGGCATCTCCACTGAAATGATTAAATTATGTTTGCCATTCTTAAGTAAATACATTACTCATGTTATAAATCAATGCTTGGTCCGTGGAGAATTTCCAGAAGTCTGAAGCGCACTGATAATACCGGTTGCCAAAGTCAAAGAAGTCAAATCTTTCAATGATTTACGTCCTATATCGCTACTGCCAGTGTTATCGAAAATACTTGAAAAAATTGCAGTGAATCAGTTTAAGGCATATATAAATTCAAACAATTTATTACCTCCCACACAATCAGGTTTCAGGTCGGGATATAGTACAGGTACAGCTTTGGTAAAAGTTACAGATGATATTTTTAGAGCTTGTGATAGAGGTGATCTGCTGTACTTGTTCTGATCGATTATTCCAAAGCGTTTGACACTATCAACCATAAATTAATATGCGCAAAACTGCACTATTTTGGTTTTAGTGATTTGGTAATTAAGTTCATATCTACATATTATGCGTAGCAGAATGCAGGCTGTCGTTGTAAACGATACACGTTCCTCATTCAAACTTATTGAATCAGGAGCTCCTCAAGGATCAATATTTGGACCTCTTTTATATTCCGTGTATACTGCTGATTTTTATACCAAAATTAAAACCTGTCAAACTCATTTTTACGCTGATGACACTCAGCTTTATTACAGTTTAAGGCTACTAACTTAAACCTAGCTTCTGATTTAATTGATGAAGGCATACAACGATTAAACCAAATTTTTATTATTCATTCTTTGCATATCAATCCTATTAAATCATCAGTCATCGTGTTCGGTGCTCCTAAAGACCGATTAAGGGCCATAGACCGTATGAAAATAGTTGTTGATGATATACAACTTCCGTTTAGTGACACAGTAAAAAATTTAAGTGTCATTTTTGATAATGACTTGAGGTTCTCGTCTCATGTGCGAAAATTAATTCAGAGATCTTATTCTACATTAAAACGCTTGTACATGAACAGACAATTTCTCCCTATAAGATTAAAAATTCAATTATGTGATACTTTATACTCTCAATTTCAATTACTGTGATACTGTCTATGGCCCGTGCTTAGATGTTTTATCAATTTCAAGAATTCAAAAACTCAGAACTCGTGTCTTCGTTTCGTCTACGGTTTGAGGAGAAGAGATCACGTGTCTTACAAACTTCAAAACGCTGGATGGCTAAATATGGGAAACAAGAAGATTGTTATATGGCCTGCCTAGTTCACAAAAATTTATATCACTTCGTGTCCACCATACCTCAGCTCTTTACTAACTCCTAGATTTACGCTGCATGACATATCTTTGCGGCGCACTGGCAGTTTACATATTCCTTTACATAACACCGCCCTCTTCGAGAGATCTTTTTCTTATAACGCCACTAAAATATATAATTCGATGACTCATGAGTTGCGATCATCGGTATTTAAAATTTATAAGAAAACATATTGGAGTCAGCTTTTCTCTACACAACAGTGACTGCTCATAGTTCCATTATTAACCTGTACCAATGTTATTATTGTGCTCATATTGTATTTCTAAATGTTGGTTGGGTGGCAGAGCAGCTAAAGCTGAACCCCGCCAACTAAAATAAAGGCATATTATTATTATTATTATTATTATTATTTGTGTGTTCAATGATATTATTATTGCCAGAAACTGTATATGTAACAAAACAACTTGTACAACAATTTTTTGACTTCATGAATGCACATAGAAGTTTACACAGTACAAATTCTGTACAACACTTTTTTGAACACGACTGTACATCAACTTTGCTCAAACCCAAAAAAACAGAAGACATACGAGAGCTGTTTCGAAAATTCAAAGGAATCTTTGCTTATACCGATGATGACTTTAACCCGAACAGATCTTGTACAGCATAGAATAAACACTGGAGATTCAAATCCAATTCGACAACCTGCACGACAACTGCCGTTGGCAAAAAGAGAAGAAGCCGGCAATTTAATCAAGAAGATGCAAGACCAAGACGTGATAGAACCATTGCAACGTCCATGGGTAACTCCCGTTGTACTGGTGACTAAGAAGGATGGCAGCGCGCGTTTTTGTGCGGACTATAGACGATTAAATAATGTCACGAAAAAGGACAGTTGTCCCTTACCCCTGATCGATGACATAATACATTATCCCGTGCGAAATGGTTTTCGACCTTAGACTTGAAAAGTGGATATTGGCAAGCTGATATGCATCCCGAAGGCAAGGAAAAGACGGGCTTCACTGCTGGAAATGGTTTATGGCAATTCAAAGTGATGCCTTTTGGTCTTTGCAACGCCCTAGCTACTTTTGAACGACTCATGGAATTGGTATTGCGCGGACTTAGCTGGAAAACTTGCCTCGTATACTTAGACGATGTGATTGTTGTTGGAAGAACCTTTAAAGAACACCTTGCAAACTTAACGGTCGTCTTCGGGAGAATAAAAGAGGCGAAATTGACACGGAATCCTGCCAAATGCGATTTCTTCCAAAAAGAACTGAAATACCTTGGACATGTCGTATCAGAAGCAGGAGTCGCAACGCAAAAAATGTGTATGAATTGCGAAGTTTCCTGGAACTATGCACGGGGTGGGTCATTTTTGTATGGAAAAAAACGAATATTGCGCTTTTGGTTTTTAATAGCAAAATTATGTTGCCTTTACATGAAAACAGTATAATGCTAGAATTTAAAGTAAATAGCACCTCATCTTCAGGTTGCGCTTTGCCTTGAAAATACGAATAACTTGAATATATTCTGGTAGTCATATAACATAAATGTCTCAAGGAAAATAGGGTTTTTAGAATAAAATTATCATTTATTAATAATAAAAAAATAATACACCAGAAAAATTAATGAGAATCATTCAATATTGAAATCTTTTTTGCTATCGAATTTAGGCATTGCTGCGAGATTCGAGTTTTAACTTTATCCGCCTTCTCTTGCCCTTTTAGTATACAGTTTTGATGATAACTCTGCTATTATTATTATTACAAATACGAACTTTTTATGGCATACTAAATGGCCTTTCTTGTATAATTTCAAAAATTCAAACGTAAGGCGCACCCTCTAAATATTAATTAAATTCAAAAATATTTCGTAGGTGTCATAATATCATTAAAAGACAACATAATTTTGCTATTAGGTAAGATTATCTCAAAGTTTGATTTTTTTGATTTTTTGACCTACCCTAATGCACATATTATAGACAATTTGTGAAAGATTTTGCAAAGACAGCCAAACTTCTGCATTCGCTGACCGAAGAAAAAAACATTTTTTGAAGTGAAGACTGTCAAGAGGCTTTCGACAACCTGAAGGATCTTCTAATGTCTGCACCAATATTGTCCTATCTACGACTAGAGGGCCACTTCGTTACTAAATTTCATTCACTAAATCATTCCTATGAAGATAAAGATCTTCAATCCTAAAAAAAAAAACAAAAAATAATTTAAAGTTAAAGGTAAGAAATCGTTGACGCTGATGCTAGCAGTCACGGAATTGGGGGCGTGCTTTCACAAGTGCAGGACGGAGAAGAACGTGTTATCGGTTACTTCAGCAAAGTTTTATCCAAAGCTGAAAGAAACTATTGTGTAACCACAAAGGAGCTCTTTCTGTAGTGGAAACAATGGAACATTTTCACAAGTGTCTTTATGGCCGACAGCTTCATCTTTGATCAGACCATGCAGCATTGAAGTGGTTGCTCCAGTTCAAAAATATAGAAGGCCAGCTTGCCAGATGGATAGAAAGACTGCAGGAGTATGATTTTATAATCGAACATTGTATAATTGTTGTATAATAACTGAGGGCAACAATCAAAAGATGCAATCGCCATCATTAGACTGACACAAATACCAGTCTAAAAGCAGTTCGGATGTTACAAATCGTGGAGGATTTGCAATTCTTTGAAAGCATCTCCGAAGCCGGACTTCTCAGACCAGGAGCAAGTCTAATATAACCGATTTTATAACATGTACGGTTACATTTGTTTCATAACTGCAATCAGAATTACATGGGGATTCATTTAAAGTTAAGTACGAATGCGAGAGTTAAATAATTACCGAGTTGTTTTTTATAAAAAAATTTAACATGCGTTATCACAAAAAATTGTTTTGTATGACGAATATGAGAGTTTTTCTTAACGAGACTATAAATAGGACTGAGTTTAAATTTGGGGACATCGCAGTGACAGTCACAGTGACTTCTGACGAAGCTGTCGAACGACTGCGAAACGTTAAGTGTATAGTGCGCGATTTAGTGTCCGCTTAAAAGATTTTGTGATATAAATATGTACGTTATGAAGTACAAACAAAATCGAATTTAACAACCAATAACGTAGTAATATGTATATCGTAAGCTCACGTTTCTTATTGAAGGAAAGAGCTGAATTCGGTAATTCTAGTTTTTACTCCGTGCTTACACCACGTGAATTGCCTTAATGTCATAACATAAACGTATTAGTTTAAAAGTGGGATTATGCTATTTCATTCGACAGGTCGATTGAGGCTGTGTTGTCAAATAGTGGTCAAATAATGAATGTCAAGGATTACTATTTTCCGAAATTAATTGACTGTCAAAAGTGACACTCTCATTTATTACAATTTTTTTATTCCTAAAAGTTTGGATCCTAGATCAAAGAGTATACATAGATGTTTATGGGAGATACCATGGTTTCAAACGTATTTATAATTCCTCCCAGGCCCATAGATGACACTATATTTAGAAACAAAGTAATCTGTAATGTTTGCACGTACTGTTACCACGGTTACCTTTTTATTTAAATTTTGATTTAAAGGTACTGAAGATAGACCGTACCTATGAGCAACTAATGCGATTAATCGCTGCGTTTATTCGCATCGAATAGTACCTTTAAGGTACGGTCTATCTTTTTTTTAAATTATCGCTTTGTAAAAGGCCTCTTAAGGCCGTCGATGAATACTTGGATAGCCAAACGATGAAACACTAGTTCAGGAAAGAAATCGCCGTATGCCATTCGTACCAACTTTTCAATATCGAGTTCAAATTCTTGAAGTGACTCACCATTCTTCTCATTAAGGACTCGGCTCCTTCGTCGCCTCGTCCTTAATTACGATTCGTCCCCTAAAACCCTATTTTGCGTACTTGATACATAAACTACTATTTGCATATCTCTAGGTTACGTTACCAATGACTGTGTTCAGTATCGGTGGTTAGTAGCACATGTTCATTTGCTTATCAAAGGTAATACGATGTTAGAATCATGTACAGGTTGAATTTTCAAACTAGGTGGATATAAGTAAATTCGAACGAAGTCGTGTAGGAGTAGAGGGGGATCTAGCATGTATCAGCTCACGCCTTCAGTTCGAAACTTGCAGTTTTTAGAGCTGTTTTTTAGCTACATTATTATATTTTTAATTACAAACAATAATAATTGCGTTATGCAAATGTATTGCGGCAATTAGAACAATATTTTACATGAATTATTGAAATCCTAGTTAAAATAAAATTATTAAATACGCGCTCATCGTTTCGCTTCCCAATGTGAGACAAGGCTGGCCGTCTCGAATATATCCGAGGCACACGTCACCAACCTACTTGCTTCAATCAAGCTGTATAGAAGCCCTGTATTTTTAGGCAATTCACGGTTGCGTAAAGAAGCATGCACTAGCATAATAGGTACGCAATTCTACTACAGTCCTGGGTTCGGAATAACTTCATTAAATTAATTATTTCTGAGAGTATTATCTGATCATAAGCTAATAAACTTCCAATGTTAGTCGCGATTTATATTATTGTGCAAAAAGCGAAAAACACATACGCGATCGCGACCGCGACCACGACACGATAGCGATGGCTATCAAACGCTCTTTAGTAAAGAAATGAGTCCGCACGTACTGCTGCGACTTGTTGGTGACTGATAAAAGTTTTTGTGTAAATTTACTGTAATTATAAGTTTAAATTTACTATAATTATCGGTGGTCACTGGCAGCCACCGATAATTACAGTAAATTTACACAAAAACTTTTATCAGTGTATATTTTAGTAATTTTGGTGATTTTCGTATTATCATTATTTTAATTGGCCATTTTGAATTCCCTTAATGGTGGGTTTATACAGTAACTAACACTAACAACTAACGTTTAGTAATTAATAATTAAACAGTTAAAAGTGAGGTTAATATATAGATAAGCAGAAGGGGTTTATACAACTTCACTAATAACTAAGCTTAAATAACATTGCTTAGGGCCAGTTTCATAATGGAATTTAAAGCAGACTTTAAATTTAAAGTCACTTTCAGATGTCAAAACAAATATGAAAACACATTTGTTTACATATCAGAATGTGACTTTAATTTTAAAGTCTCCTTTAAATTCCATTATGTAACTCTTAAGTTGTTAGTTGTTAGTTTTAATGCTTAATTGTTAACTCTTAGTTAGCTGTATAAACCCACCTTTAGTGTTGGATGTTGTCACACTAAGGGCCTTCACCATGTCGCGCTAAGCCTCCACTATGTCGCGACGGTGCGTCCTTAGCCTTGCGGGGTTGATTGGGGTGCGTAGGTTTATCAGAGGGTAGAGCTTTAAAACAATGATTTTAAAAAGTTAATACTTCTTTATTACGTTAAATGATTAATTTAGTTGAGGGTGGTTTGTCCGTTAAAATTGGGGGTGCGGTCATGGGTCGTTCGCGGCGACTGGGGTTGTTGATTCGTCTAAAGGCGGCTCCACATTACATGGCAAACTAGGCGAATGTCGAACGTTGGTGATGTGTACAGTTTTCCAAACGTTTGTCAAATAATGTGTACGATGTTGCTGAATCGCATTTAAGTGTCTCATTTACCGACTTCTATCGGAACGTATACGAATGCAAACGTTGGAAGGAGTTTGACAAATGCTCTACCATACACACTATTCGGCGAACCTTCACACATCACAAACGTTTGGCTAGTTTGCCATGTAATGTAGCGCCGCCTTAAAACGAAACAGCGGCGGCATTTCCTTAGCCGGGGAAGACTGGCGAAGTTCGAGGCCGGTCCGGGACTGAAGTGAAAGTGTATGTAATGTTGCCACAATATTACAAACATGTGTACTTTTTGATAATATTAACATTGCATCTTTGTGTAATTGATGTTATATAATTTTTATGATATAAAATGAAAATCACATAGACATCAAAGAAAAACATCCCAAATGTGACTTAAATACAACATTCTGTGATGTCCCCGTGATGTTTAGTGTTTACTGGGATGGTCGTATCTATACGAGATAACTTTTTTGATAGGGTATAAGCGTTAACGTTTGTAAACGAAATGCGGCCCCGAGATTCGTATTTTGAATTTCGGAATGTTGCGTTGTTTATTTATCTTGTTGAATATTTGACTCACTCTTGCGATTTTACGTTTTTTTTTCTGTACTAAAGATTTGAGATTGTCTTTTCTGTTATAAATAAAGACAAGTGTTTAATAACTGGTGACATTACTTTTAATTTATTGTCCGTTTTGTATTCATTCCTATGAACTAGCCGGCTTTGGGACGTAGTTAATTTTCCCTCCCATAAAGCAGCCTTCAGGTAGGTAACACATTTCATAAATTTTACAGGAGAGGGCTTTTTATACAGATGAATAGAATGAGTTTTTGCAATAGGGGAGATGGGGGGAATGAGAGCTACTTAAGGAAAAATCAATATATTTTGAAAAATATTAAGTGTATTTATGCTGTTTCGTATAAGGAAAAACCATTAAAATGACGTAACTTTATCATTCCTGTCATTAACAGAAACTGTAATATATTCATTTAAAATAAAAATGGAATTGGCTCTTATTGCCCGCAAGTTGGGATAATGAGAACAATGAAAGTAGGCAAACCAATTGCTGCCTAAATAAACTTGTTTTAACAAATTACTGCTGTAGTTAATAAAATAAATAATACACTTTTCTTTCATAACACAACATACCGTGAATTTATTTTAACATTACCGTTTCCGAGATCCCAATGGTGAGCCTCGAATTTGTAACAGCCCGTATGCTACGATAATGTAAACTCGGTCATATCGCGCAGTGCTTTTGACATATCTAAAATCTCATTTTCTCAAAAAATTTCACAATATTTTGGCAAATATGTATCTATATATTGATATGAAAAAATAATATTGTGACGATTCCTTGTTGCCCGGTGCCAGTCTGTCTATGCGTCACCGCCTGGCGCGACAGAATCTCGAAGTTTCCACTTCTAGCGAATTCCGGCGACAGAAGAAATTAGAACAGACTCTCTGGAACCCTTCGGGAAAGTTCACGTACAAACAGCCTCGGCTTATAAAAGCAGCAGCCGGTGAATGGGAGACAGTTCGGCATTAAAGTTCGCGTTAGACTTTCGCTCGGCTGTTAAAATAAATTAGACATAAGCTTGTAAATAAATTATTGTTATAGTGTAAGTTACAAATAAATTGGTATTGCTTTTAAATAAATTAGTTTATTAACTATATCGTGTTTTGTTTTAAAATAAAAATTAATGGAACCCTTAAAATCGTCACAATATGTAGCTGCGAAATCAGTAACCAGGAGACAATTTCGCTTTTTTTAAAACTTACTTAAATTATGATAGTGTAATCTTTAAGAATTAATTTAACAACTAATATTACCAAATATATTTTAAAACACATCCTAGGTACATAAAATTTCAGTTTATCAAACTTTTTTTTTTCAGATAAAATTTAATTTGACAGAATTTTAAAGAAGAGTTTTTAAAATTAATTATTCCAACGGCGCTCGCCACTTGCAGCGAAAACACCACATCAGCTAAGACGTCACCAAAATTTTTAGCTACATATTTCCCGGTTATTACAGTTATTTGTTTCCACGAGCCTTATTGATAATTTTTTTGTGATCGATGTCTTAATTATTTTTACAGCAACAAACTATTAGCATGTGCTGGAAATATGTTTGGAAACGTGAAAACTATTATATTATTTCTAATTCTTCCTTATTATTTATTAATATCAGCGGTTGTCAATAAGTGGCCGTAAATTTCTAAGAAATTGAAACTGTCGTAACTTTCTAATTATTGGTTTTTTGTACAAAAGCGAATTAAGAAAGAAGCCTTATTTTGATCTCCCCTAGCTGCCCTTTCATTCTCCTCCGTATGAGATACCCAGTGCCAGTATGTATATTTCTGCAATAAATTTTTCGTTTTAATAACTACAAGAAAAGAGATTAAGTTCTATATCAGATAACTTAATTTTTTTTTGTTTAAAATTTTTAATAACAATTTGAAAGTAACTGGAAATTATTGGTTTTTATACTAAAAATAAATTTTTAAACTTAATTCTATGGGAGACTGATTGGTTTATCAACGTAGATTTCCTTGGCCGGTCCTTTTGACTGATTAATTCCTTCTAATTTCGTCCAAAACTTTTCGGGGCGCATCCTTTCACTGGTTTGATCTCTGACGAGCTTATTGACAGAATAATGTCCGACTGAACCTTCAAGGCTTCACAAGTGCACCACTGACGTATTCCCAGGGGTAATTTTTTTATCAAGACCGCTCTCCTCTTGATCTTCCAAGTATTAGTTATGGGGGAAACTGTTTTTTTCATATAGCAGTAGCAACATGTTACTGTTACAAGAAACCGTTTAAAATAGCAGCTATTTATTAGCAGATATTTATCTTAAACCAAGTTTCGCATTTTACTGGTTTATATAGACACTGTTAATCCACGGCCTAGGGAGGTCAGGTATTGGTCCACAAGCAACCTACACACCTGGATTTTGTCATCCGATCGAAGTCGGTAGGGGAGACTAGGGAGGTTTGATCCACTTGATTGAAAGGCGAAAATCATACCAAATATGCATTTTTTAAATATTATTTTTGGTGGTCTAAACCTCTAAATAACCGTTTAAATTGAAATCAAGAACAAATCGCTAAAATTAGTCCACTTAAGGTATGGTTGGAGATATTTATTTTATTTTTAAAAAATGCAAACTGTATTAAGCTTCCCATACAATAGACAATATAAGATACAATATATTTGAAGAAATCTAACTTACACTGTGGTATTGATTCTTATACAAAATTATAGCTAAAACTACATGACATCCTACATTAATGTGATAAATTGGGTATCTAATATGTATGTTACCATAAAGTCCCGTCACCCCAGTAGGCCTTGGATGTGTAAGGGCATCAAAGGGCATGTCTTTTCTTAGAAAATTGAAGGATGTTTATAATTTGTATATGTCACATTAGAATTAGAATTCGACAATTTGAAGCGACGTGTAAATCTTTGCCGTCAGCAAAATGGGCACCATTTTCAACAACTTTTATGAATATGCTTTAATATTGGAATTTTTCGTTAATCGTTTTGACATGCGTCGATTGATTAAATAGAAATGTCATTCTGATTAATCAATTACTTTAAGACAAGACATGCGTCCACACCAAAGCCTACTGGGGTGATGGGACTTTATGATAAAATATTAATTTGTATTCGATAAAATCTTACATTTAGGGTGGGTTTACAGAAAGGAAATCAAATATTTAATTACGATTAACTATTTTAATGAGCTTAAAAGTCGTGTTGCCATAGAAATCAAATTGTTAAACTAAGGCAACGCTAATTTTAATCTCAATCAAATAGTTAATCGTAATTAAATATTTGATTTCCTTTCTGTAAACCCACCCTTAGCTTTCCAAAATCTACAAAATATTTACCAAAAACTTTAATTTACACTTCGCTGTGGAACTTCTTGAATCGAAAGTTATCTAATTTAAGACTTGCTTCACAATATTACGAAAAAAATCAAAGGTTACTTGATGAACTTTTCAATTGAACACTTGATATATTGAATACAAATAAATACAACACACTTCTCGTTATGTTTTTTTCGCAAACTTAAACATAGCCAATATGCTTGAATCGTCCATCGTCAGTTATCAAATCTCACACTGAGACAAATAGGACCAAAGAGTACGTTTATATTAACAAGAATTCCGAACATTTTATTCGGATTCGCGTTAAAAACCGACTCAGCGTAGTACTGCAAAATTAACACTATGTGGTTTGTTGTTTAGAGTATCATTTCCTGTCATGATAAAATTACCGGAGTAATTAACAAAAAGTCAGACATGACATTTTATTACTTATTTATTCAGCATAATATTTCATTATATGGTTTATTATTTTAACAATACGTTTTATGCAGAATGATAATTTTACAGTCACATTGTGCTAAGAATCATGATTAATTTAGAGTAAGATGGATCTTATAACATGACAGCATTATAGGTACTTTTACATTATACTTTTATTTCATCGATAGGAATGATGTTTTATCAAAATCGCAAAATTCCATTTTTCTCTATGCAATACACGATAACAAATTATTGAGTCTTTAGGTAGAATTTAGTTCAAATTTGCTTGGAGATTTATAAATTATAAGTAATGTAAAAGTAGAAAAATATGTGTCAAGATCATAAAGCGCGATATTGACTTTGACTTGAGTAAGAGAATGTAAACAATCCGTTATTCTGTTAAGCAAAAATAACAAAAAATACAGATAAAAGCAGTGACGTATGGTTTACGTAATATCAAAAACTCATTATGTCGTGGAATTTCGCTTCACGACTGATAAATATTAGAAATACACAAATATTTAAGCAACATGCGCGTAATTAAGTAAGCCTCAACAAACTTGTTTATTAAAAAAAGCTTCGACACACAGTGAGGTCGAAAAGTGTTTTAAAAACGCCTAATTTTTGGAAAAATCGTTTGGGCGGTTTATTTTGAAAATATATTGTATTATACAGGGTGTTTCATAACAGGTGAAAAAAAATAAAAGCTCATATACAGAATCTCATTTTACGTTAAAATGATAGAATTAAAAAATTTCAAATTTTACGTAGTTTCGGAGTTATCTAATACCTGTATTCATAGACAAATCTTAAGTTGAACTTGAACGTTTACACATTTCATAGTGTGTGGTGAGTAGTTACCTTTAAGTTTAAGCCAAAGCTTTGTAGCTAAAATCTGAACAAAATATTGAGTAACTTTGCTTTCGTGAATAAAAATCTTTTTTTACTCTCTTATATTCGTCAGGTTTAATTCAGCATGCCTGTAGGCACCATGCACATCTCTGCATTCAGCGCCGCTTGGCGGTGATTTGTGAATTAGTGTTATGAAAACATTTCTCGAAATTAACTCATTGCATGAGACTAAATTACTCTTATGACAATTTACGATTGTAGTACATAATACTTGACCGTGTTTTCATAAAGCCCCCCATACACCTGCGAACAAATTGCGCAAACTGGCGTTGCACAACAAGTTGTTGTGCAAACAAAGTCACCCATACACTATACGCAATATTGTGCAAACTCCAGTTGCTTTTGTCGAGTACCTACGGAAACATGCCGTCTGACGACGGTATAAATCAATAAACTCATTCAAAAATTACTGCACAATGTGTCGCACAAAGCCCATACACGATGCAATCGTTGCACAACGCCACTCGTTGCGCAATTAATTTCAAACAATTTTGAATTTCTGCAACTAGTTGCGCAGCACGCCAAACAACACCATACACTATACAATTGTTTGCACGACAGCCTCTGTTGCGCAATTTGTTCGCAAGTGTATGGGGCCTATAACACTAATGCACAATATGATTATGATATGGTCCTTGGTATTGGTGGCGCTGTCCTCGTATGTGCAGGGTGCCTATAGCAATAATCCGCGCAAAATATGTTATATTTGGTATCATTTTGAATCATTTTTTATTCCCTATATGAATATAGGCAAATTGGCAATGCACCAGGTGCATTCCATGATTCCACCGGTGCAAACCATTGCACCGGACTGAAACCCATTTCTACTTTTTCGTATCGGGACTTTAACAGAGGTGATGCGAAAACTCCCTATTAGGGAGTAGCTGTGTTACGTATTGGAACGCAGCCTTTCCTGACGTACAGGCTGTGGCATTTAACCGGGTTTCTTAAATAACGCTGATCCTGTTGAGTATGTACATACTGGGTTGGCCTGACCACCACTGGCTACGCGTTTATCATGAGTAAATAAAGGATAGAGTAGTAGAAAGCGCATGAGTAAACGAAATAGCTACATACATCAATCGACGTAACACGGGCCACGCTCCGGCCGCAGCATTCCTACCTTCGCACTCAACATTGTAATATCTCTATTTCATTTCCACACAAGTTTCAATGAGCCTCTCCTTCATTTACTCACAATTAACCGTATACCTAGTCTTAGTCAGACCAACTGTGTATATGAAAAAATGTTTGAAAAGTTTCATCTTTTCAAGCTCCGCATAATTTAAAATTATTTTCAAATATACAGATGTCTCAATAGGTGCATTCGACATCACACTCGGAGCGCTCGGGGTCCTCCTTTGTCTCACTCTTACATGCACTGAAACTCATTTGCTTTCCCTCACACTTCTGCTTAGAGCGTGCCCCGAGCGTAATGTCGAACACACCCAATTTGGCTGTAGATACTTCGTTATTTTAAATGGAACGACTTACATTTTATAACGAATTTGAGTTTGTCAGGTTATTTTAGGGTAAGTTTGCTAAGGATTCCCTATCCCTAAGTCTTATGGTTTTTAAGATATTATTAAGCCTTACTTATGGTTTTCGGAAAATACGTTGTAATTAATGTAATGTCATTAACAAAGAAAGTTAGACAGCAGATATTGGGGTACTGTTACAAGCTAAGTGGAAGGTATCTATATCTACCGCAGTAACGCTTTTCACTAAATAGGGCTCTAATAACACATCTTCATTTTTACAACAATTTTTAAATGAAATGGTATTATTTTTATGTCATCATTAGATGATCCATAAAATGATCTTTCAATTGACTGATTGAGATATTTAATATTATTTCATAATTTGTACCTTTTAATTAAAATCAAGAGTATTTACTGAAACATTTTGCTTGTTTTGAGTAAAAAGTCAATTTGTTAAGTTTATTAAACCACAGTTGTATAAAATCAGTATTTAATTTTGTTACTTATTATGTTGAAATATAATTAACAAATATATTGGCAATAATGTGTATAGCGTAATTTATTATTTGAAAACAAAAATTTTAGAAACTTAAGTACAAGAAGACTTAGAGCTAATTGTATGAAACGTCAAACCACACGATCAAATGGATTTTATGGAAACTAAAGGGTTATTAATTTCATCAAGAAGATAAAGGAAGTTAATTGTGTGGTTAATATCATTGGAGGAAATTTACTTACTTACTAATTCTGTTCTGTTGTTTATCTTTGCGCAGTATCCGTCAAATCTGCTGGACGAGCTTACTTGAAGCTCATTTTGCCATTCACAGAGTAAATTTTAGCTGTTCTGAGACATTTAAAGAACACAAACATCCATGGCCCTGGTGGGGTTCTAATCCATGCCGCCGAGCGACACGGTTTCCAAAGTCAGCTAGGCTGACCGCAAAGCCACTCGGTAATCCTGAAGCAATTAAAATTATTTTACTCGTTACTGTTTAACCTATCATAAGTTTTAATAACAGTGGAATTAAGTAATCATGCATTTAACAAGCTACGCCCTAAGAATTTTACTTCTGTCACAGACAACTGTAACTTTAATGTTGTATGTACTTAAGATTTAAGTGAATAAAAACGAATACGAAAAAGACAGAAAAATGTAAAAAGAGTGTAACAGAATAACAAGAAAAAGTAAAGGGGCAGCGAACATTGATTCATACTACGAATAAATCTCGAATTTCTTAAATATTTGATAAATGTTGATTTCAGATTCTTATACATACAGTTCTTTACTAACTTACTTTTTCATATTCATATAAAGAGTTTATCGTTTCTTTGTAGGTAAGTATTGCGCTTATATTCGCCTCATGCAGTAATAAACCAGTTCAGTAAGATAACTCACCTGTTGAGTTACATCACGACAAGATTGGCGAATTGTGTTTTGACGACAGAGATAAATTGCTAACCGTCTACTTCTTGCGCTCATTCTTCCAGTGCAGCCGCTTGGAAAAGATCACTGACTTTCCTATCCCATCTTCACCAACGTAATCAAAGTAAGTTAACCCATTTTAATAAATTATGTTTTTATCGGTTAAATTGTACTCAATTTTTCAACTTGTCTATGCAGTGTAAACGAAATTGCTTGCTTGCATTTTATCTTATGCATTAATAAGAATACTTTACGAGTAAAGTCAATCCAAGTACTTTTTCTGTAAGTAAAACAAATGTTTCTTATTAATTAAACGCGGCATGTGCGCATAAATAAAATCCAACAATTAATGATTTCTGAATATATAAAATTAGTGGCAAATATAAGAGATCCTTCAAATATTGCAGTTGGCAATTTTCATTTTTTCAACATCCATATTTTTATTGCAGATATCAATTTTTACAACAAAAATAATGGGGACTATAAAGGTTGTCGGACACATATCAGTCACAGCCGTCTGTCAACAGACTGTACAATGCTCACATTAGGCTTGTTCGGGTTTTGGCCAGGACAGTCTTAGAACCGTCAAGAGCATGTACACTCATACGCAGCTTAAGTGCTCCAATTTGACAGTTCTGTGAGCTTTGTATCACAAGGTTTTAAGGGTGAGGTTCTGCCGTGGTGTTGTAAAAACTTCGATAGATCTCCCTCCAATCTAAGCTGTGTTGATTCTGGCGCGTTGCGTGGACCGTCAATTACCGCTATTCCAATTTCACTCGCACGGACATCTACCGAAATTTTTACAACTTCGCGGCACCAGTGGCATGTATACACCAAAAAAGCGTGTGGTTTTTTTTTGTTATGCGCATACTCCTGACGGTTCTAGGATTGTCCTTGCGAGAACCCGAACAAGCCTAGATGCTTTCCTTTTACATAAAAGAGCAGCTCCCAACTGTCCAGGGGTTCTAAGTTCCGTGTTCCGTTTTCACAAGACACAGCGAGCGTTCTATTGAACAAGTAACTCTGAGCTGCTATAGGCCTTATACCCTTGGAGTTAGAACTTCAAATGGACACCAGCTCCTATTGAGTGTGACGGAATAAACAAGGGAGTGGTCACTCGTTCATTTACATGTGTTTAAAGGTTGCTGCACACTTAAGGACGATTCACATTTTTCGAAACGTCAACGTCACGTCACGTGAATTTTGCTGTCCATTCACGCTATACGTCTAGTTTTGAAGTCAGCAAGTCGTACTTTGTCACTTCTGTTTCTATGTACCTACAAAGGGCGGTGCCAAACTTTAATAAAAAAAACAATTAGCGATGGTCGCACTCATTTTAGATGAGGAAGAAGCGAATTGCAATCCAATCAAAAAAAGAAAATAGACACGGAATTTGTTTATTAAAAGAAAACAAGAAGGGGAATACCATACAGTATTAAGGAAATTAAAGAAAGATGAAATATGTTTCCACAAATGTTGTAGTTTCCCAATGTCAGAGCTTCCACTTAGCCATTCTGTTAAACAAGTTCATGTTTGCGGAATGCTTCGGCAAAGGCACAGGACGTCATGTCAAAATATCGTTGGAAATAAAACATAGACAGCCGTTACGTTGACGGTGTGTTACGTTACCTTTATACAGAGTGACATTGAAAAAACTATAATGCATAGTACCAGGCGATAGAGGACCATAAAATAATAAAAAAAAGGTCTTATACGTGCCTTTTGTTTTCAATATACAGGATGTTAAAGTTTGAACATTTTTTTTTAGAAAATTTATTTCTTCAATATCTCATAACAAAAAAATCGCTACTTGAACATTAGTGTGTAGGAACCATGCACATTAAGGTACTAAATCAACATACTTCGTATGGAGGTAACGCATTTAGTGATTTTTTATATCTATCCTTGTCGCACATTCCTCTCATCTAGGGATAAAAAACAGTTGGAAATATTATTGAAGTGACGTTTGTCAAAGTTACTGTCAGTGGTTAAGAAAATTGAGTTTAAATATCGTATCCCAAACTTTTACCGCATGACATTTAATGATTCCGCCTTTTTCGTAAAAGAAACATTCTGCACTTCTCAAAATAACAACTTTTTAATTGGTAAATAACTAACTAGATATAACCTAATACACTTTTAAATTGAAACCAGTGACATTACGATAAAAAGAATTCTCTAAAACTGTTGTCTTCCTTATTGCACTTGCGACAATTATATTTGTTATCTTTGTTTCTCAATCCTCTCACGAGAGGAATGGGATTGCGTTACCTGTACAGAGTGTTGATTTAGTACCTTAATGCACATGCAAAGCCAGCGCCACCAATGACCATATTTTGCATTAGTGGTATGAAAATACGAGTTGTTTCAAATTATTAGTGTACATTTGAACTTGAATATTGTAATGTATTTCAATACCAGGAAGCTCAAGTATTATGTACTACAATCGTAAATTGTCATAAGAGTGATATTATTCCCATGCAATGAGTCTCAAGAAATAATTTCATATCACTAATTCACAAATCACCACGCCAGGCGGCGCTGAACGCAGAGATGTGCATGGCGCCTATAAGACCTTTTTTTATTATGTTATAGTCCTCTATCGCGTGATATATGCATTGTAGTTTTTTCAATGTCACCCTGTATGTAAATATTACCATACAAAATCCATTGAAGAATTTTTTGACGGACGTTGCCAGCCAGTGACGTGACGTTGACGTTGACGTTCCTACAATGTGAATCGACTTTGAATGCTAAATTCTCACTATAGTGCCAGAGTGTACTGAATTTAAAAATCTTATTGGTGCCTTGTTGACTTACCCTGGTTTGCATCCGAACAAATAAGCTGAGGTTAAATTTCAGCATCATTTAGAATATGACTTACACAGTGTTGTATAATCTGAAATGTCAAATTATAAACACCACTTTAATTTAAGCTCGGCTTTAAGTGTTTGATGCAAATGGCCATTAATCACTTAAGATGAATCTGACCCAGTTCGCCTTTTTTAACACGTTGACTGCGTTACATATCCCCGGAGTCCTGTATGCTTCTTTACGCTATAGCGGGAATGAAATTCACCAAACTTTCGTTCTGTGCGGAAGCCATAACTTGCTTATTTCTTAACCGATTTTGACTTCAAAGGTATCATTATAATTGTTGTACTCTACACAACTTAATTACATAAATTTTGTTGTACATATCGCCGGGGATATGTAACGCACAGTAGTAATATTAAATTAGTCCTGTGCGGAACATGCCCCCGGCGATATGTACATGAACTCAGTAAAACGATGATTAGTCGTGAAGTTGATAAAAAAGTTCGTCGTCTAATAATAATAAATTACTGCAACGATTGCCCAAACAAGCCAGGGTTTGCTGCCTTCCACGTTTTAATAAATATTCCACATAATTAGGTGTTTTTTGTATTCTTCTCGATTTTTCTTTATGAATTAACAAAATTCTTCTGTTTTGGATTTTCTTTCAAAGCAAATAAGAAATACATAAGTAATAATTGAGCGGAATTATAGTCAATAATCCTATTTTAATAATAAAGTCCAAAATGCAATATATTTTTTATAATTTTTTTTTTTAATTTAAACTGTGGCCGTTTAAGTTCCGGTTTAGAAAATAAGTAAATAGTAATATTACCTTACAGATTTCTCAGTCTAGAAAGTCTAATATTTATCTAACAATGAACTAGATGGCACCTTGTTGAATACTTACCTACATATCCCCCGCGATATGTATCGCACAAAAATAATTGCGCACTACAGTACCCCGGCGGTATGTACCGCAGTCAACGACAAGGTATGGTTTACATCTCCCGCAGTCAACGTGTTAATCTGCGTCTAATATGTGCACATCTAGAAATACATGGCAGCAACGAATAGTACAAATAAATAAGTTATTATTATAAATTAATCAAAATTAAAGGGACTTTTAATATTTTTTCTAGTGCATCGTTTTTAGTGCATTATGCCACTTAAGTGGGTGCAGTTTCTTAGGGTGCGTTTCATTTGCGCGCTCACATGCTTTGAGCGCTCATAAGCATTGCTTAAATCGTTCCCTTTGGCTTTGCAAACGCTCACAATGCGCCGGCTGACGAAATAGTAACGTCATTATGACGTCATAGTCTTCGCTCACAATCGCTTATTCCATCGAGGTAGAGCAGCAAAAGCGTAAGCGCTTATATTCCAAATGGAACGTGTAAGATGCATATGAGGAGATCAGCTAATCATAATCAGGTTATAAACAAACATTACACTTTAGAAATAGCTACAGCAGCTATGATTGAATCAATTTCACTATTGAAGTTATATTTTTGAGGTTATGAATTCGTTGTGCAAACAAAAGTCAAAAGAAACACCTTTGCGTATAACGGCTTAAGCGACTAAACCCCAAAGGAAACAACAGAAAACAGCGCTTGTAAGCGTAAGCGCTTAAAGCGTGTGAGCGCGCAAACGAAACGCACCCTTAGTCTAATTGTTAGATCGTTAAAAACGATGTTTAGGGGAAACCCGGGCAAAGTGAATACCCTGGGCAAAGCGAATATTTGCTGCCATTTGTAACATATTTGCTTGACATCAACTGTATATGACCCGGAACATTCGTCTATCATTGTTCAGTCAACAAAGAATTACGTTACAGGGGGGTCGCGCTGCATGCTATACGGGCAGTAGCAAATTAATTCTCACCCAAAAAAGATTAATTTTTCAAGGCAAAGGTTTTGTCAATTATTCTTACATAAAATATATATTACCCGTAATGTATTTATAGTTACGATGTACATATATTTGCCCTTTTATATTGTGAATATTTCGAGGTTTGTTAAAACCGTTTCGGTTTAAAATATTATAATCTTGAAAATAGTCGCACCGGGCAAAACGAATCGGGCAAAGTGGATACTGTATAAACTTTGCCTTTTATTAATAGTAAGTAAGTAAGTTTATTCTAATTATCAGTGATGTAGAACATTAGGAATTGTACAATTATAAAATATAAACACATTATGATACACATACACATTTAGGTACTCACTTGTAGGTGATTTATCATATATTAATATAAAAACAATAGTATCAGTATCAGTATCCAATTAAGAAATAAAAATAACATTAAACAGTGATGTCAATTTGCCATGAATTCATTTAATGAATAAAAAATATTATTAAAGAGATAGAATTTTAGTTTTTTAATAAATTGATTTCGAATACTTTCGCTAGAAATGTCACTTGGTAACTTATTATAGATTTTGAAACTTAAGTTTAATGATTTTTCGTAAAAAGTACTGTCCGCGAAATAATTGGTCTTATCTGATTTCTGTTTCGAGTTGGATAATCATGTACTTCTGATCCGTTTACACCAAGGTTACTAAAGAGACAAGGTTGCCTGGTAACTTTCAACGTCATCACAACGTCACTCAGTAGGCCCATTTAATGCATGTACACAAATAGATGGCCTACTGGATGACGCGTCACTCCACGAGTTACCAGGCAACCTTCTCTCTTTAGTAACCTTGTGTTTACACCATAGATTATAGATTACTATTATTATATAGATATTCAACTCTACCTTATCGGCGAGACTGATGTTTCGCTTACTACACTCGCAGTGGCGCTGTTATCAAATTGGCGGTAAATTTGAATGCATGATGAAATTATGTATATTAATTTTTTTTCTTTTGGTTTTCTTTTATCGATTATGACTATTCTCTCTGATAAACGAATTTGATGTTTGCGAAATTGAAAACATATTTAACAAATCGTGAAACTTAATTGAAAAAAGAGGAAAACCATAACGATAACACTGTACATCGACTTTGGAATTTTATTATTAAGCAACAAAGCTATGGGTACAAATAAAAAACCATTTTTTTCATTTTGAAATCAATTTATTGAATATTCCCAAAAGTATATTATATAGGACAAACTGGGAGGATATTTGGGAAACGAATATCAGAATCTAGTAAACAACAATAAAATTGTCATCAAGTTATTGCTAAATCTATTCTGTTGCGAAAATTATTTTAAATATCTTTAAGCATTACCTGTTCATCCAGACACGGAAAACGATGCACTTTAATTTGTTTACTTGTCTTGTTACAATTTGGTACACAACATGTAAACACCATGTTTTAACTACCTTTTCAACTAACTATAACTTAACAAAATATTACGGTTGTAACATGTCCGGACGTTTAATCTTTTGGACAAGACACGAATTTAAATGTCAGACACTGTCCTGACACTTAATGACATTTAAAATTTCATAATGAAAATCAACTTCGAATTTTTTTAATGCAAATAAAGAACTTTTTCAAAAATATGCCGCTCCTATATTGTACTTTCGTAAATTCGAAAAACAAATATTATAAAAAATATTATTGCACACAAATTGTAAGTATAATTTGCCAACACCTTGTCACATTTGTGTTGTTACAGAATTAGCGGAAAAGGTAAAACATTTTTAGCGGATTCACATGTCACGGACAGTATCCATGACACTTTTATGACAAATAGTATTTGTCCTGTCCAGACAATTGTCATTTTTGACAGTTGTCCGAAAGACATACACTCACTCACAACCCTACAAAATATAAAATACGACATAAAAATACAAGTTAACCAAATAATACAAAGAGGAGAAAGAGTTGAATCAGTGCCACGTGCCGCAAACAAGCCGTAAATCCCATGAACTTGACAAATCAGCATTACCAATTGCAAGGTAACAAATTGTATCACCAACATAACCAAATCAAATTAACTAAATGCGACGACAACACTGCCACGCGAGTGTAGTTGAAATTAATTGCCCCCACCATAATAATTCTTCTCATTTTTTTATTGAGTAAACATGCCATGGTTTACACTATTACGACGTGCATGAAATGCGTACAAAGAACTTTGAAAAATAAACAGATAAACAATTGATATTATATGTAAATCTTTAAAATGCTCCCTACATGAGGCACGTGGTGGTAGCTCCTTCATTATACGAATGCATCGTTTTTGCAGTTTCAAAACTCTGTTCAGGTTGCTTTGATTTCCCCAATACAGTAGGGCATAGCGCGCCACTGATTCAAAGTACCCACGATAAATCGACAATAGTGACCAACGATTGCATATAGGCTTGAGACGCCTTAAAGCAAAAATAGCTTTATTAAGGCTCAACTAATTTTATGAAAATGTTCCATCCAAATAGTTTATTGTCAACAACAACGCCAAGAAATGTGCATGACTGCAGAGCTGCAAGTTGAATATCGCCATATCTCACTTTAAATGATTTGTCCTTGTTTGTTGGAAAGATTAGAATATTTGTCTTTTCTGCGTTGATTTTTAATTTATTGTCGGTGAACCAAGTAATGAGCTCTCGTAAAGTACGTTCGACATTAGATTTTAGAGATGTTTTATTCTCACCAACCACACATACATTTGTGTCGTCAGCGTACAAAGTAACCTTACAGTGAATATTATCCGGGAGGTCATTTGTAAAAATTAGAAATAAAAAAGGGCCCAATATGGATCCTTGCGGTATACCCCGTTTAATATCGAGTAGATTTGAATGGACTGCCTTTCCAGTTTTTCGATTGATGATTTCGGTGTACTGATGCCTATTTTGTAAATAAGATTTAAACAGATCTAGAGCGTTACTTTTTATACCGTAGAAAGAGAGTTTGCGTAACAATATTTCGTGATCAACAAGATCAAAGGCTTTAGAAAGGTCACAATTTATACTAGCTACAGTCTTTTTATCATTAATAATGTTGTAAATATTTGACAAGAGATCATTTAAAGCTGTGTCTGTAGACCTACCCAATCGAAAACCATGTTGAACATTATTTATAAGATTGCGTTTCTCAAAAAAATCTGTAAGGCGATTTTTAATAGCTGCTTCAAATATTTTTGAGATAGCTGACAATATTGCAATTGATCTATAGTTTGAGACATCCAATTTAGATGATTTTTTGTGTAGTGGCACAATTTTAGACGTTTTAAAGTGAGTTGGATATATACCTGTTTCAAAACAACAATTAATAATGTCTGTAATGACGTCGACTAAGAGATCTATTGTGTATTTGTATACTTTTATTGGTATCCCGTCAATTCCTGAGACAGCTGTGTTTTTAAGCATTTTTACGATACGCTTAATTTCATGATTATCAACAGGTGACAAAAAAATGACTCTTGTGGACAAGATTTAACATTACGTAAATTATTATAGATGTTATCAGAAGTAGATTTATGATCAGATATAATAGTTTGAACAGATACAAAATGTTTATTGAAGAGATTACTAACGATTTCTGGTGAATATATGATCTGATTATCGACTAAAAGCTGTATATCTGAGTTATCTTTACGTGATTGTCCTAGTTCATTTTTTAGGATACTCCAAGATGTTTTAATGATGTTATCAGACTTTAGTATTAATCTGTCGTTATGCATTTTTTTAGCTGCCTTTACAACTCGACACAAAACTTTCGAGTATTTTTTGTAGTATGCAAAAAGAATTGGATTTGGAAAGAAACGGAGCGTCCGAAATAGAGATCTTTTAGTTTTTGAGGATATCGTAATACCTTTAGTTATCCACGTTTTTCGAGTATTATTAGTTTTATATTTGATTGGAAAAGATTCATCAAATCTTTCTTGAAAGATTGAATAAAATTGGGTCATTTTGCTATCAGGGTTTTTTGCTTCAAATACAGGTTCCCAGTTCACATTCCTTAGTTTATTAGCAAATTTCATCAAGTTTGTTGTTGAAAAGTTTCTACTACAAAATTTAGTCTTGTTCTGGATGCAGTTTACAAGTTTAATTTTAACAATCTGCAGATTGTGATCTGAGAATTCGACCGAAACATTGTCTATAGAAACTTCATTTTTTGAAGATATAAAGTTCAAAAAAAAATTATCTATGTACGTGGATGACCACCACGTAACTCGCGTAGGTTCATGTAAAACAGGTATAAAATTTATTAGTTCTGTTATCAGCTTTTAGCAAGTCTAAGTTAAAATCACCACTGATAGCTATTTTCATATTGCGATGGAATTTTAGATCATTTAGTAAATCATCCAAGTGATCGAGGAAGTTGTTAATATCATATTGTGGAATTCTATATATATCAATGACATAAATATCCCCGATGCAGATAGCACAGCATTCAAAAATTACTTCACTACAATATTTCGTACAGTCTACTATGTTAAATTGCAAATCATTCTTCACAAAAATGGCACAACCACCACGCTTCATATTTTTTCGAGCAAAAAAAGTAGCAAAAAAAGTAGTCAATGTAAATCCATCTATTTTAATTAGATCAAGTTCATATTCCCGCAGCCAGTGTTCATCCAGGCAAATGACGTCAACTTTTCGATTAAAAAGATACAGCTCTAAGTCAGAAATTTTTTTACTGAGTCCTTGAATATTTATATGACAAATGCATAAAGTACGTGAAGTGCCGATTGTAATGTTACGATGTTGATTTAAAAATTCAATATGGCATTATCATTTTGAGTGTCATCAAAGGAAGCATAAGAACAATCACTTATATCTAAAAGATGAGCATTACTACCAGCACAGTTCTGATCTATATGAAGCGAACGTTCCCTTGTCGGGTCAAGCAGGTATGTCTCCGTCTTCGAGGTTTCGGTGGGCTTCGGACTTGGTGGTTTCTGCGATTTTCCAATGGGTGGACATAGTTGCACCAACACTGATCCAGGTCGAACGCCAGAGACTTGAAAGCAGATGGTGCACGGGCCGCCTGTGATTTTATTAGGTCTGCCAGATAGCTATACAATACCATCTTATTCCGGGATGACAAATGAACAGTTTTTCTGGGTAGCAAGTTATCTTTTAATATTTGGTTTACATCAACAAACAAACTATGCGGATTTTCTGAAGCAGCATTGTGTAATTTACATTATAGATTAAATTATTCAGAATTGGTTTGTTATTTTGGTATGGTATGGTTACGATGATTGGGTTCGTATTATTTAATTGTTTTAGGTGATCACTAACTCTATTAGAATCTAATCGCAGGCCTCTTAAGATATTGTTTGTGCCCGCCATTATTACTACAAAGTCATTCTTAGTATAATTACACGTTAAATTTCGAAGATCATCGACGACGTCCTCAAATAATGCACTTGGTTTAAAAATGTTTAGGATACTATGACTCTCACAGATTTCAGTTCTTTGAAACATATTGTGACTACTTGACTATCGGCGACGAGCAAAATTTTAGGTTTTCGATTTTTTATATCACTTGGCACTTTTATATCACTTGGCACACTCTGATTTATGTAAGGAGTCGGAGAACAAATATTTTGCTTTTTTTACTACTAAAAATAGAATTAGTTTTGTTTTTATTTTTGCTTGAGAGACAACACTGAGTAGTAGCAGTGGATTTATTTACATCAACTGTATTAATTTTTTTAATGTCCTTTTTCACTTCATCTTCCAAAAATTGTACACGTTTATTTATGTCACGTTTTATTTTAGTATTAGTCACCATTAGAAAGTTAATCTTTTTTTCCAATTGAGCAATGTAATTTCATAACGAGAAGTATGACTTATTATTTTTAATTCTAGAAATATTATGCGAGTCATTATTAGAATTTTCTATTGTTTCTTCAGTTGCGTCATTTTTTAAAACACTAGAGTTTAATGAAGTTTTTAGTCTATGGGCGAGTATCTGCTTTTTACCTGTTGTCGCTAGGCCGCGTTTTTGAACATGCACGAGCAGTTCGCTTTTCTTCAGGTGCGATATTTTAATACCGTCATTCATTTTACTTAATATTTCCACTGATTTAGGCCTTCAAAAACTCGTTACACTCACATTAAACTATTCTACATCACTGATATAATCACTTGTGTAAGTTAATATTAATTTTCCGGCAAAAATACAGCAGAAATTTGACGAAGTATTGGAGAGGTACTAGTCACCACCCAGCCAGTCCACGGCCATGTTCAGTATCCAATAACTGTGTTTCAATTTTGTTTATTACTTATTCGCGCACTCCATTGTTTACACATTTCATACTTTGTTGCAGATGGTACATAAATACAAAAAAAAGATAAATCAGGGCAGCTGGTCAGAGAACGTTATGCAAATAGCACTGGTCCTTTTATTTGTGATATCTGTTCTGGATAAATACTGATTACTAAAAAAACAGATTTCCTAAGATTATAATTTGGTTAATAACTTGTGCTCCTCAGTTCATAATTAGATTTTGTTAACGATTACAATCTTTTATTATTTGATAATCACTTTGCCCGAATCATGTATCCATTTTTCCCGAGTACTTAGGGCAAAGTGGATACTTTTCCATTTTTTAATTTTAATTTAATTTTATAGAAGCAAGAGGCTTTAAAGGTAAGGTAAATTGTTAATTCCAATTCAAAGTTTAATAAATGAAGCCTGATTTATAATATTTATTGCATTTTCACCTTTACTATTTTTCCTGGAATAACCATCTAAATATTAAGTTATTCACTTTGCCCGGGTTTCCCCTAAGTAATTTATTTTTTGTTGACATCAATATGAGTTTAGCCCCCTCTATAATTGCATTCTTTATTATTGTGAAAAATTTCTTTTCATTTGTTGCTCATTTAGACATCGAAAATAGGAAAAAAGAAATTAATGGAGCGATTCTGCTCATATCTGCAGCAACCGTAAGATCTGTAAGCCTGTAAGTCAATTATTAAATCGTGGAATTTTGAAGTTCTCAGTATGATACGATTTCTTGTAAATTTATAAGATAATATCACAGAGACTTACGACTAATCCTAGGGACTTAGTAGAAATCATACCTTCCACAGAACTTCAAAATTCCATATTTTAATAACTGAATTACAGGTTTACAGATCTTACGGTTGCTACAGATACGAGCAGAATCTACACATAAGAAACAGTGATTTTTAAAATTACAAGAGGGTATAATTTTTTTTCTAATAAAATTAGTTAAACTCCCTAGAGATTTAAAAGACGCGTATTTTGATGTTCTTATTAAACATTATTATTATTATTAAACATTAACAGAAAGTTCATTTTAGGTTTGTTCCAGCAGTATTTTCTGACTCGTTCGGAACCGTTAAAAGCAATTGCCCACCGAAGTAATGACCTATTTTAGCGGCGCCGTCAAATGTAGAGTGAAATCAATTAGAGAAGAACCGATGTGTCATCCAAATTTGTTAGTTTTCACGTCAGATACTGCTGATGGGACAAACTTTATAGTAAACAATGAAACTACATAATGATTACAATTCGCGTGTAGCAAGAAACACCAAAACACCTCTTTCTTATCGCAAAGACTTGTACGAACGTATTACGTGTGAGGGTCTTCTCTATTTAATTTACCTCTACAATTTTGATGACTGTATGCTTTTGTCGGTTTTGAACTAGTTACGAACTTTAACTGGAACAAACCCATTAATACCGAAAAAAAGGAAAAAAAGTTTTTTTTAGATGGGTTAGACTAGCCTTAATACTTAAAAGTTACCCCTTCTAGTAGTCAAAAAGTCCAAATTAAATCGCTCAATTTACAAAAGTTACCCTATACAATCACTCTTATAAAAAACTTGAAAGTTTCAGGCGCAGGTTATTTTTAAATAGTACAACCAACTTAAAAAGTAATGTGTTATTTTCAAAGAAGTAGGTATTTATTTTATACTCTACTTATTTTTTGACTCGAAAACATTCTGATTTTCTCTTAAAAAATTTTAAATAATTTATGTTTCCGTTGTTGTGTATTGTGGTTTTTTTTTTCCTAACGTAGTTACCGTTATTTTTATAAAATTCATACCTGCAATAAAAGTATGGGGTGTCATTAAAAAAAACTACTTCATGCTAAATGAAGATAAAGATGCGGAGATGAAAGGCAAAAATATATGCAGGCGGCCTTCTAAATGCAGTAAGAATGCCCGTTTGCAGTAAGAATTGTGGGGCCCTTTTTTGAAGGACAGTGTGATGGTGTAAGAAACCGGAATTCTGTACAAAAATATATTATTTCAAAATTAGAAAATAAATGTTGCTTGTAATCGTAAAATTTAAACGTATGAGTCTGAATTAGGCTTGGTTCTCATGAAGCGCGTCAGACGCGCGCTTAACGCGCGTTCTGTAATTTGTATGCCGTTCACATGAGAGGCGCTAGACGCGCGGTTAGCATGCGTTTTATGATTAGTCTCTGTATACATGACTGCAGATAAGCTGTGATTTCTGCGCGCTAGGCGTAGAATCCAATTGTTATTCATCAAGAATGGATGTTGAAGACGCTATTTGTTTGTGGATTGCGTACAGAAAAATGAGACGTCGGCATCTTAGAAGAGAAAAAGCATATTGGGTTCATCCAATTCTAAAAAGTAGACTCACTTTAAGTTTATACGTTACTCTATATCCGAGTCTTAGAAATTATGAACCTAAATTTCGGTATTAAATTCTTCACCTTCCATAGCTAATATGAAATTGAGATGTAGAGTACCGAAGAAATTCACAGAACGTAGCAAAAGACGCGCTCCATGTGAACAGATAATGGGCATATCTCATATTTAAAAGCGCGCATCAATGCCGGTCCACGCGCGCTTTTAAAACTTTTGCGTTGAGCCGCGTCGAGCGCGCGTAAAATTCTAATCACGCTCTACCATGTGAACACCAAGTACTAATTATGTGTATTTTAAAAGCGCGCGTTTAGGAAGCGCGCGTTTGACGCGCTTCATGAGAACTAGCTCTTAGAACAAGTTAAGACAAAACTTGTAATTTTGCGGAATGAGTTGAAACTGTAATAATCAGTCCCTGTGGTTAGAGTAGACAAACAATTCGAAGTATATACTCCGAGCTGCAAACATTATGGTATTCGCAAAAGGATAGGTGTGGACGTACTAAGAAAAAAAACGGAATAGAGAAATGGCACGTCTTCTATCGGTAAATACATTTTCATTCGGAAGCTATGCGCGAGATGGATATATTTTAAATTTGACGGGTGATGTCATTTTACCGCTCTTTAGAGACGTCAGATAGATTATATAAATAACGTGATCTGTGTTTAAATCTCGTCGCGGTTTTTCTACAGTTCTATTTCTTAATAAGTTAATTAATTTTCTCCTTAGTTTTATTTATATTCGGTAGGAAAGATAAAAAATTTTTGCGAGTGTTTTTGTTTGGTAAGTCGTAAACGAAACGTCCTTGAAATTAAAATTGTCCCAAATTTTGTATTATTGAATGAATTCAGAGTCAACGATCGATAAGCTGAGGCCTAGAGATACATCTGAAACTAACAAAAGCTTTAAATGTTCAGAATATCGTTTCTTATCTCCTCGAATTAATTTTGACTGTATTTTATGTATTTTTATTATTGTACTTTGATATTTGAATCTCTTTCTCACTGTCGTCTTGGTATCTAGAGGAGAAAAGTGTTTCGAGGAGTCTTTCTTTAATCATTTATTTTCAATTTCGTCCGGTCGTTAAAATGGTATAAAGTACGGGGACCCCTAAGTAGCCGGGGCCCGAAAGCACAAGGTGGCTGGCACTGAATGTATGTGTTGAAACAACGTAGGGACGAAGCCGGAACAGCCCAAAATGTCGGACGACTTTACTTAAACTTGATGGCACTAAAAACCCTTTAACAACACCTCGCTTTAAGATGCCTATTTATTTGAAATCAAAATTGTTCAGAGGTAATACATAAAAAGTGAACAAATAAAAATCAGATTAGAATAGGCGGTTCAATGTCTGTGATTAACTGAATTAATTAATGTAATATGTACATTCATGAACTGTCAAATTTATTCTTTTTATTTAATCACAGACATACATTTTCCTTGCACCGCCTGCTCTAATCTGATTTTTATTTGCCCACCGTTTATATATTTTCAAAATTTAGTTTTTAACGCACTTCTGTAAACCGTACTCAATTACAGGCTCTGAAAAAGGTTATAAATAAACCTAAACTGTCCGCTGAATGAACGAATAGTTTTTTTTACTTCGTCCTTAAACCGATCATCAAACATTTTATTCAATCACTAGATTCAGGACACAAATCAAGAGCAAATTAATCAAGAGCCACTGACACTTTGCAAATACTTGTGCATGCAAGGAACAAGAAAATCTTTCATTGTGAACATATAAATTAACACTATAATTTCCTAAATTTAATTTTGTTACGTTAAGTCATTGTGTACGGGCTTTAAGACTATTAGCGTTTTCGATTGACCGTACTAGTGCGCACTCAGAGTATCTTCATCTCGTGTTATTACATGAGGTTAAAAGAAGATGAAAATACACTGAGTGCAACTGGTGCATGCGAATCGAAAACGCTATAAGTGATCTGAAGATACCGATTCTGATGACAGGATTTCTGCAGGAACCCATGTTTTCAGTTATACTAACTATGTCGAATTCCTTCAAAGAGAGATTACAAATAAAATCAGACACCTTATTTTTTAAACTTCTAACAATTTGAAAATAAAAATTAATATTAAGATGAGAAGATTTGCTTTAATTGTTATCAAAATCTTTCCATCCAGATTCGTTTACAACTATTAGGGAATGAACGTTAGAAATATTATTTGACTTGTGTAGTGTAATCATTTTGTTAACCGGTTTTGACTGATGAATAATTAGTATAAAAAAAATTACCGCTTTTGCTATTACACATATACTCCGAAATATCAGAATTTAACGAGTGTAAAATGTTCTTATTATTACTTTTTGAAGAAGAGTCGTCACATAATGTTTTAAGATTATTTGTAATATTAAAAATAGAAAAATAGCCTTGGCAGTATTTAATCTATGGATCTGATAGATGTTATTGTTAAATTTAACATATTCCACAAAGAAAGGTAGAATCGTGCTCATAGTCATTTAATCTTTGGATAACAAATAACTGACGCGAGTTTTCTATTGAATAAATAGAAAAATAAACAATCGTACTAATGCATAAACGTAACTTTTTCAGGAGTGAGCACCTTTTTGGTTACTGCCTACTAATAAAATCATTAGAACGACAATCAGATTACGAATGTGTTTACAAATTATAATGTTTTAAATTCTGATTGTTAAATAAACTTTTGACATAAACAGGAAGGACACGTTTCTTGTGGAAATAAACTTTATTTACAGTACAATTTTAATTAAAATTAAAGAAAAATACTAGGAATTCTTAACACGGAGAATTGAATTGTTTTTCGTTTTGGTAATTTATTTGTTTACCTTTCCAAGCAGGTGTTCAAAGTGGGGCCGTTTTGATCCTTTGTTGGCAATAATCTAGTTCAAGTGATCTGCATGCAATTGTAGAGTAAATATTTTGGAGTTCGAATTTCACGACGGCTGCCCGGTGGCGGCTGGTGAACTTGACCCAAAAACTGAATTGACGTGAAATTCCGTTCTTTGCATTCAGTTATGCTTTGGGAATAATTTGTAACATTTCAATAATGTCTTTTATGTACATATTTAAAATTGTCAGAATAGAACATAACTGCGTCTATCCATGTACTATCGATATCATAAAAAACTAGGACAACTTTTCAATCCAGTAGCCAGGCGTTTCCATTATTTTATTACATTGAATCTTACTTTGCTGTCAACTCACAATCAGTAACTGTGTGTTTGTTAGGCCGGGCGCAGACTGATCAAGCAAAAACGTCTTTAGACAAAACGTTTTTGTTTGAACTTGCCGTAACCTGTTTTTTACATGCATTAAAGAGGTACCATCGCACACTGATGAAACAATACTTGCCAACAAAACACAACGTTGTTAAACAAATTGTTGTGTGAAGAGACAAATTTGCTTAATCAGTGTGCAGGGATATCTAACAAAACGTTGTTCGACAAAACGAATTGCTTTGTATAAAAACGTTTTCTGTATAATCAGTGTGCGCATACCAGCAGACACCATCCAACAGATTACAACAAAATGCAGCGTGTTGGGAGTGCAAATATAAATTTTTGTTTGACGTTCGTTCAGCCGACTGTTTTGACTAAAGTCGTTTTGCATCATCAATGTGCATTTCACTCAAACAAAGCGTTATGGAACAAAACAAAATAGTTTTGTTGTAAAACGTTTATGCATGCAGCATTGTTGCAAGATAAAACAAAATGTTTTTCAGTGCCACAAAACGTTTTGTCTGAAGACGTTTTTGCTTGATCAGTCTGCGCCCGGCCTTAACGCTGACATTCTGAGCAATTTGTCTAACTGTGACACCCTTTTCTATGCAAACAGCTATCCTAACTTTTTAAACAATATTTACTGTAGAAATGATTGACAATTTCAAAATTTTTTAAATTTGTGGTCGGTAGCAGTTTTACACAGCTTAAAAAATCTTGTCCTAGTTCTTTATGATAGCAATAGTACCCCAACGCGTAATTGTTGGTGTAGGAGGCAATGGTAGATGAGAATATTTTTCTTTATATAAACTTACACACGTGATGGGGCTTTAAGAAAGCATGTGCCAAACGTGTAATGTGCGTGCAACATTTTTGGTTAACGTTGTTTTAATGAAAAATTAAATCGCGACATCATGCGATTACTTTTTGACCTAACATTTCATTAGGATTGACAAATTGCAGCTAGTTCGCTACTTATTAATAAACTAATAAGTAGGAATAATTAACTAATTCGAAAACAATGGCAACACAACTATACTATTTTTCTTGAAAACTAAACATTTGTCTAGGGTACATAAAATATTTGCACAACTATTAAAATCAGGCAGTTTAATAAAAATAATGAGATAGTAAAAAAGTGATATTATAGAATAAAAATTTAAATCAAGTTCTAATTATTTAAAAAAAAACTTGTAATCAATAAAATAGACAAGCTATTTTTCAAGTGAAGAATTCTAAATTAAGATATTTATATAATAATTAGAGATGAAATGTAGTTATAGGGATATAAATAAATTTAATGATAAGAAGTTATCGCTCAAATTTGAAATCACTTAAATAAAACGGCAAACGCAACTCGTGTCGACCTTCGCTTTATTTTTATTCTAAAAATTAATTATAAATAAACTGTTCCACCCGCCTGGCAAAATTTGATGACTAACTTAACAAACAATTTAATCCGTTTCAGAAATGCATTCGTTATGCATTTATTCATCCCTACCCTGGCAAAGACTTTTGAGCGGGGAAAACATTTAAAGTTATGTAATTTTAAACCGAAATCAGTAGTAGTGCGGTGTTCTCTGGCATCAAAACTATTCGAAGAGTTCCCATTAAAATTAAAATTGTTGATTTGTGAACTATTTGTGCGTAGTATTTTTAATCTATTGCTTATAAATATTTAAAAGGTAAATTTTTAATACTTTTTTTTGTTAATGTTTGTAAAAACGAATTTTAATTTTATTTGAAAATTGTGACATAACGATCTAAGTTTAAATTTTATTTTTGTGTTGACACAAATCTCGTCGAATCAAATTATTTTAAAATTGTCGATTCTACAAAATTAGTTTATTCAAAGATGATTAGGGTTTGCTATTTTATTTTTCTTGGCTAGAAATACAGAAATAATAACGTAGAGTAAATTTTTTTGAGGATTTAGGAAACTTTATGATCGACTGTAAAACAGTTAATAATAATCTTAAGTATAGAGAGAACTTGAAAAGAACAATTTATGATAAATATAAGTATGCCAATAATTGCAAAAAATTACATACTAAAGGTAGAAATAGAATTTAAAAATAAGAATTTAAAATATCAATAAAAATCAATAAAGGACGAATTCTTAATCAGTATGTAAAGAAATGTAAAAGAACAAAGTTCCGTGAATGAGTTTTTCTCTACAATGTGAATACTTGCAAGTGTAAAGGTAGCACATACCTATTAGGTAGCTTTACACTAGCGATTTTCGTGGAGGCTTGGAGCACGTCACTCCAGTTACGCATTCTTGAAACGCGCCAAAAATATGATGCTTCAGAACCTATTTGTAAAGGCGTGTACAGATTTGAGTGTACATGCGCTGAGTTGATACACACACGCATGTTTATACGTGTTGGCTCGGCTTGTGTTCTCTGAAGGCATGCGTCGGATAATTTTTAAACCACACATGCATGTTGTCTCAGAGCGCTCCATTGAATCGTGCATTCAGTCTGGTGTATGGAAATCATGGTTATTATTTGATTATCCATAATAATTATTAGTCAAAATGATTCTTTTTTAAGAGATAAATATGAGCTTGTATTTCACAACGTATCAACAAGAATTACGAATATAGATTGCAATATGACGCACATGCATACCAACCCCGTCCAAACTGAGCGCGAACGCATACTTCATTTCCTTTGAGCGGTGCGAAAAAAACGACAACATGTGGCTCGGCTTATGCGCATTCCCAGTGACTCGCGAGACGGTAAGCATGCGCTGAGTAGCTGCAATATTTTGTACACAAGTACACATTGACGCATGCATGCGTACGTGTCTTGACTCAGCGCATGCACATTCAAATCTGTACCCGCCCTAAAAGTCACAACGCTCTGATTGCTTGCGCACATCGCAACGTGAAAAGATAAAACTGTTAGTTTAAAATGGAAAACGGCTGCTTTCACAAGTGAAAAGTATGGCTCGTGGAGTGTAGTTTTAATAAAATTTACAGTCTTTTTCTTTTGGTTTTCCCCTTTTGTCAATTATGTTTCCGAATTTGTCAAATGACTTTCCAATCCGCAGGCCTACTATACTTTGAGCGGATTGGAAAGTCATTTGACAAATTAGGAAACACATTTGACAAAAGGGGAAAAGCAATAGAAAAAGACTGTAATGACAGAAATGTATAAGAATAAAAGCAAAAAATAATTTGTGCTTAGTAGTGTGAAAGCTGCTCTTGTCAACATATAAAACTGTGTTTGAATAGATACTTTTGCTTGCAGTTGAAACAACCCACCCGCTCCAAATCCGCACGAGAAATCGCAAGTGTAGAGTTACCTTGCAATTATTCGTGGAGGCTTGGAGCGCATCAGTCCAGTCACAGTCTACATACAGTCTGTTCACTTGGCGTCGGTACCTTTGATCTTTGTGTCTTCAATGCAACCACTGCGCATTCTTCCGTGCGTTGATTCTTACGTGGCGCAAACAATTTAAATTTAAAATCTTGCAGTGTTTGCAGTTGCCCGAACGTGCCCGAACCAAACTACGAATAGAAACAACGAGACTACTGCGCATTCTTCCCCGAGTTTCCAAGAATTTTGTACGCGAAACTAGCGCCAGTGACAAGACTGTATGTAGACTGTTATAGGCCCCATACACTTGCGAACAAATTGCGCAACAGAGGCTGTCGTGCAAACAATTGTATAGTGTATGGTGTTGTTTGGCGTGCTGCGCAACTAGTTGCAGAAATTCAAAATTGTTTGAAATTAATTGCGCAACGAGTGGCGTTGTGCAACGATTGCATCGTGTATGGGCTTTGTGCGACACATTGTGCAGTAATTTTTGAATGAGTTTATTGATTTATACCGTCATCAGACGGCATGTTTCCGTAGGTACTCGACAAAAGCAACTGGAGTTTGCACAATATTGCGTATAGTGTATGGGTGACCTTGTTTGCACAACAACTTGTTGTGCAATGCCAGTTTGCGCAATTTGTTCGCAGGTGTATGGGGGGCTTAAAGCAACCGTTTGCTGCCCAGGTTAGTTAATTTTTGTTTTTGACTTTTGTACCGTAAAGTCGGTACCCAGTTTTCGGGTTTAGATTTTTGACAACCTCGTTGCGTTTTGTTTACGTTTTATTTATTCGGATTTTTTGGTTTTACTTTATAGCGTGTTGGATGATTATTTGAAATAAAGATAATAGTGCCGTACTGGGGAATTTTTATTTTATTAATTCATTTGCCCTTGTACTTTGGGGCTCCGTACGACCCCCCCCCCTATCTCCAGGAGTTAGCCGGCTGTGCTGGAGATCTTAAATTGCCCTCCTGCAATTTGCTGCCATTCAGGTAGGTAGCAAACTTGAAGCGCGTCACTCCAGTCACGCGTTCTTGAACGCTCCAAGAACGTATTTAGTCACAATGCTCCGGTTGCGCACTCTGCAATGTGAACACAACGCTACGGTCGCGCACTTCGCAACGTGAAAAGATAAAACTGATAGTTTAAATTGAAAAACTGCTGCTTTTACGAGTCAAAAGTTTGGCTCGTGGAGTATTAGAATTTCTAACAGTTTTAATAAAATTTAATGACAGAAATGTAGAGAAATAATAGAAAGTAGAGGAATAATAAAAAGTAATATTGTGCTTAGCAGGGGTGCGTTCAAAAATTAACACCCCATTGTGAGGTCTGGCCGGTGAAGGTGTGATGTTCTTTTGGTGGAGTGCACGCTGGAATGCTTTTGTATTTGAACGCAAAAGAACAGTTAGTAGGTGCTTTCTTTTTACCACAAATTTTACCTCAGATCAGATAAACGTCATTTTCATTAGCATGAATAAATGAGTTTGAATTGAGATTTCGACCACCCATCTTGCCCCTCGAGCACTCCCATTAGTTGCTAGGTTGAAATATCCAGTCAAACTTGCTTGTTCGTGCTAACAGAACTGACGTATTAAGCGATCTGAGGTAAGATTTATGGCAAAAGCACCGGCAAAAGGAACGCAGCTAAAATCACAGTGTGCAAGTGAGGAACGTGATATTTGAGTGATGAGTAATTTTATTATAAAAGCATTTTGTTGTCCGATGAAAATTATTGCAAAATTTCACGGACTTCATAACTGATAGATATAACATTACGTATTAAGTGCACTATCACAAGCATTAGCAACATGCAAGAGCGATAGCCAATATCCGAAAATGTGAAGTGCAAGAAAGATATCTGTATATTCTGCGTTAACATAGGTAATGGCATTAAATATTAGTCAGTTATTGTAGTGTCACATTAGCTGTTTTCCTTTTGCCAACTTATGTGAGCTGAGCGAAGCTGAAGTGCGCAGACAAACTCAGTGTCGTAATGGAACGCTCTAGAGAAGTTCGTTATGTATAATCACTGCATTTCGTATAATTGTGTGCATATAAACGACGTTTTAAAAATTACATGGGTAAATGATTATCAAAATTGTCACTTTAATACCATGAGTAGTCAAAGTTATGTCGAATATTTTTGTGGTGCTCTCACGAATGTTTCAAACGCTTGCAATTGAATACTACGAGTGCGCAGCACGAGTAGTGATGCGACTCGAGCCGCTTTTTACTCGACTGACTCGAGTAGTTTTATTAAAACTCGTACTCGAGTGAAAAAATTATTGACTCGAGTCCACTCGTATTCGAGTTACTACTCGAGTGGTCGAGTCACTAGTCGCAATCGCAACTCGTGGCTCATGCTCATGCGCACTGATGTCAACGAGGATTTTTACAATCCAGTTGGTATCTCTGCTCGTGCTCATGCGTCCTTGATACTGTAGTAGCTGCTTTGATAATTTTGTTTTCTCCAATTCTTATGCCCTGTTGTACCAACTTTTTAAGCAGAGCTTCAATTTAAGTGGTGTTTAGACTTTGACATTATTTATAGATTTAACAAAATGTTACTCACATTCTAATTGATACTTAAGTTGAAGTTTAAAAGTCAATCAAAATGTACTTGGCATTATACTGGCCATACGTAAATGTCACATTCTAAACATAACTTAAATTTAAGCTCTGGTTAAAAACTTGGTGCATTCCGGGCATTATTTTATTTGTACTGATTAACATTATAAGTGGTGGATTTCACAAACGTTATTTAAATTTAATCATCGATTAAGAGTAAACGTTGCCAGGGTTACATACTAAAGCCATAGGAACCTTAAAGGGTCAAACAGAATGCAACGCCGTTACCCGCCGTTGCAACGACGCCAACTGTCACTTCAAAAGACATGCACAGATAAAACGTCGTCAGTCTGACATAAAAATAGAAATAACTTGTGCCACAAATGGATAAATTTCACGTATTTATATTATTATACACGGTGCTGATAAAGTCCCGCAACAAGGTCATAATTTGTTTATTTAATGTTTTTTCGCAAAATCCTGAAACAGGTAAATTTTTAATTTTAAAAAGACATCTTTTAGTGCAAAAATCTTTGTCTTTTGCATCAAGTTTTTAACCAGAGCTTAAATTTAAGTTATGTTTAGAATGTGACATTTACGTATGGCCAGTATAATGCCAAGTACATTTTGATTGACTTTTAAACTTCAACTTAAGTATCAATTAGAATGTGAGTAACATTTTGTTAAATCTATAAATAATGTCAAAGTCTAAACACCACTTAAATTGAAGCTCTGCTTAAAAAGTTGGTACAACAGGGCATAAGAATTGGAGAAAACAAAATTATCAAAGCAGCTACTACAGTATCAAGGACGCATGAGCACGAGCAGAGATACCAACTGGACTGTAAAAATCCTCGTTGACATCAGTGCGCATGAGCATGAGCCACGAGTTGCAATTGCGACTATTGACTCGACCACTCGAGTAGTAACTCGAATACGAGTGGACTCGAGTCAATAATTTTTTCACTCGAGTACGAGTTTTCATAAAACTACTCGAGTCACTCGAGTAAAAAGCGGCTCGAGTCGCATCACTACTCGTGCTGCGCACTCGTAGTATTCAATTGCAAGCGTGAGAGACATTCGTGAGAGCACCACAAAAATATTCGACATAACTTTGACTACTCATGGTATTATAAGTGACAATTTTGATAATCATTTACCCATGTAATTTTTAAAACGTCGTTTATATGCACACAATTATACGAAATGCAGTGATTATACATAACGAACTTCTCTAGAGCGTTCCATTACGACACTGAGTTTGTCTGCGCACTTCAGCTTCGCTCAGCTCACATAAGTTGGCAAAAGGAAAACAGCTAATGTGACACTACAATAACTGACTAATATTTAATGCCATTACCTATGTTAACGCAGAATATACAGATATCTTTCTTGCACTTCACATTTTCGGATATTGGCTATCGCTCTTGCATGTTGCTAATGCTTGTGATAGTGCACTTAATACGTAATGTTATATCTATCAGTTATGAAGTCCGTGAAATTTTGCAATAATTTTCATCGGACAACAAAATGCTTTTATAATAAAATTACTCATCACTCAAATCACGTTCCTCACTTGCACACTGTGATTTTAGCTGCGTTCCTTTTGCCGGTGCTTTTGCCTTTAATCTTACCTCAGATCGCTTAATACGTCAGTTCTGTTAGCACGAACAAGCAAGTTTGACTGGATATTTCAACCTAGCAACTAATGAGAATGCTCGAGGGGCAAGATGGGTGATCGAAATCTCAATTCAAACTCATTTATTCATGCTAATGAAAATGACGTTTATCTGATCTGAGGTAAAGTTTGTGGTAAAAAGAAAGCACCTACTAACTGTTCTTTTGCGTTCAAATACAAAAGCATTCCAGTGTGCACTCCACCAAAAGAACATCACACCTTCACCGGCCAGACCTCACAATGGGGTGTTAATTTTTGAAGGCACCCCTGCTAAGCACAATATTACTTTTTATTATTCCTCTACTTTCTATTATTTCTCTACATTTCTGTCATTAAATTTTATTAAAACTGTTAGAAATTCTAATACTCCACGAGCCAAACTTTTGACTCGTAAAAGCAGCAGTTTTTCAATTTAAACTATCAGTTTTATCTTTTCACGTTGCGAAGTGCGCGACCGTAGCGTTGTGTTCACATTGCAGAGTGCGCAACCGGAGCATTGTGACTAAATACGTTCTTGGAACGTTCAAGAACGCGTGACTGGAGTGACGCGCTTCAAGTTTGCTACCTACCTGAATGGCAGCAAATTGCAGGAGGCAATTTAAGATCTCCAGCACAGCCGGCTAACTCCTGGAGATAGGGGGGGGGGGGTCGTACGGAGCCCCAAAGTACAAGGGCAAATGAATTAATAAAATAAAAATTTCCCAGTACGGCACTATTATCTTTATTTCAAATAATCATCCAACACGCTATAAAGTAAAACCAAAAAATCCGAATAAATAAAACGTAAACAAAACGCAACGAGGTTGTCAAAAATCTAAACCCGAAAACTGGATACCGACTTTACGGTACAAAAGTCAAAAACAAAAATTAACTAACCTGGGCAGCAAACGGTTGCTTAATTTACAAAAGAATTTAGAAGAGTGCGTTACCGCAATTTAAATCAAAATAATCCGATCTTGGTTAAGGTTACTGTATTTAGAAGGTACCGCGTGTTGCATCCCCCAAATTAAAAAGAACGCGATGAAACGCTAAAAAGAAAAAGGATAGATACATAACAAGTTACTGTTTCTAGGGAGTTTATGAATGAATTCAATTAACCCCAAATTAAAAGAGATAGAAAGTTGGCGCTACCTTCTCAGTACAGTATCCTTAACCTTGGCACACCTTGGTTAAATCCTCGCGCCTCCAACTGCAGCTATCATCCGTCAAAGCCCGTAGAGTATCGAATCCGGGGGAGGACCACTGAAGCCAAGACGGCGTCTCGCAATTTCCAGCGACCTCTCATGACGCAACTCACCAACAGCGGTTGGGCGAGTCCAAGTCCAGACAAACACATGCGTTACACTTTGTATCACGCCCCAGTACGCGCATTTTCACCCAATCTCCAACTGCCGGGACTAGGTTTTGGAAAACATTACACAATGCTTACAAATGCAAGGTTGCGTTTATAAAATATACCTTCGAGTGCACCTTGGGCGTGTAATCGTATCTCTCTTAATCATGATTATTTGCTTATTTTGCGTCTCGCTTATTTGTTTCAAGAAGTCTCGTGTTTATATTATTACCATGACAACGGGCGCACTTTTACGCCGCACTTTTAAGTAGAGTGTAGAAAATGTGTTTGTTGCTATGGACACCACGCCTGATTTAGTTTTTTATTATTCATAGATGAGAAACAAAATATTTATATTATTATACACAGTGCTGATAAAGTCCCGCAACAAGGTCTTAATTTGTTTATTTAATGTTTTTTCGCAAAATCCTGAAACAGGTAAATTTTTAATTTTAAAAAGACATCTTTTAGTGCAAAAATCTTTGTCTTTTTAAAATTAAAAATTTACTTGTTTCAGGATTTTACGAAAAAACATTAAATAAACAAATTATGAGCTTGTTGCGGGACTTTATCAGCACCCTATATATGCATATGTTACACCCGATCTATTGTATGTTGAATTATTCACATATACAAGAAATTACCAGATGAAAATGCGATGGTGGGACATATTTGGTTATGTATTATGATGTTTGACGCCGCTAAAATTGAAAGTTGACCAACTTTTCGCGTGTAACGTCGCACAGTGAGGTATTTGCCCGATTTAGCTGGCCAAAAGTCAATTTCTCAAATTTATTTCAGATAAAAATAAATGGTTATGTGACAATCTTGAATGTATCAGAAACAACAGATCACAATTTGTTTTCCCCTTATCTTACGTCTTACTTATTATTATCAGTCTGATCTGGACCACAGTATACTTATCAATCAGTAGGGACAGCTCGTGTCGGCACCTTTGATGTTCATACTACCGTTTTCAGAGCCAATATGGCCGCTACTAGATGTCACTGGTTGAAAAAATGGCACGGATAGAAATGATTGCAAGCAAATCATAAAATGCGATGTTGTTTTACACAACTTCAGACTTTCTACACAGCATAAATTCATTATAATCTAACAAAGATGGTTTTCTGTTAAATCTTTCTCATCTCTCCGCATCCATCACACAAAATGCTGAATTAAAAAACGCCCGCTTAAAAGCAATTGATGAATTTACCGGTGCGCCACACGCGGCCATCTGTGGAAAGTCCGCCAGTTTTCGCACATGCGCACTCAGAAACTGTAGTGCCAGAAACCCCTAGCTGTCCCTACTGGTGTCTGGACCGTCCGCAAAGTGCATGCGCTTTTTTCTCGGCATATTTTGCAGTACTAGACTTAAAAATTAATTATATTTTTACGAAAAAATTATGACAGCGATTAATTATGCACTGTCCTGAAGTGGGTAAGTGTAAATGTATTTGAATGATTTCAGTTACAGTTGCATTGCTTTTAACGTAGTTAAATCACTTTGAAAGAAGTACATTTTTAATACATTTTAAAGCCAACATCAACATAACTTTGTTATACTTCAGGATGCGTCCCGGTATTTATTAATTCATAAGTAGAAAGAGGAAGGTTCTAGCTTTATAGTTATTAAAAAAGTCGGCTCCGGAATCACCCGATTCTTCGCTTATTAGCTGAAACAAGAAATGCAGAAGTTACTTACATAAACTACTCATTAAACCTTTTTAAAGAAACGATTCAGTTAGAAATTGGAGTTTTATGTGATGGAGGTGTTCCACACAGATCTTTTTAAATAAAATAAAATAAATAAAATTAGTTCCAATCACTTCCGGTTGTACCAGAAGTCTTTATCTATTCGCTTATTTTTAATGGCATGCTGTAATTTTTGTTACATTTTTGAATTTTTTTAGATCATTCACGACATTGTTCCTGCTGCCTTCAAATACCATAAAAGGCGCTTTCCAATTGCATAGACGAGCTACTCGGTGCTACTCGGAGCTGCTCAAAGTGCAATTGGAATGCATTTGAGCAGCTCCGGAGTAGCTTCTGAGTAGCACCGAGTAGCTCGTCTGTGCAATTGGAAAGCGCCTAATATAAGTTATTAAACACGTTTTGAATCTATTATGCAATAGAAATAATTTTGGCCAGCTAGTTCGGACAAATACCCCACTGTGCGTCGTTCATTCTGTGCAATGACCACAAACCACTAAATTACTATAGACGTTTGTTAAATGACAGTACTATAGACGTTTGTTAAATGACAGACTCACGAACCAGGAAATTACTACGCTTCCAAACACGAGATGTCAGTGTGATAGTTTTGGTGAAGTGAAGTTGGTAGTTCGGTAAACGATCTTGTTTTATTCCGTTTCCATGGAAAATTTCAAATAAAATTTGTGAATCATGTGTCAAAGTCTTGGGTCAAAGTTAGCACACCAAATAAGACGCAATTATTTAGCTAAATATAAAGGTAAATGTGTTCTCGGTATTTTCTTTGTTTCCGTGTTATTACGTTTTAGATATTTGATTAGTGTTCTGCTCTTAATAACTCATAAAGATCGCAATGGACAATCATAAAATAGATGTAATTTACATGTATTTTTTGACAAAACGTAAATTGAAACGTATATTTTTATGATAAGAAAGCATTTCAAGAGTTTTTACGTGTAAAATTTAATGAAATTCCTTCTTATACGACAAGAAAAGACGTTCAAAATTACATCACAAAATCTTTTAAGCGGACATTAAATTGCGCACTATACACTTAACGTTTCGCAGTCGTTCGACAGCTTCGTCAGAACGACTGCGAAACGTTAAGTGTATAGTGCGCAATTTAGTGTCCGCTTAAAAGATTTTGTGATACAAATTTCATCGGACAAGAACCAACTGTAAATAAGTTCAAAATTACGTTTTGTCAAAAAATACATACAGTGTGGTGATAAAGTAACGCACGAAGCGAAAAAACACCCTTAGCGTTGACTTTTTCGAAAAATGCTCGGACAGGTCGATTTTATTTTTAAAAAAGACATCTTTAAGAACCAATTTTAATTTTATGTCAGTTACCACTTTTGCGCCGTGACGTCATCGACATTTTTTTTAAATCACAACCTATTTTTTTGAAAATGTCATTTGAAAGCAACCATTTTTGCGAGTACAAAAATGTTAATGAATCACTAATGCACTTAATGCATAAGAAAATTTTGAAGAAAAAATTATCGAAAAATGGAGATGTGATTTTTAATCTTAATTTAATTTCAACCTAAAATAATACTTTCTTATAAAAACATAACAAAACAACTTAATAAAATTACAGAAAATATTGTAAATGTCCTCCACCCACCACTTGACAGTGACCAGCTCGTGTGTAAACGCTGTTAATGACTCTTGCGATAGTTTCACGGCTAATGTTATTCATTTCCGCTCACCCGACTTAACTCCCCTAAACTTTTTTTTATGGGGTTATCTAAAAGGTCTAGTTTACGTGAACAGACCTCAAAATTTGGAAGATTTACAAAACAAAATTAGAACGGAAATGAATAACATTAGCCGTGAAACCATCGCAAAAGTAATTAACAATGTTTACACACGAGCTGGTCACTGTCAAGTAGTTGGTGGGGGACATTTCCAACATTTATTGTAATTTTATTAAGTTTTTTTTCTTATGTTTTTACAAGAAAGTATTATTTTTGGTTGAAATTTTATTAAGATCAAAAATCACATTTCCATTTTTCAATAATTTTTTTCTTCAAAATTTTTTTATGTATTAGTAATTCATTAACATTTTTGTACTCAGAAAATGGTTGCTTTCAAATGACATTTTCAAAAAAATAGGTTGTCATTTAAAAAAAATGTCGATGACGTCACGGCGCAAAAGTGGTAACTGACATAAAATTAAAATTGGTTGTAAAAGATGTCTTTTTTTAAAATAAAATCTACCTGTCCAAGCATTTTTCGAAAAAGTCAATGCTAAGGGTGTTTTTTCGCTTGGTGCGTTACTTTATTACCACACTGTATAAATTAAATATTTAGCGGAAGATACTTGAGCAACTTGTAAAAATGTTTTATTATTTCCTTTTTACAAAATCCAAACGAAAATCTTTTTAAGAATTGACAACTCACTAAAAAACAACTTATTTGCTAGGTGATAGATTATTTGTATTTTCAGTTTGTAGCCGCTAGACATACATCTAATTTATGATCGCTTATTGCGACTTTTAGCAATGCCAAAACGTGACGCAAAAATTTTTAACCATCAAGTTATTTGACAAAATGACTTACTTTTCTGTTAACGAATGATTATTTTTATGAACGTTTGAACAATTAAATCTATATACAAAGAAAGCTGAAATTTAAATTTCGCGCGCTAAGTCTATACTTTCGCTTCCAACCACCAGAGTAACAAATCCAGCCGCCTACTATGTACGTTAAGCATCTATAGGTATAAGTGATTTGTGGCAATGACATTTGAACCTTTGTATTTAACCATGGCCTTCTAAATCAAAAGCGAGTTCTAACTGGCCTGGGCGTTTTGAAAAATTTACATTGAATTTTTGTGCTCGAGAAAACGCCAAAAGTCGACACTTTGGCGCTGGTTACGGATACTGACGGCAATGAGTGAAGTGCACTGTCATTACTGTCAATCAAAGTGAGTTCACACAAAATTAATTAATACTGTAATTACCGTAATACAACATAATTTATGTGATATAAACTTTACAGATTCATGCATAAATCATTTAATCTCGTCGGAGTGAAGTACGCTTGCGCAATAAAGAAAGACTGGCACTTTAAAAAGCTTTCGTGTTATGAATAATTACAACAAGTTACATAAAAGAGTTTCGACTTTTGATAATGTAAAACGTGTTAAAAAGGGCGTTGATAATTACGTACAATGAGAAAAGAAGCTTTATTATACGTGTTGTAACTTACCACAGAAATTTTGAGTATATGCAGGTAAGATTTTAATTTAAAACCGTAATAGTTTAATGCTAAATTAAGTTGTCGAAATTGGACATAAATACTAGGGTGGGTCGAAAAACCAAACTTTGACATAATCTTACCTAATAGCAAAATTATGTTGTCTTTTAGTGATATTATGACACCTACGAAATATTTTTGAATTTAATTAATATTTAGAGGGTGCGCTTTACGTTTGAATTTTTGAAATTATACAAGAAAGGCCATATAGTATGCCATGAAAAATTCGTATTTGTAATAATAATAATAACAGAGTTATCATCAAAACTGTATACTAAAAGGGTAAGAGAAGGTATATAAAATTAAAACTCGAATCTCACAGCGATGCCTAAATTCGATAGCAAGAAAGACTTCAATATTGAATGATTTTCATTAATTTTTCTGTTGTATTATTTTTTTAATTATTAATAAATGTTTATTTTATTCTAAAAACCCTATTTTCCTTGAGACATTTATTTTATATGACTACCAGAATATATTCAAGTTATTCGTATTTCCAAGGCAAAGCGCAACCTGAAGATGAGGTGCTATTTACTTTAAATTCTAGCATTACACTGTTTTCATGTAAAGGCAACATAATTTTGCTATTAAAAATCAAAAGCGCAATATTCGTTTTTCTCCATACAAAAATGACCCACCCTAATAAATACTCCACCTTATTCCAACGTAAATAATATCCAGTATGCTCAACAGTAACATTAATTGTTCTTACACGAACTCATCCACCTTTCACATGTGACAGAACTGTCAAGATTTTAGGTTCAGAAAGCGCCCTGTAAGCAGTGCTTGGCGGAGTACGCCTGAACTGCACTTTTGCGCAGGCCAGATAGAACTCGCTTTTCATTTAGAAGGCCATGTATATAACATTCATTTGATAGCTAACGGCGTTGCATTCTGCTTGAACCTTTACTTTTAACAGATGATAAATCTAATAGCGTTCTCGATTGATCGCTCTAGAGTACTCTCGGAGTATTAATATCATATTTTAACCTCATGTAATAATAAGGGATGGAGATATTCTGAGAGTGCTCTAGAGAGTAAGCCCTAGTTCAGACACAGCGGTTTCCGCGTGTGTCTATTAATCGAGTAAAAAAAATCACTCGAGTCGCATCACCACTCGAGTACAACTCTAGTGACGGGATAAAACGAGTCGAGTGACTCGAGTGAATTTTTTTCACTCGAGTCGCATCACTAACTGCACGAGTAGTATTCGCAAGTGTGAGAAACATGAGTGAGACCACCACAAAAATATTCTACTTAACTTTGACTACTCATGGTATTATAAGTGACTATTCAATGAACCAAATCAATGATTAAAATAAAATATTTCAGAAGCTAGTTCGCAAATCTGTGTTACACATGATTTCATTTTCATAGCAACCGGTAAATAAATTTTTGTTTTAATTTTTAATTTAGATTGTTTTTAGTTTTATTTTTGATAACGAAGTTCAATCAAAGGCCGATTGAACGGGCCCTTGGGCTGCAGCCTTTAAAAACCCTGCCTAAATCCGTTTGCACATCTGACAAGAAGAAACACATCGAAATGTTTTGTTCGCTTGATTATATAGGGTGGTGATAAAGTCACGCAACAAGCTCATAATTTGATTATTTAATGTTTTTTCGCAAAATCCTGAAACAGGTAAATTTTTAATTTTAAAAAGACAAAGTGCAAAAATCTTTCCTCGATCGACATTTGCTTTTCCGCTGTGACGTTATCTTTAATTTTTTTAAATGGCAACCCTAACTTGTCAGCAAAATGGTGATATAAAAAATAATAACTTACACATCAACTTTTTCGAAAAAAATAGACATGATCCAGACCATCGCATCGTCTAGAATTTTTTTGAAAAATGTATATTTTGCTGCACTGAAAATCTCAACAATTGGTTCCTGGAGAACAGCTTTAATATTTTCGTTAATTTTTACTTGTTTTTGTTTTCAATTTGAAGATTGTCATTAAAATAAAATAATAGTTATTTGTTATACAAGACGGTAAAATTATATTTTATCGATGAGTGAAAACGTTTAATTTTCAAGAGTTGATAATTAAATTTTACAGACATGTGCAACATTCTACATATTTTTTTCTATAGCGAACGTTAAAGACAAAATAAATAAAGACTCAAAATCGTTGTATGATCATGATCCCAGTAAATAGTGTGGGTTGTTGCTATGGTTACTTGTTACTTTATCTACCCTTGCTGTTAAAATTCCGTTTTATCGACTGTTTTGAGTTGGACAAAGCACACTTTAACGTTCGCTATAGAAAAAAATAATGTATTTTTGAATTGTAATGTCTATTTCTTTCGAAAAATTTGTTGTGGAAAGTACTAACTTTTTTACATCACCATTTTGCTGAGAAAAGGGACTATCAAAATCTGCATAAAAAAATTAGGGTTGTTATTTAAAAAAATTAATGGTGACGTCACAGCGGAAAAACAAATAATGCCGATCGAGAAAAGATTTTTGCACTAAAGCGGTCAAAAGTCAAAAAAGGTGGTGCATAAGGTTGCATTAGGGGTGCAATAAGGTGCACTAAAGAAACTTCGAAAATTTTCACTGGGGGGGGGGGTCGGTTAACTTGGCCCTCCCAGTGAAATTTGCAAATTTGCCTGCAGCTTCTCTCCTCAAGGGGTGAAAAAATTTATTTTGGTGGTGCATAAGGGTGCAATCATTTGGTGCAAAATTGTGTCACCGCCTTTATTAACTGTGTCGTTTGATGAATGCTTGCGGGGGGCCAAAAATTCCGCCACTGGATACATACAGTCTGTTCAAACTTAAGACGGCACTATTGCTAACTTTGTTATTATAAAAGCTACAATTTCGGTTAAATTAGCAAATCACACTGAGAAAAATAGTACCAAAGAGTACGTTTATATTAACAAAAATTCCGAACATTTTATTCGGATTAGCGTTAAAAACCGACTCAGCGTACTACTGCCAAATTAACACTATGTGGTTTGTTGTTTAGAGTATCATTTCCTGTCATGATAAAATTACCGGAGTAATTAACAAAAAGTCAGACATGACATTTTATTACTAAATTTATTCAGCATAATTTTTCATTATGGTTTATTATTTTAACAATACGTATTATGTAGAATAATAATTTTACAATCTTAAACTTACAGTTTCATTGTGCTAAGAATCATGATTAATTTAGAGCAAGATGGATCTTATAACATGTCATACTTTTACATTATACTTTTATTTTATCGATAGGAGTGATGTTTTATCAAAATCGCAAAATTCCATTTTTCTCAGTTACAATGATACAGTCAAAAAAACAATTGAGCATCGCGTTTATGAGTTAAAGTCAAAAAGACACTTTTTTAAATGGAACACCCTGTATAATATATTACCAATCGATAGAGAATAAGATTCTTAATTAAAATTGTCCTTTGTCATTTTTTCGTAAATTAATAAACAATTTAAGTAGCGACATCTTGCAATCGCTTTTTGACCTAACATCGCAGTAGGATTGACAAATTGAAGCTAGTTCGCCACATAACAAGTCATCCCATGCGAGGCGGCCATGCTTGCTGTCAAAACATATGAGAATTTTAGAAAAATTGTGTGCAAATCGGTTTTGATTACAGCAGATTCCTCGAGCAGGCTCTGTACAGCTGTTTCAGGCCTAGTTGGGCCTTCATCAGCAGAACCGTAGCTCGAGAAATCCACTGCAAACCAAACCGATATGTCCAGGTTCTGCTGATGAAGGCCCAACTAGGCCTGAAACAGCTGTACAGAGCCTGCTCGAGGAATCTGCTGTAATCAAAACCGATTTGCACACAATTTTTCTAAAATTCTCATATGCTTTGACAGCAAGCATGGCCGCCTCGCATGGGATGACTTATTATGTGGCGAACTAGCTTCGATTTGTCAATCCTACTGCGATGTTAGGTCAAAAAGCGATTGCAAGATGTCGCTACTTAAATTGTCTATTACTTTCACATCGCATGGGCGAATAACCTGGACGTATCGGTTTGGTTTGCAGGGATTTCTCGAGCTACGGTTCTGCTGATGAAGGCCCAACTAGGCCTGAAACAGCTGTACAGAGCCTGCTCGAGGAATCTGCTGTAATCAAAACCGATTTGCACACAACTTTTGTAAATTAATAAATAAAGAAGATATTTTGATTTTTACAAAATCATCAAAGGTGCCTGTGCTTTGGAAACAAAACATTTGCAAATCGCTGTAATCAAATTTTTCTGTTGACAGACTATTGTTTTTGAAGTTTGTGGTTTATTTCTTACTAAAAAATTGTTTTACACGCATCTCGAAAAATGATAAAAAATTATGACATGAAAAATTATGATATGAACCCATTTTTTAGCAAAAAATAAACCACAAACTTGAAAAACAATAGTCTGTCAACAGAATAGTTTGATTACAGCGATTGGCAAATGTTTTGTTTTTAAAGCACAGGCATCTTTGATGATTTTGTAAAAATCAAAATACAGCCTGTTTCAATGAAGATGCACCAAACTCGGTATGTCGGTAGATATCGTGAAAAGAAATAAAAGTTTTCTATAATTTTCTTTTTTAAATGAATAAATTTCGAGAAAATCGAAGAGAAACCAAAGTCGCATATTTTTAAGATGGACTTTAAATGAGAATGAATGGATTGTTACACATTTTCATACCAATCTCTTTATTGCCTTTAGAATGCCGCCCCAGCTGATTCGCCAAAACACATTTAAAACATCATGGTTGTTGGAAATCAATAAAAATAATAATTAGTCATTTATTTTCGATTCTCCATTTAATACGAATTTTCTAATTGTTAGGATTGTTCAAACATTTAGTAGTTTGCGCTTATTTAAGAATTTATTATTCACATTCAATGATAAACCGTTTCATGAAATCGTTCGTAGAAATTTAGCGCTCAAGTGCCTGGGTTTTACCCAAAACATTTCGTTCGCCGTACTACCCCAATTAAGGACTTTGGTATTTTTTGTGTGTACAGCAGGAAGGAGGCATTTTTGAAAATTTCTTGTAATAATAATAATGTAATAAAAATAAATGTTTTTGTTTTTAAGATTCGACAAATTTTATTTTAATAACAATTTGTAATGTGCGACAACAATGCATACTAAATGCACAGTTTTGCATAGCCCCACATTTGTAATTTATTATTAGATTAAGTAAGTTTAAATATCCACGCGATTTCACAGCTGCCAAAGCTGGTCAAGGCCAAAACAAAATCTAGTCATAAATTTCTTCGCTGTTTATAGCTGACTTTATTGCCCTTCTGCAGCTGTGTGCCATTCATAATGCAATTTAGATCGTCGGTTTGGTTTCACGATTCCGCGGCGCTACAGTATTTCAACAAACATCGACTCCAAATTATGCAAATTTCAACTTGCTACGATAAAAATTTTATTAAGTTATTTTTACCCCAATTCTGTAATTCATAACAACATTGCTAAGTTAACAATATTGTTAAGTGAGATATTTTGACCAATCAGTACATAGAAATCCGTTGTATCTAAGCCCTGATTGGTCAAAATATCTCACTTAACAATATTGTTAACTTAGCAATATTGTTATGAGTTACAGAATTGGGGTGTTTGTTTGAAATAATGTCAGAAACGTGTCTGTATTTTCTTTATTTATTAATTTATGAAAAAATGACATAGAAAATTTTAATTCTGAATTTTATTCTCTATCCAATGGTAAAGTAATATACTGGTGTTCCATTTTTATGACTTTATGTCATAAACGTGACTTTAAATTGTTTTTTTTGACTGCGTCATTGTAGTCAGCGTAAAAAGTACTACTAGTCTGCTAATTTAACCGACTTTGTAGCTTTTATAATAACGAAATTAGTATTGATGCCGACTTAAGTTTGAACAGATATGAACATATACCGGCTGTTTCAAATTGGGTGTGCACTGAAGGGATCTCCTAAACCGTGAGAGTTACAGATTCGGTTAAATGGAAGAAAAGTTGCACCAATCATTGCTTAATTCATATCTATTAAGACAATCAATTTTCTCTTAATTGTTCTTGAGGTATTGGTGAAAATGTAATAATATCGATTTTCTTTTTTCCTCTGTAACTCCCTTATCAAAAGTAATTTAGAAATTCTGTCTTAACTTTCTACAGGCACTTTTGGATTCTGCTTCAAATAGGGGCAGTAGAATTGTGGTCACACGTTTCGCCTCTCTGCGACCATCCTCAGTTTAGATTTTTTAAATACAACGTATACCTTTTTATTATCGTATTTGTTGGCATTTTTTCTCCTGATTGTAATGGTATATCACACTTAATTGTTGATATTAATTTGAAGCTTAAATAATACAGATTTTTAAATGAAAATTTTATTTAATACATAATTTCAAATATTTAGTTCATTTTCTTAGCTATAGTGTAAATGTCAATGAATTATTTAATATTTGTCTCTTTAGCTATTGCATAACAAATTCTTTTAACGGACACTGATAGTGCACATTTGTAATATCCGTTAAAAGAGTTTGTTATACGAGATAGTTGTTGACGAGGCTAATTTTACAAACAAGGGAATATTTAATAGAAATATACATAAATATTCGTCCAGGGAGAATCAAAAAAGATTTGACAAGTGCGACCACAGATACAATTCAGCTTAAATGTTTGGTGTGGTATTTGGCATAATAGAATTATTGGTCCGATCATTTACGAAAATCATGTAACAGCTGAACGTTACATCGATTTTTAAGGACAGCACTGGAAAACATTTTAGATTACATTCCTCTAAATCATATTAGGGAATTGTAATTTCAAAATGATGGAGCACCAGCACACAATTCTGAAATAACAACAAATTATTTGAACCAAACTTTTCCTGATATACAGGCTGTTACAAATTCGAGGCTCACCATTGGGATCTCGGAAACGGTAAGAGATACGAAGTCGGTTAAATTGGGACAAAGTTGCGTATTTTGGTGCTGAATAATATTCTGTTCTGAAAAATCTTCTACGATTTATAGTTTTTGAAATATTTCCAAAAAACAAGAAAACTTCATTTTCTTTTTTATTTTTTTCTGAAGTTATTATTGCAGGGATCATAACAAAATTAACACATTCTACAGGCACTTTTTTAAGATCTTTACGATGATATTATTAGATTTTACTTAAAACGTTTCGTCTCGTTCTGATCATCATCAACTTCATTTTTTCTTATGGACGCTACATTGGGTTTTAATACCAATGAATAGATCTATTTTTTTCTGATGCTTTACCATATATCACACATCCCTATTTAATAATTTGAAACAGCTGGAAATGCAAGAAACTGTTGAAAATAACACTGCAACGAAAAACATGGTATGCAGTGAAAACTAAAACCAGAAAAGTTTGGTATTATTAAGTCTGGTATTAAAACCCAATGTAGCGCCCATAAGAAAAAATGAAGTTGATGATGGTCAGAACGAGACGAAACGTTTTAAGTAAAATCTAATAATATCATCGTAAAGAGCTTAAAAAAGTGCCTGTAGAATGTGTTAATTTTGTTAAGATCCCTGCAATAATAACTTGAGAAAAAAATTAAAAACAAAATTTCGTTCTTCGGTTTTTTGGGAATATTTCAAAAACTACAAATCGTAGAAGATTTTTCAGAACGGATTATTGTTCAGCACCAAAATACGCAACTTTGCCCCAATTTAACCGACTTCGTATCTCTTACCGTTTCCGAGATCCTAATGGTGAGCCTCGAATTTGTAACAGCCTGTATGCATAGGTACAAGTGGACCTGTCGCGTGGCCTCCAAGATCACCAGATCTTAGCCCTTTGATTTTTTATTGATTGATTGATTTATTTTATTGATTTTTCTTCTTCCCACATTTGAATGTTAGTTATTTATATTCAGTAAGTAAAAAAAGTACTAAGGAATAAATTTACTTATTAAATAAAATCATGACGAAACTGTATCAAGTTTTTTTTTAATCATATTTTAACTTTACTTGAAAAGAAGTATTAATTGTTACACATCACTGCAATCAGCAGAAAAAATGCTATCGAATAGAATAATTAAAAGATATACGTTGTATTTAAAAAATTGAAACTGATGATGGTCGTGGAGAGACGAAACGTTTGATTTCAATTCTGCAATTTCTATTCGAAGCAGAATAAAAAAGTGCCTGTAGAAAATTAAATCAGCAAAATTATTTATTATACGAGAGATACAGAGGTAAAAAGAAAATCGACATTTTTACATTTTGATCAATATCTCAAGAAGAAATAAGAAAAAAATCATTCTGTGAATGAATACGAATTAGGCATTGAGTTTTCTTCCATTTAACCAAATTTGTATCTCTTACGGTTTAGAAGATCCCTTCACTGCACACTCAATTTGAAATTACCGGTATATTACAACAAATATTTTATTTTAATAAATGTTAAAAATTGACAGATCTGTATTCTGTTTAAAGAATCTAGAAAACTACAAAGTATAAAAATATATCATTTATATTGTATTAATAAACATACAGATTTTACTAATTTAAGCGATATATTTTTTATATATTTTTTTCGAAATTCTGCAATTTCTAAACACCATCGTAGCTCTTTTGATTATGAAAATTTCCGATTTCTGTAAAAACTTTCTTAAGAGGAATCCTACAAAGTTACCCCTCAGAAGTTCGCATTTTACTATCCCTACTTTGCCACGTTAAGGGGAAATATTTGTGATATTATGATTGGTTGGTTTGCAGTCGCCTTCCCACCATACGGCTAGTTTTCTATTGAAAACCACCAACATAGTTGCTTAGCGCTATCTCTGTTCAATACATATAGAGAAAGAACGATAATAACTCTCGCGTGTCGATGGCTCCGTCAGATTTAAAGCAACTTACTAGGCTGCGTTCGGTCATAATATTGGTACATTCAACGGGTTCAGAAATACACATGTACAAGTACACATATTTATATTCATTTTTTTACGGTAAATTGTAATGAGACGCAATTATCGTTCAAAATAGACTTTATTTTTAATTACACATATGCGTCGTATGGTAGAAAAGGAACAAGTATGTATCTACATTTGTAAAAATATTGAAGAGGATTGGAGCTGCAACACCAAAAATTTTACGCATAATCCTATTTCAAGCGCAATTTTAATATTACTTACAGCTCAACTCTGTAATTTAGTACACATGTGATTAGTGTGAAATCCATTATATTGTTTTAGTAAGCTGTTTTTAAATTGTAAACATGGGGAAATTAAACTCTATTAGAAAAAAGGTGACATATAAGAAAAGAAAAATCGGCGGTATTAAAAAAAAACAATACTCTAAAATTTATAACGTCTTTAATTACGGAGTGTATAGGTATGTTCTTTAAAATTTAACCAAAGTTTCCCTTATTAATTATTATATGCATACTATTTTAGATCGTATAAAACCAGAATCAGACTCCAACAGTAATATTTCATTATCAACACTTGATGAAGAGCCTATCGTAAATATATCGATACCATCAACTTCTAACTATCCGGCAATATCTAACAGCGAAATTATTGACTTTCCACCTGTACGTAATAAATTTAGATATTTATAAAATTTTCAAAAAATAATACACAAAATTATTCGATATTACATGGTGTTAAAAAAGTCTGAACTATACTTATTTAAAGAATAATTTTAGTTTTTTGTGTTGACGTCCATAATTAGGTATATTGTTGAATGTGAAGTTGAGAAATAATAATTAACCTGCCTTCAGCCGTTACAGTTTGATTAATATTTATTTTTCTTTTCCAATAATTTTATTCATATGATGTTTATCATTATTATTTTTACTATTAACTGTCTGATGAAGACATTATATTGTCGAAACCGATAGCAAGTAAATATACATATAAAATAAAATTAGGAATTATTATTTCTCAACATCACATTCAATAATTTTAGTATTTGGAGTCAACGTACTTTATGGGAAATAATGACAAAAATCTTTATATTTAAATTGAAATAACCTAAATAGTGGAGAGGAAAACAGTAAGAAACTGCAGTTTCGCCATAATTTTCAATGTTTAAGATACGAATTTCATTAAAATTTAAAAATAACAGGCGATCAATATCTTTTCTAATCAAGTGACCTATGGAAATAAAATCATGTGTCTTTGATTAGTTCATTATTTCAAAGGCCACTTGAATTACATATTTAAAAATATTTCAAATGGCATTTGAAATAATGAACCAAACAAAGACATAATTTTTTCCATAGGTCACTTGATTAGAAAAGATATTGATCGCGCGTTAGATGTAATTTAAAAACGGTTAGTTTACGAACTTATATTTATTAAACTTTTTGAATTGTTTCTCTTCTTACTTTCCGACTCTAAAATCAGTGGCGCAGCCAGGAATTTCTTCTAGGGGGGTTCTTGGGAATTTTCTTCATGGGTGCCCATATGGCAACTTCCAGGGGGGGCTGATTCAATTGCAAAAAAAAATTATATGTATAACCCTTCTGGGGGGCAGATTTAACTCCCAACCCCCCTCGCTGCGCCACTGTCTAAAATATTGTACTTTTTCAACAGCCTGTATAGTACTATTATTTCAATTTCTAGAGTGAACATCGCTAAAAATACCGATTCCTGACATTGTTCATTGTTTTCATTATTTCAGACTAAACATGATAAATCAGCTACATCACAAACAACATCCATAATCATTGAAGGACAACGGATTATTGATATAATGTTCTTTTTTGAACAATTACAAGTATTAAACAACCATGGACCACAATTTTGTTGTTCTATAAATAATCTTAGTTTTATCGAAGAACGAAGGAAAGGACTAAATTCTACCTTTATTTTCCATTGTAATATGTGTAATTCAAACTTTTCTCTGGCTTCTTCTAAGACTGACAACAATTTAGATGCTGTTCAGGGAGCTACTAGTGTGGGAATTGGATATTACAATTCAGAAGAATTATTCTCTGTACTTGCAATTCCATATATGTCTACTAGATTGTACAAAAAGAATCATAACATTATCTGTGATGGTTGGGAATTGACTGCTAAAGATTTAATGGCAGAAGCTGCTAAAGAAGAAGCTGAATATGCGATCAGTATTGGCAATGTCGATAAAGATGGCGTTTCTTGCATTACAGTAGTTGCCGATGGATGCTGGTCTAAAAGATCTTATCGAACAAATTTTAATACTTTATTTGTACAAAAATAAATTTTGTACCATTTGCTGTAGTTCATTGAAACCACAAGAACATGTTTGCTATAAAAACTATACCGGTAGTTCAACAGGCATGGAAGCCCAAAGTATAGTAGAAGGTTTTAAAAGCAGTGAAGAAATGTATGGAATACGATATACTATAGCTGATGGTGATAGCAGTACATACAGGAAAATTCTGGAAGCTCGACGTTACAAAACATTAACAGTTGAAAAAATAGAATGCCGAAATCACTTACTTCGAAATTACTGCAATAAATTAAGAGGAATAGCTGTGGATACCAGATTCCCCTTAAAACATAGAAAATTAATTTCAAAAAACTTACTACGATTACGAACTGCTATTACTTCTGCTATTGAATACAGAAAGAACCATAATGATAATATACATGAGGCCGCTGTTTCTTTGAAGAAGGATATCGATAACAGTATTTTCCACATTTTTGGTTGCCATAAAAACTGTGAAAAATATTTCTGCAAGAAAGATTCCTCTGATATTAATCATATAGATGATATTAAAAAATGCCCCGAACTATTTAACAGACTTGGGGTGGGTTTACAGAAAGCAAATCAAATATTTAGTTTCGAATTAAACTAATCACGATTAAGTTGCCATAAGAATTACATTGCGAACTGTCAAATTAACAACGTCATTAATATTTGATTGCAATTAAATTTTCTGTAAACTGGCCCTTAATAATATAGTTTCTATGATTTCTAATCAAAGCAGGAGTTTAATACATAACGTAGATAGTAATAGAGTAGAACAATTTAATTCAATCATAACAAAATTTATCGGCGGCAAAAGAATAAACTTCGCTAAAGGAAGATCGTACAGTGGTAGATGCCATGCAGCTGTAGTCTCTTTAAATTCCCATTCTCCACATTGTAAATTGTATGAAACCATTCATAAAAAATGCCCAAATCAATTTATTAAAAGACTTGAAATACGTAGACAGAGAAAAGTTGAAATTAGGAAAAGGAACTTGCAGAACCATAGAAATTTAAATAAGAGAGGAAGAGAAAATAATCCAAAAAATGCTATGGATGAAGACTATGGAGACTATTGTTTGAAATCTGATTTGGACGAAAATATATTGGAAATTGAAAAACAGAAATTTTTATCTAATTTACAACGTACTGATGAAGAAAAAATGATATAATAGAATAGAAAGAAGCACTATATTACAAGCGGAAAGTGGTTTTTGGTTAGAGGAACGAAGGAAACTCTTAACTGCTTCAAACTTTCATTCTATTTGTATACGTCGTGATACTACAAGTTGTGCCGCCTTAGTAAAAAAAATAGTATACAAAACATCCGATCTGAATATAAAATCATTGAATCATGGTAAAAAATATGAAAAAATTGCAATTGCAGAATTAGCATTCCAAGAAAATATAAACGTTCTTCCAAATAGTTTATTTATAGATTCTGAGTTCAATTTTTTAGCAGCAACACCTGATGGTCTTGTAGGAAACGAATTAATAGTAGAAATTAAATGTCCAATAACAACATATAACATCAATCCAGAAGAGGCAATTAGACAAGCCAAAATAAAATTTTGGACTTACGATAAAGCTCACGACGTATATAAAATAAATGTAAAACATATGTGGTATTATCAAATTCAAGGTCAGCTTCACGTAACCGGTAGACGTGCATGTATTTTTGGACTCTGGACTGGTAGCCAATTTCCCATGAAAGTAGAATATATTCTTAAGAACGATCAATTCTGGAAAACAAAAATGGAACAGAAGTTGGTTAGATTTTATTTAAATTGTATACTCCCTGAACTTGTGGATCCACGACACACCAGAAACTTACCTATACGAGACCCTAAATATATCATAAACGCACAAAAGAAGAAAGAAACTCAGTCCCGAAATACACTACTCAAAATTTGAAGTGGAACACAATAATGTTTGTATACCTGTCCTCCTAATTGAACTTTTTTCTGTTTCTTTGTAAATATGTATCTTGTTAAGAAAAGTTGATACTTAAAACTAAAAGTCTTTAAATCCAGAATGTAAAAGTATTTCGCATCTTGCAATTTTTGATTGAAGAAAAGGCGACAATTTAAGAAAATATAAAATGTTTACTTCTTTTGAACTCTATTTAAATGTAAATTTTTATATTTGTACTATGTATTTCGCTTCTAATACACATAAGTTGAGTCAAACACAAATTTACAAAAAAAAACCTAAGTGTCCCACTTCAAATTCTAAGGAGTGCATTTAAATTAATAATGAGAAAAAGAAGTTGATGCGAAAGTTAGTTACACAAAATAATGTTTTCGAAGTGAAATGCGTCTCAAATTTTTTTTTTAGGTTTAATCAACGAAGAATGCCAGGACGCAAAAGTTCACACAAAAAAGTTGTACGTCAGAATAGGCAAAACGATAATTCTATAAAAATGTAATTTTCCTAGGGCCAGTTTACAGAAAATTTAATTGCAATCAAATTTTAATGACGTTGTTAATTTGACAGTACGCAATGTAATTCTTATGGCAACTTAATCGTGATTAGTTTAATTCGAAATTAAATATTTGATTTGCTTTCTGTAAACCCACCCCTAGTGATGTAATTTAGCCGGCTAAAAATACCTTTTTCTCCAACCGTGGAAAAAGCCGTACCTTTGAATATTATTTAGAGATAGTGAACTTGATCTTTTCTTGACCAACAAGAAATGTACTTGTTGCTAGACCTCAGTGTATGTATAAATAAATATTAAAATACCAAAAACGTACTGGAAAAGGCAGTGCACAAACTTAAATACATTTAAATTACCCGCCTTAATCCTATCTGAGATCATGTGCAATAACTGGATAATATACTGGATATATTAATTAAAGCATTTGCAAGATAAAAACTTTTCAAGATTTTTGCAATATTTCAGTAGGCTATGACTTATTATTGAAACAATTGACGTTCTTTTGCATTGTCACAGTAAATTATTGTCAACGTTCAACGCATAATTTAAAGCGATTGTGAGATTTCTCAAATTATTTTCCTAAAAATCATTGCAAAATTTGAAAAGTACGATATGTTAAAATGCTTTATAGAAGTAAGTGAAAATGTAGATGCAGCTTGTAATTTCTACCAGGAACGATACCCTGGAAGATGGCAACCCTTCACAGACATTTTCTTTCACCTAAAAACGATCCAAAATTTACTAAATTATTTTTTAGGCGGAAGAAAATGTCTGTAAAAGGTTTCCTTCTTTCAGAGTATCGTTCCTGGTAGAAATTACAAGCTGCATCTACATTTTCATCTACCTACTTGTATAAAGCCTTTTAACATAATATCGTACTTCTCACATTTTGCATTGATTTTTAGGAAAATAATTTAAAAAATCTCACAATCGCTTTAAAGTACGCGTTGACGTTGTCTACTGTGACATTGCAAAAGAACGTCAATTGTTTCAATAATAAGTCAGAGCCTACTGAAATATTGCAAAAATCTTGAAAAGCTTATACCCTGCAAATGCTTTAATTAATATATCAAGTATATTATATCTTTGTAAAGGTAATTTAATGCTCTTTTTAAAAATGTTTTATATGTCCCATATAAAAATTCGGAAGTTTTGCTTATATCTCGAAAACTATGAGCTTCAGAAAATTGTAATTAAGAGCAATGAATTCTACGCTAAAAAGTGCCTTAAGAAAGTTTTTACAGAAATCAGAAATTTTCATAAACAAAAGAGCTACGATGGTTTATAGAAATTGCAGAATTTTGAAAAACACCTTGTAGCTCCAAAACGGTGCAAAATATCAAAATGCGGTCTTCACCATTGAGTTTCTAATAAAAATCGAGCGTAGCTCCAAAACGGTGCAAAATATCAAAATGCGGTCTTCACCATTGAGTTTCTAATAAAAATCGAGCTCCAGGCACCGAGATCAGTTTTTGTCTAAATCTTCAAAAAAGAGGTGTTTCCTATTAAAAGTGTCAAATTTGGCCCACCCTGTACATTATTTGGCTAGAGACAAATTGATGTTCTAACTTGACTATTTGACCGATGGTCGATGAAAAATCTGCAATATGCGCGGGCTCTAACTATGAATACAAATCGTATTCGTTGTAAAAACTTAATTAAAGTCGCTTGGGAATTCATACCTGAAACCATGATATTCGCAGAAATATTGATAATCATATTTCATAGAAAATATAACTAACATTAATTCTGTCAAGTTTCTTGGCAATAAAGTGGTATTTTATACAATTTCATTACGATTTGTTCTCTTTAAACCATTACGACTGTAACATATAACATTCCCAACAACTTAATTTCAGTTCTAGGAAAAGATATAAATAACTACAATGTAATAAATTACAGACCAATTTTCCTCTTATGTCAATTGCTTTAAAATTAAGCACTGATGGAATATAAGCCCATCCATTCCAAGGCCTACGTCAATTCAAAGAAAACCAAATCACCCCGATTTCTTTCATTTCTATACATTTCACATTTAGGACATTATTTATTCAGAAATTATTTTTATGGTTTGCATGAGTTACAGCGATATTAAACGCAACAAGTTCAAAGTCTACAAAAACTGCCATTCTAATTGATATTTAATGTAGCCAGATAGGTGTAAAATACTTTTTTGGGACAAAAAAAAACTTAAAATTATGAAGAATGAGATAAATAAGATAATTTATAAAACAAAAATCGCATAAGAAAATAAATATAAACACAAACAAGCAAAATTTAAAAATAAATGTATCAGTTTTTTTTCCAATAAATCTGATAAATGTATAACCTATAATCCCCAATCCCGTAATCTACGCCAATGACGAGGGGATACGTGATGATGGGCGAGTCGCAATGTTCCGCAAACCCACAGGTAATATTAGGAAATCATTCACAACGTGTGTGTACTTATGTGTAAGATACGATTTAAAAATGACCATAAAAAGTGCTTCGTTAAGTGTTTCTCTTGTGCTAGATTATTTTATACTATCGTACATTCTCAGCAGGTTAGTTTTCATGTGATTACGTTTTAAGTTGGCAATGCGACCGTAACACAAGGGGGAAAATTTTGAAATATAAATTTACTCCTATCAACATTACTAAAATTACTGCCGAGTTAAAATAGACGTGAATTATATAATAACTGGGAAAACATAACCTTCAAATACTAGGTCACTGACATTCTCAATGTCATATACTTACCTACATACAATATGTATGTAGTTAAATATTTATATGAATATTTTACATAGGTAATGAAACGTATATTAATTGTAACAAATTTATAAGCAACAATTTATTGCAAACGATAGGAAAGCGTTAAATTGGTGTAAAGTTATGCAATTTACAAATAACTTTGATCTAAATCAATTTAAACGAAAATTATGAATAAAGGATAAAATTGATATTATTTCTTTTTAAAGCAATATTGAAAAAAATATAACACTTTCTTAAGTATTTGCTCTTCGTAATCTGGTACAATTTATGGAAAAATGACACACAATTTAATTCATATTTTGATGTGATAGATAAGAAATAAGAAACTTGATGATGATTCAGAAGAGTGAAATATTTTGCGTCATTTTTGTCTACACTAGATTCAAGAACACAAAAAAATAGTTTAAATAAGTATTATTGTTTTTTCAATACTACTGTGTAGAAAATTTAGTCCTTTTCTTTTTAAACTGTATATTAGACACAGGCATGCTTGTAAACGCGTTAGGAAAGTCTGGAAATGTTCATTTTCGGCAAATATCCTCGGACAGGTCGTTTTTTATTTTTTCTTGACCACATAATTAATAACGAGTGGTTTTTTAAATCCGACGTCAAGTTAGCTGTGAAACATTCATTGTTCTATTCACAATGAATAGAACAGTGAATGTTTCACAGCCAACTTGACGTCGGATTTAAAAAACCACTCTATATTATTATTATCAAGACATCATACAGTGTGATGATAAAGTAACGCACCAACACCCTTAGCGTTGACTTTTTCGAAAAACGCTCGGACAGGTCGATTTTATTTTTAAATAAGACATCTTTCACAACCAATTTTAATTTTATGTCAGTTACCACTTTTGCGCCGTGACGTCATCGACATTTTTTTTAAATGATAACCTATTTTTTTGAAAATGTCATTTGAAGCAACTATTTTTCTGAGTACAAAAATGTTAATGAATCACTAATGCATAAAAAAATTTTGAAGAAAAAATTATTGGAAAATGGAGATTTTTAATCTTAATAAAATTTCAACCTAAAATAATACTTTCTTATAAAAACATAACAAAACAACTTAATAAAATTACAATAAATATTGGAAATGTTCTCCACCAACCACTTGACAGTGACCAGCTCGTGTGTAAACGCTGTTAATGACTCTTGCGGTAGTTTCATGGCTAATGTTATTCATTTCCGCTCACCCGACTTAACTCCCCTAGACTTTTTTATGGGGTTATCTAAAAGGTCGAGTTTACGTGAACAGACCTCAAAAATTTTGGAAGATTTACAAAACAAAATTAGGACGGAAATGAATAACATTAGCCGTGAAACCATCGCAAACTGTAAACTGTAACTTGTTTTTAATATGTTTATTTGTTTGACTTTAGAACTTTCTTGTACAACTATATTCATGTATTACGGTATGTAAACCTTCGTTCAATTATTCTATTACTTATAGATCTTATTTAATTGTAGTCGTTACTGGCTGAAGACGGCCTTCTGCTGAGGCCGAAACATATGTCCTAACTAATATAGACCACTTCCAAATTTTGGCTTTTATTAACCTAAGACAAATCCCAACTTTGCAATTTGTATTACGTACTGGTTACTAACATCTTATGGAGATTCTTACCAAAAGAATATAAATTAGTTACATGTAGTTTTATGTGTTAATGTTTATTTATCTACTCGTAATAAAAAATGGTGAGCTCTTCCATGCCGTTGCAGATTACGATAAAATTTAAGAAATTTCGAGCTGTCAATCTGCATAACAATTTATTAATTTACACGACCGGTTTCGTCGTAAACGACATTATCCCTCATTATCCCTTGTAGCTTTACTACACTTGATAATGTCGTTTACGACGAAACCGGTCAAATTGTTATCCAGATTGACAGCTCGAAATTTCTTTAATCCTACTGGTAATAGTTGAATAGATTAATATTTTGTGTAATTCATTATTAAATATTCTTTTATTTAAAACCGACTATTTTTAATTTATATTTTTATTAAAAATGTTACAGTATAAATATTTTAATACGCTTAAAATTTTTTTTTCACTGAAAAACCACCTGTTCCAAGCTACCCAACGGCAGTGGTTACATAAAATCGTTAACTTTAACTTGTTTCAATTAATCTCTTATTGAATTAAGTAAGAGCCGTCCGCTTTCGTAACGCAGACCTTGAATTAATTTGAATTCATGGATTTTTATGTGTGTCGATTAACAATTCAGCAAACTAATTGTAAGATCTAACAATTATTGTTATGGCTAACAAGAATTGATAGAAATGTTACGTAATGGAAATAAAAAAAAATATCACTAAAGCCCGATATTTTAGTCAGAACTTAAACCGAATAATTTTAGTTAATTTTTGGTTCAGGGTTAACTTTTGGTTTAAGCGTATTTCAGTGACACTATAAGGTTTAACTCATTTTATTGAAGCAGAAAATTTAATCCACAGGCAGCAGATTCTTAAATTTAGAAGAAGTTGGGAATTCAAGAAAATACGTCGAGATTTTTCATCGATACTTTAAGTATTTGGATTAATTTTAAACTGGTTTAGTTAATCCAAGATGTAACTCATGACTGAAATACCGAGCCTAAAGTCTAGTCTACAATTGCCCGGGAACGTTAACGAGAACCGCAATGAAAACGAAACCTGGACGGAACGCGAAAATTATTTTCAGGTTGCGTCCACAATTAAGTCTACTCCACACGGAGAAAAATCGTATTGTTAATTTTACCACAACCGAACTTGTTGAAATATTGTTGTTTATCTTCATACAAATATTGACTTGAGAGAACCATATGTTGTAAATGCGGGTACAACTATTTTATAGTAAAATTTTGTTTGAATATTACTTTTAAGAAATAGTTGGACAAACAAGTGTTTATTGTTAGAACAATAACAAATTAATATTTATTATTTTGTGTTTACTATACTAATTCATTATTTTAACGTCGACATGTCATTGTGAATGCATCATACTATACTACTACATTATTTTAACACTGACATGTCATTTGTGCATGCATCACCACCAATTCGTAGTTAAAAACTATAATACTGATGTTGGGTTAACGCCAAGACGTAATCAACATTAACAAAAAACTTTGTGTGTTAAATATCTTTATGACACTGATAAAAACTACAATTTCAGTAGTTCACAAAAATAAAGTTGAAGTACCAATATAAAATTTGTGTCGTATATATGACACCAAATTCTTGTTAGATGTTTCATAATTGTTGGTAACTTAACAAAATATTTTTTTCCGTGCACAATTGCCCGGGAACGAGAACGAGAACGGGAACGGAAACGTTAAAAAGGTTAAATCATTTCATAATCGTACAAGTGTCCATACAATGCATCGATAAATACGGTAACGCTAATAAAGCTCCGCAACGGGAACGTATCAACTTTACGTTTCCGTTGCGGAGCTTTATTAGCGTTAACGTATTTACCAATGCATTGTGGACACTTGTACGATTATGAAATGATTTAACTTTTTTAACGTTCCCGTTCTCGTTCCCGGGCAATGGTAGACTAGGCTTAACATTGTTTGGGGGGTCTACTCATTTGACTCATTCGTCATTTTGGCGAAAAACTTTTACCCTTTTTTTTAAATAGAAAAAATTATAGGCGATTGAGATTAGACTTTTTTATTTTATTTGATGCACTTGGATATATAAACTTTTATATAAAGTTATAATGAAAAAAGGTTTTGCATACATAACAAACATCAAACATAAATCAAAAATAAAATGTTTGCACATCTGACTAGAAGAAACATATCAAAATGTTTTGTTCGCTTAATTATTAATAATAAAATTGGTTTTTAGTTTAAGAAAAAAATGGCTCCAAACTAATAAACGAGAAGATAAAATTAAATATAACGAGAAAAGAAAAGAATGTAATAAGATAATGAAGCGAACTAAACAATACCGGTTACAAAATAAACTCTAAGAAATAGGAAAAGAAACACTACTAAAAGTAGGTTGGTTATTTTATACAAGGTGATCCTTAAGTAATGGGACAGAGTGGATTACTGACATCAAAATATTTTAGCTAATCTCACCTGGTCCAAAAGTAGATAATAAGGAAGATACAGGGCATTCAAATCAAAATTTTAATTTCAATTTTTTTCAATAATTCGTAAAGTTTTTGACATATATTACCTTAAAAACTGACATGGGTTTTTTAGGGTGATGGGTTTTTTAGGGTGAGAAATAATAATATGGCCTTAATTTTGATGTAGTGGATAGAAAGCACTACGTACGGTATCATTCTTGCATTTAAACTGCTCTAACTTTTTGTGAGTAGTCTTGTGAAACTTTTGACAAAGGATTTTTATTTCTTCATCTTTTTTAAACCAATTAGGTACGTGTTCGATAGCGCTAAAGTTAACCGTTTTCGAGATATTTGCTATTTTAGCTTTGAATGCAACGTGGTTTTTACGATAGTATACGCGATTTCTTAAAAGAAAAATGGAAATAAGGATCCTTTTTTTGTAGTGTTTTGTAATGACGTTATATTGCTTACGAATTATCCGGACAAACTTTTTATAACCAATACACCTCCATTATTTCTCGGACAAGACAAAATCGAACAAATACTATCGTAAAAACTACGTTGCTTTCAGAATAAAATAGCAAATATCTCGAAAACGGTTAACTTTAGCGCTATTGAACAGGTGCACTTAATTGGTTTAAAAAAGATGAAGAACTAAACCCTCTATCCGCTACAACAAAATTAAGACCATATTATTTTTCTCCCCCCAAAAAGCCTCCTTTGAGAATTATTGAAGAAAATTGAAATTAAAATTTTGATTTTAACGCCCTTTATCGCCCTTATTAGGTGAGTTTAGCTAAATCGCAATATTTTTATGTTAGGAATCCACTATTGACTATGTGTCCCATTACTTGAGGACCATTGTGTATAAACTTTTTGACCTACAATAACTCATTCTCCCACGAAGTATTGACCTTTCCTCCGGGACTCCGGGTACACCCTGTAAATAACTGATATTTTCTACTAAAAGATAATCCGTATTTTTATAAATACATATTCATGTCATACTTTATATTTAGTATGTTAAATGACAAATAACAAAAATTGAAAATAACTTATTTATTATTATTTATTTATTATTTGCCATGGGTTTCAGGTAGCATTTGCCTAGGCAAATATTTATCTTGTACACGATAATTTTTTAATGAAAAGTTTAAATCGCGACATCCTACGATCACTTTTTGACGTAACATTGCATTAATTTTTTACTTCAACGGGAGCAACTGAAAGATATCAAGTAGTAAGTACTTCGTTTACACCCATGTAAGCCACGGAAATATCAATTCCTGCCAATAAGTGAATCTACATAGGTAACATACACTGATAAAAATGGCAGTAAAATTACACATATTTTTACATAGAATATTGATGTGATTTTATATAGATTGGCCAACGATTTGAATTTTACATAAAATTACATTTATTTTTCCTTAATTCTTGTAAAATGTTGTACACTTTATGTATTAATAGTAAACTGTAACTCAAAATTACAATAATATGTAATTTTAATTTGAAAATATTGAATTATTTACACTAAACTATTGAAGTATGTGTATTTACAGAGAACGCGTGTAAATTTTCTTAATGATTATAAGTGTTGTGGTAAAATTACTAGAAATTACTGGAAAATATAGGTAAAATAAAATGCATTCTGTAATTTTACGTAGTTCCCCTGGTGAACACCACGGAAGATTACCAAGAATTTGTAAAAGTACTGAATAAAACATATGAAATGGAATTTTACACTTCACTTCTAACAATTGTAAATTTACTAGGAAAATCATAGGTAACAAAAAACCAATGTTTTTCTTAGTAATTTTACAGAATAATTTTTATCAGTGTATACCTACACGCTGAATCTTGCATGGACCAACAGAAAAATACTGACGAAAGAAAAGACTTTCCAGAACATGGGACAAATGTTAAAGAAATTCTATATAATTTATAATTAATTAAAAATTTACCCGAAATGCATGCGTAAGACGACAGTTGGAATCATTACATCTTAAAAAAAAATTGAAAAGTTTACATCTTTAAAAAAAAATTGAAAAGTTTACATCTTTAAAAGCGTGCAATAAACTTTTATGGTGGTGTTACGCAGAGAATTAGAGTCGTTTAGTCATAAAACTTGACTATGAACTAACAACACACAGTTGATGAATGCATCGTATAAGTGTATTAACTGTTAGGAGATTAATTAAATTACGTTTTCAAAGGTGTACAAAAGTGAAATACATCGAAGCGAACAATAAATTACGACAGATTCAATTACGAATGTGATTACTGATTATAAAGTTTTAAATTCTGGTTATCATCACCATTTCTTTGTTATTAGCTAGGCATACACCAGCATTCATTCATGCCATTCTTTCCTTCGACGATCTTTCCCTTCAAGAAATTGAAACGAAACAAATCCTGTTCTAACCCACTAACACAAACTGAATCTTGTCTTTCTGGTCATTCTTTACCGCAGGACTGTCCTTTTGATTTTCATTAGGAATATAATCATTTCAGAGCCCACTAATACAAATTACTTTTCCATGTAACTCGTGTCTAAATAAAAACCTGGTCAAGTAGGCTACATTTAGTAATTCTACTATGTAAATGCAATGGATAAATTCTCGATCACAACCCACTTGACCAGGTTTTTATTTAGACGCTCGTTAGCTTTCCGTTATAAAACTAAACCCGCCGGGATGCGTGTTGGTTAAGGTCTAAATTTTGTCATTTTATTTAGAATTATCTCTTCAACCGATCATTTTACTTTAGAACGTAAGGATTTGTGTTTCACTTCAAATTTTAGAGTATATTCAGACTTGTGCGTCTGTGGAACTGTTTCATAACAATTGAACACCATGAAGTCTAAGAAGATGTTTGCAGTTGCATGTATTGGTCTTGCTAGTGAAGTTCCGTATAAGAAGAAGACTTTTCAATTTTTCTCTTTCTAATTTTTAAATTCAATACTCACAAAGTAATTTACCGAAAGAATTCGTTAATATTTACTAGAATTTTTAATATTTTTGTAACGAAGCTTTTCCATGAAATAGTGTGTATAAAGAATGTATTAAAATAAAACAATAGCCTTATCTCATCGTTAGAATCCGACTGATTAATCGGCTTCGATTTCGGCCACCTTCGGCCAAAAATTGCAAAATAATCGGCTTCGGCCAAATTAAGTCCAAAGTTTTGTCGAAGCCGAAGTTCATTTAATAAACGGGCGTCTCCGGCATGTATACAGGCTTATACAGTACGAGTATAGCTTGTTTTGCAAAAAAAAAATTAAAAAAGGTTGTATGTATCCATTTTTTTAATGCAAGAAAATGTTGTTAAAAATTTTAATTACCTAAATAATGTTGATTTATTAGTAATATTTTGAATTACAACTCTCAAACACAATTTGATTGATGACATATCCAAGTGAACTGGAAAATTAAAATATTAATTCGCTATTCAATTTGACATGTCGATAACAGTCTTCATTTTATAATGTAAACTAAACCTAAGATAAGTGAGAAAGTAAAGAATCGTCATTTTCTTAGCTTTGCGTAATTTCATCGGTTTCGGCTGGAAAAGCTACCTTCAGTCGGACTTCACTTATCATGTCACTTGACGTTGGAAATTAACCGCTGAAAAGAACAAAGGAATAAATAAGTCTGCACGAAAGTAATTGCTTATTAATAGTGTCGGTTAGGAACGTCAGGACATCCCCCGACATGATTCCCGAAGAAAATAAAGAATGTCGGCTAGTCATCTCATACTAAACTAAATTAACGCACATTCTTTCCTTCACGATTGTATTTTCCGTCGGGAATGAACGCTCGTGTATGCTTAGCTATTAGCATTCTATCTAGATCTATTCAAGAATCACTCTGTATGTGTAACAATGGTCTCAGGGAAAAATACGAAGAGTAAACTAACTGCTATTAATAGCGCCCGTTAACTTTCTGAATTAAGTATATTCTAATAACGCTATTATTCTGTATAAATGCATATTGCATAATTTCTGCAATAATACGAGATACGAGATAGCATTAACGCGGCCAAGGTCTATTTGAAGTTGGCCAACGACCGACTTGAACTGTAACTATGTCGAATAGGTAAAAAAAAATTAAAGACCTTTGTTTCTTCGGTTTAAGCAGATATGCCTTATGCGTATAATAAAATCAGAGACACATTTAAATTTCTAGACTTTGCATACACTATTATTAAAAAAAAAATGTTAATTGACTTAAATTAATACCTTAAGTAAATTAACTACCTTAAGTAAATGAAGTGGGTATGTACTCAGAGTGCAAGTTCTTCGAAATTAAAGATGGTCAAATCGCAATTTTGGTTTTACGCATATAAACACAGACAAATTTTGGAGAGAAATAAAGTCGACCTCATTTTTAATGTTTTCTCTCGTCTCGTAATTTGGCAAACATGAACGCGTTCCACGATAACTCGCAGACTGTCGTGGTCTACACATAAATATCTTTTATTTTTCCTTTCATAAATTTCATTAAAAATAAATGTAAAACCAGACTAAAAGTCAATCCATAAACCAGACAGAATGGTGATTGATCGATAAGATAAGAATTGATTGCAATCGTTACTTATTATATTACAATAAGATTGAAATGTAAATCAGTGTTACATCATCAAGTTCTCTCATATCAACAATGCAAGTCTAAAACGGTAATCTTTCGACGACGATGATGAGCAGAAATGTTTTATCACTTGATTATACACAATGTGTGCCTAGATTATCAATTGTAATACCCGAAGCGTGACCGACGTTCGTATAAGAACCGCGTTGTAACATCAGAGTTTTAGTTTCCGTTTCTATTTCTTATTAACTTCTTTGAAGCAGAACGATGCCGAGTTTGCTGCACGAAGTCAACGTTCCTTACAGCAAGGCTACCTTCGGCATGGGATGCTTTTGGGCCAACGATGCTCTATTCGGAGCGACGCAAGGTGTTATAAGAACCCGAGTTGGATATTCCGGGGGTACGACTTTAGATCCCACGTACAGAAATATGTAAGCAAATATCTTCTTAATTTTTGGGATTATGGGATAATAAAAGCGTAACAGAATATTTGATCAGTCGTACTAACAAGTGTCTAAATAAAGACCTAATCAAGTAGGCTATATTTAGTAATTCTGCTAGGCAAATGCAATGGATAAATTCTCGATCACAACCTACTTGACCAGGTTTTTATTTAGACGGTCGTTACTTATTTCGTTAGTAATACACTTTTTTTAGGGGAGACCATACAGAAGTAATTGAAATAGACTATGATTCTAATATAGTCAGTTATGAAGAATTACTGGAATTGTTTTGGAACAACCATGAATATGGAGTGACGACAATAATTAAAAGACAGGTATGATTATTATTTTCATCGATTGCAAGAGATTTTATTTATTCTGCAAATGTTCATTTTGAAATACAATATGTAGGTAACGTTTTTACCAGTCAAAATCACACTTCCCTGAATTTTTTTTTAAACCATTCTTGTTTACAAGAGTATTATTAGAGAAAAGATAAATTATGTATGGTTTAGAACTTTACTTTCACACGATTATATTTTAATGTTTTCATTTTCCAATCATTTAGTAGTAGGGAAGACCTACCCGTATGTTTGAACTACCCGAATAAACTACCCAGGTATCCGAATAAACTACCCGGGTACCCGTATCGTGCTCGGGTAAACATATGAGTTCGGGTACCCGTACAACATTAAAATCCGGATCTGATACGGGTACTCAAATTTATGCGGGTACCCGTGTAAGTTCGGTTACTCCTATAAGTTTGGATATTTCAACTTAAACGGATTCACAAATTTTACATGAGTTTCCGAATGTTAAAAATAATCAAGTTTTTATCGTGTAATAACAGAAAGATATATGTTTTTCCGAGACTCTGCGCTGACAAATTACACGGGTAATAACGGGTATCCGGATAAAGAAATGATACCTGGGTGATAATCGCACGGCTAGTACTCGGGTACTCTGATAAAGAAATGATACCCGGGTAATAATCCCACGGATAATAACGGGTACCTGGATAAAAAGAATGACACCCGGGTAGTATTGGGTACCCGAGTAATCGATCTCTTCCGTATTTAGTAATATTTTGGATCCCGTGTTTAATTCTGACCAATTATATCATTATTATATTGGGAACAATCAACTTACATTATCCTACTAAGGGCCGGTCTTTCTCTTAATAAACTGATATAAGGTATGATTCAATAAATTTCGCGTCTCAGGCGGCAGTGAAAAAGAAACTCAAGTCTTACACTGCTTCCACTGTGTACGCGCCCTAATAGTTATTAGACGAATAACTATCAAATCAAATGTTTAAATGGCGAGCAGCAATCTCCATAATAGTATATTATTTTACGAGTTTCACAAGAAGGCTTATTGTAACACGAGTGGGGTTGGGGTACGACTAGCGAAGCGTAGCGAGCTAGGAGTGCCCCAACGGAACGAGTGTTACAATGCCTCTTGTGAAACGTGTATAATATACTATTTTTTCTACTTTGCGTCACTTATTGAACAAAAAAATGAAAAATACTGTCAAAAATTTGATCTTCTTAGTTTATGGGGAATTTTAGTTGTAATGCGTGGCAACACTAAAAACCTTTCGTTTTAATCAAAAGTCACATTAACCAGTTATTAATTTGTCTTATGCAGCTTCATTGTGAGTATTCTGTTAAGTAACAAATAAATAATGAGTTATTTTGTAAAATCTATTAAATATTTTCAATTAAAAATTGACTAAAATTTCCCCAAAAACAGTTTCACAATGAACTTCATTGTGAAACTGTTTTTGGTGTCACAATGAGTTCATTGTGAACGCAAAGTAGAAAAACGTACTTTTCAATGTTTCAAGTTTTCTATGTTCGGGTTTGAAATTTTCCACCCGGTATAAGCCAGAATCGGCGCGCCATTTAAATGAGTCTGTTATTATTCCGAAATCGATATGTGTGAATCTAGCGAATAGCAAATCGTTAGAAGTTATAGAAGAGTTATTTATTAGACAAGATTAGTGCTGCAGTTCGTTATTCTAGTGCTTTCATGCGTCCAAGTTTTGTATCGATTTTATGATCTTGCTATGAAAGAAAAACTTCAAAGAGACCGGCACTGCGGTGTCTTTGTCGCTTTTTTATAATAAGGCCATAAAATCGCTATCAAACCGAGACGACCATAATTGAGGATTGATAGTTATCTTAAAATCGTCACAAATTCTGAGTAATCCATTTAGCTTGGGTACTATCACTGTCCATTTACTAGCTTAATTATACCTGTATTTTGTAAAAGTTGCAGTTCTTTAACCTTGTCCTTTAAGGCAACAAGAATTGGTACACGTCATCCAATTACGTCTGTTGATCGCGGATTCTAGAGATGCGGGAAATGTTTTGGAACATCATGGTTCAGAATAATTGGAATGAAGATTCACAGCGAATTTATGGATATCCAATGCATTAATGCCTTGGACCTCTCGAACACCGAATCGATCGTACATGAAGCCAAAGTGGAAGGATCAAAATCTGTTCAAAGACGAATTGGGAAAATGCACCAGTATGAAGGCTAAGCTGATCTCAAGAAGAACGTCGTTTCAAAATTCTACAAATTAAGGCCGATACCATTTGCCTTAAAGGACAAGGTTAAAGAACTGCAACTTTTGCAAAATACAGGTATAATTAAGCTAGTAAATGGGCATCACCAATAGTGATAGTACCCAAGCTAAATGGATTACTCAGAATTTGTGGCGATTTTAAGATAACTATCAATCCTCAATTACACATTGAGCAGTGTCTTATATCACGAGCTGAAGATCTTTTTCAACGACTTTAAAGTGGTCAACATTTTACAAAAATTGATTTGGCAGACGCCTATCTGCAATATCAACGTCTTACGTTTGGAATTGCCAGTGCACGGGCAATATTTCAACGCCTTGACTGAAAGAATTATTATTGGATAACCAGGTTGTGCAAGCTATTTAGACGATATTATTGTCAATGGAATCACGGACAAGGACCATTTACATAGGAATACCTTAAGTGATTGGAACCCAATAGACTTCATTGCCACTGGGAAAAATGTGAATTTTTCAAGACCGAAGTCAAATACTTGGGTCATATATGTTCAAAACAAGATGTTCGACCATCGGATTTAAGCTTCAATGTGGTTAAGAAACTCCCAAGGACAAAGAATATTGACAAGCTTCCGTCATTCATTAGTAAAGTGAATTATTGCTGCAAATACATAGAAAATTTTTCAGAAATTGCGGAACCTCTCTTTGCTTTAAGAAAAAAAATTGTGCAGTTCAAATGGTGTAATAAGGAAGAAAGAAACTGCCTTCCAAGCTGTAAAGCAAAGTATTATTCAAGCGACAACCCTTGACCATTACAAACCCGAGTCACCACTTATATTGTCTACATAGATGCCGCCCTATATGGAATTGGGGCTGTACTATCACACATAGACATAGATGGAAATGAACGTCCCATTGCATTCGCGTCAAAGGCACGCGACCATCAAAAGCGCTATAGCCAGATCGAAAAAGAAGTTTTAGGCATTATTTTCGGAATAAAACGGTTTCATCGATATGTTTATGGCCGTGCTTTTGAACTTCAGACGGACCACAAAGTGCTTGTTTAACCCTAGCAAAAAACTTCCGAATACATCAATTCAAAGGTTACAGCGTTGGACCATCTTCCTAATGGTGTGTTTCAATAGTTCTGCACAGAAAATAGTGTCAAGCACCTTTTAACAGCACCTTTCCATCCTACATCAAATGGCGAGCAGAACGCTTTGTTCGAATATTTAAGAATTCAATGAAAAAACTTAAGTGGGGAAGGAAAAGTAGACTGTCATGGATGTTATTCACATATCGAATCATACCATTTCCTGCAATGGGTAAATCTCCAGTCGTTTGATTTTAAGATCGCAGCGATGTCGCGGATAAATCGGAACCTCTATAAGCTATGCGTGTACACGTGTTTAAGTGCGTACCAATCCAAATATACAAGTTGAGTTCATTCAAATGTGACACATAACACAATCCTGATACATCATAAAAAGTGAGCAAATAAAAATCAGATTAAAGTAAGCGGTGCAAAGAAAATGTATGTCTGTGAGTAGGTTCCACTTAACGATCAAAATGATCAAACTAGCGGTGGCATTGTTCCACATAACGCTCACAATGATCAGAACAATAATAGTAGACACCCTGGTGCGAGGCTAAGAAAACGATCACATCGCCCACAAAATGAACCTGGGTCGGCGTAAGACATCACACATGACGGCGCGAATTTAAAATATGTAATTGAAAAGTTAACCTAGCATTTTGTATTTTGGGCACAGTTAAGCTTAATTACTGTTTTCCGTTTTACCGTAGTAATATTCTCTTGAAAACATAAACACAACAGAATCTCTGAACAAGTTCGTGAGAAGGGCGCACAAAAACCGTTCCACTTCTCTCGCCGTTAAGACCAAATAATACAAGTGGAACGACGCTACATACTCTATAGAACATAATCATTGTGATCCTTAAGTGGAACCTACCCTGTGATTAACTGAATTAATTAACCTAATTAATTCATGAACTGTCAGATCTAGTGACGGGTAAAAGAAGTAACAGGTATGAACCGTTACTGTACCGATACAAAACCTGTTATAAATACCCGTTCCAAAATCCTACATTGAGGACACTGAAGACGATGATTATGAATTAGAAGGCACCATGACTAAGAAGCAAGAAAAGTTTCAGACACACTGGAAACGGTCAGACTGATTCACCTCCGCAAAAAACAGAAAATTTAATACCCACAGGTCCAAGACGATGGACACGAGCGCGACGTCCACCGATTTATATTAAGGAATTTTTTAACTTTTACGTCATGGCAGTGAGTGGAATGAAATTGATTTCCGAAATTTTCTGTAACTGTACAGTTGCGGACAGAAAACTTTGGATGTCACTGTTATTCCATTGACGTAAATTCCTTTAGGTATACGTCAGGTGAATGACAATGACATCCGAAATAGCTGTGTATTTTCTTGAAATTTTTAATATTTTTGTAAACGAAATTCTCAATTGAGCCTATGTTATTTAATAATTTAATTTCAGTACATGTCACTAATTCTATACCACAATGATGAGCAAAAGAGACTTGCAGAGATCTCCCTAAAGAAGGAAGCTCACAAGCTTAACGAGGAGTTAACAACGGAAATTGCTCCAGCGGGTGCATTTTACCCAGCCGAAGAGTAAGCAAGCAAATAATTACAATAAATAACATGTTGAAATATTTTGGTTTTCATTTCCAGTTACCATCAAAAGTATAGATTGCAAGAGCATCCCTGGCTCTACGAAATGCTGGGCTTAACTTCGAAGCTGCTACAAACATCACACACGGCAGCCCGCATCAACGGTTACGCGGCAGGTGTCGGTACGCAGGAGAATTTAGAAAGAGACATCATTATGCTTGGACTTCCGGACACGATTGCAGAATTCATCAGGACCCAGTGGAAGAAAAACGAAGGAGGCAACCTCTACTGCTAAGTGAAATTCATAAATTAATGATACATTATGAAAATGAACTGCAATGGACAGATTGTTAAAATTTTAAATCAATTGTTAAATTATTTTTTTTATATTTACATTGCGCATACCAAACACTGGTTTTTATAATTAACATGAATGTGTATTTTTCTCCAGTATTATTGATTATCTCTGATTATCTGCAATACTTATTACGTATTACATACAAGGTATGATTTAATTTGAGTTTATTGTTTTAATCCGATACAAAGGTACACAGTAAACCAAATTCAAAAAATTTATTGCAAATGATATTTAAGAATGTATTTAAAAAAACATCTACACGAAATTTTACGACCCAAAAAAGTTTAAATCAAAAATTAAAATTATGGTTACATATCTGCAAAATAATAGCAATGAAAGTAAGTATGTAGAAGAACAACCAAATAATAAAACCAACATGACGCCAGCAAAATAACTAACAATTCAGTACGAATGGTGGCAACGAAAATTTTGGCACTATAACTACAACTTCGAGCAGAACTGATTATGAGCCTACAATATTAAGACCGTGCTTTTCAATATATCGTTTCTTCGCGTTTTCGATGAGCTGCTTTTTCCTCTCTTGGAAAGACTGAGTCCTTTCGTTGGGGGACTTGCCAAAAGTGTTGGCAGCTGTGTTCAATGTGCTGCGAGTGTTTGAACTGTGCGCTGACGGTGTACTACTACTCGAACTATGACGTACAAAAGCTGTAGACGGGGAGCCGGATGTGGACGAAGACGGTTTAGGTTGCTCTGGTGTGTATTGAACGAGTCCTTCTAAGATGTTAGTGATGGTAAGATCTACGCTTCGGGTTTTACCTGTAAAGAAAATTTTCATGAAGAAGACTAATGAAAATTTGTACTTGTCGCAACCATAGACATTTGTCTGTCTCAAAATCAAAAAACCACCAACCTCGCAAATCGGCAACGCTGCCGCATGTATAGTCCTGTGCAGCTTAAGTGCTACAATTTGACAGTTCCGTGAGCCTTGTATCACAAGGTTTTAAGGGTGAGGTTTGCGTTCAGGAGGTGCATTTAAAGTGCGTGGGACTGTACTTGCTAGTAACAAATTTAGAAGCAGGAAAATTTTAACTGCACAATTTAAAAGATTTCTGCGTTTTCGCGACATCATGAAATTTAGGGCAAATTAATATGACATTTTAAATTTTGACGCTAAATTACTGGCGCGCACAAATTACAGTGACAACATTAAGTACCAACCAAAATATATGTCGGAATTTTGTTTTTTGGCAACATACTTCAACAGGTGGTGGTTTTTTAATTTTGAAACAGACATAAGAGAAATAAATATATTTGTATGTGTAGTGCGTCTAGAAAAGCTGTATTCATTTATTCATCTCCGTTCATTCTATTTACTCTTTTCGCACTTTTGTCTCACTCTTACTTATATTAAAACTTATTAGCTCTCATTTTTTAGAGTGCGAAAAGAGCAAATTGAGTGAACGGAGTTGAATAAACGAACGCAGCTAAAATATCCGGAAAAAAAAAATAACACTACGACTTCCAGTTTTTGAATTTATGAACGAAACAATGTGAATAGAGGAAAACAATTTGCAGTTTGGATTTGTTTATGTAATTTCTGTTTAATAGGATACATGACAATAATACGAAACACAAATTAAAGCTATGTAATAGAAACTATAATTAATAATACATTAAGCAATACCTAATCTTGACGCTGTTTTTACTTATTAATTAATAATTAAAATCGAAAATTATTCAAATATAAATCACGTGATTTTGAACGGCTTCTCATTGGTTTTGAGATTGTGATGTTAATGTTCAGTAAATATTTCACGTGACGTTTATGTTGTAAGTAGTTTATTGTCAATGTTTGAATATTTGTTCTTTTTATATTGTTTGTAGGGAAATTATTGGGATACATTTTAGATATTTACATGAAAATAATCTTCATATAAATGTAACTACACTTTTCCATATGTCTTCATTACATTGACATCTAAAATGTCAAGAAGAAAGTCACAGATTTCTCTACATTTTTTTGGTACGTTTATAAGTAATTTATTCGGCGCATTAATAAAGATACTTTTACACTGAAGCACAGTACAATAATGATAAGATGCTTTACTACTAATTTTATTACATTTTATGTGTGCATACTTGTACAGTATTTCCAGCGATAGAAAGACAGATTTTAAAATTCGCGCCAATCTAGAAAAGTCAATGGGCGCATCCAGAACCAAGTAGGAGCCAAGTAGCACTGAGCGCTCTGCTACATAGCGGTAGCGAAGAGAGTAGTTCTGGATGCATTAGCTACTTTTAATTTAATGGCCAACGTAAGTGGGCATTTTGTATAAAATCACATATAACAAACTGTTTTATGTGTTTCTGAAAATAAGATAATTGTTTTGGAATCGAACATTTTGAAACGTAATTACATTAACTTAGGTACAGATTCATGAACGTGAATGAAATTTGATAATTCCTTTAATTCAAAGTTTAAAACTTTTTACAGAATATACTTTCACCAATAGGACGATTCTGCTTACTAGTATGGTGGGGAGAGAGCGTTCTAAATTCACGCTACATAAAATGGCGTCCGCTTACAAAGCTGCTCAAATGTAGCACAAGTAGCAAACGCATCCAGAACTTATCTAGGTAGCGGCTCACTGAGCAGCTGGATGGCTGAATGCGCCCAATATTACTAACATACACAGTCCAAATTGTCAATCATTGGGGCGTGTTCGAAAACTCAGGGCGTTACTCTTGGGTAATATTCTTTCTCTCTCATATAAATCATTTTGTATATTTTGCTTTTCACTTTAATCACTCTGTTGGTAACTCTTATACTTACTCCCTGTATTTTCGAACACGCCCTTGCGTTGCTGCTTTTAAGTCGGCTATCCAGAAAGCAACTCGCGCCTTGTATTCCTACGCCATGAAATACATACAGATAAATATGCAATGTTTTGACGCATTGAAATTTACAATCTGTCTTTCTATCGCTGGAAATACTAATCAACTTACGATTTGACGACTAATGAACAGTGACGTCTCACGATTCAAATGTGCGTTTTGGCAAGAATTTAATAAATTCAAATTTCTTTTATTAATTACACCTTTAATATTCACTTATAAAAAGAAAATAAATTTATTTAAATTATCGTTTATTCATATGGTTTTAAATTAAAGATTTAAAAAAAGTGTTCAGGTTGCCTATTCTGAGGATTTTATTAAACGTTCAGGGAATCAAACTGCATCCTAGTAGACTTGGTGTTTCATACATAATATAAAACTGATGTTATTATTTAATTTAATGTCTAGACCAGTGACGGCGAACCAATGACCCGTCAGAATATTTAGAGTGACCCTTGAAGATATTTATAAAATGTATAAAAATTTCGATTTTGTAGAAATTATTTTCATCCTGAATTTTTTCCACCTCAATAATAGGTGTTACATTTTTTTGTTATGGCTATGTAATTTGAATTAGTATTAATGAAAAGTGTCAAATGTCATATTTCAAAAGTCAAATTAATTTTACTTCCTAATTCTACTGCCACAAACTAATATTATAGCAGATACAGTGAAATAAAAATAAATGAGCAATGGAACCAATAGAAATAAAATTAAGAAAAACAAAAATTATATATGTATTTTATTTATGTTCTTGTTAATTATTTCAATTTTTCTTTTATTCTTTTTTTAATAAAATTATCAAATTTATTACATTTTTTAATGTTACGTTAACGGTTTTTTAAGATTCTTTTTGTTATTCTCCTGATTTTCAATTACTTCATCTCTTGTTTTTCATTATTTTCTTTTTCTTTTTTTGTAGTTTATTTCATTTCTCATTTGTTCGTTTTTATCAAATACTTTGTATATCGTTGACTTTTTGGCAGGTTTCTTTTACTTTCTACCAGGCTTTGAGTTTCAAATTTTTTCTCGCCGAAGATCGTCGATTTTCATTTGCTTTTTCTTAATCAATCTTATTATTTGCACTTCACGAAACTTTTGATGTGAAGATCAACAAATTACTTTCCTGACATATCAAAATTATATCATCAGAAAAGCAACAACAAATATCGCAAATGAACTGATTGAAGCCATGTTAAATGAATACTCATGCATTTATAGCTGCATCTAAAAGTGAGTCCACACTAGAACATTTTAACGCGAACAAACAGAATGAACAGAACGAACCGAACGCGCAGAGCAGAATAGTCTGCTCGTAGCGTTCGACATATTCGCCAAATTCTTTCTTTTTCTATTAGATTGAAATATATATTTCCGTCCTCTTAATTTTTCGGCGAACAATGAATCCTTTTGAGCAATTCCGATTTATCGACAAGCTTCGGAAAACATTTGGCGCGTTTGGTTCGGTTCGGAGATACGTCCACACTTGGCGAATTCTGCTCTGCGCGTTCTGTTCGTACTGTCTGTTCTGTTCGTCCTGTTCAAGTCTGGACGCAGCTTTATAAATAAAATAAATATGTAATAGTTGCGTCCTTTGTATAAGTATAATACGTCAGAATCAGAGAAGAATAATGACTTAAAATATCTGACCCGCGGTCCATTACTACAATATTTTTAACTTAAATTTGACCCATTGGTAAAAAAAGGTTCGCCATCCCTGGTCTAGACTATTATAACAAGGTAATGATCAGTTTTAAGTTACATTAGCATTGAAATAATGCCCTAGGGCATACGTATCAAATATTGACTGTCAAACAACAAATAAATTCTGGCTTACGTATTTGGTGTTTTATTGCAATTTGAAGCAATAATTAGTTAATAGTATATTACATAACGAGAGTTGTAAATAGCATATTACGCACGGTGGAAAAGTTGCGCATGAGCCGCGCAGCGGCGAATGCAAGTAACTCCAAGTGCGTAACTCGAGTTTTGTACTATACTTTATCTACGACCACAAAAAATTACCTTATTATTCAAGTTCAAAATAATCAGCAATGACTAAAGTCTCCAAAAGAAAGTTCCATTTGCCCGTCCAGTCGTGTATTATTCACTGCTCGCGCCAATGCACTGTAAAGCTCAATCGGTCGACTGGCTGTGTATCTATCCAGTGCTGTTTACGGCTGCGTGGTGCATAGATATAACGAGTTTTATTTAAACGAATGTTTTAGTTTTTTTTTTAAATTATATCGTATGGTCAAAAGTACAACAAATAGCAAAATAAAATGTGATGAAGTTGATCAAAATATTTTCGCTATATCGAAGAAATAATATTTGCAGCGCCTTAATTCGATGGGTGCCATCGCGGCATCGAAGCGCCTATGCATTCGGGCTTGAGAGTTGGAGACTTTAGCAATGACACTTGCAATTTCGACGACTATCAATGTTATGTGATGCGGCTACTTAGATCTAACTATAAACGTGCGTTGTGCGTTTTTCTTACGACGTTTGTAAACACCCGCTTACTTAATTTATGTGTTGTACGTAATTCGTCATTTACAGGGTGAGTTCGACTTGGTTACTCTTTCGACTCTATTTGCTCTTTCCACTCTAAATCCGTTCGAGTAGGACCAATGGAGTGAACATTATAAACTCTAAGTCGTTCAACTCGTACAAGAGCAGGTAAATAGAGTTAACTCTACGAACTCCTCCTGGCGAGGTGGTGCTCGCAGAGCTGTCATGCGCAAACGACATTCGCGGCAAAACTCACATAAACCTAACCTGTCTACAAGTCGTGGTCAAGGATACACGTGATCTCAGAAATTGACTAAAATTAAATTATTCTTTGTTCAAAAAAATTTCCATGATTTACTAAAACAAGAATAAAAATTATGTTGATCGAAGTATGCATGTATGACAGTTTCCATATTTTGCAGGCTAAATATGTCACCATCGCTACCCGTCGACTCTTTTCCGTTCGAGTAACAACCGTTACGTCACATTACTCTTTAATCACGTGACTTCACTCCACGCTCTACTCGCTATCCTCTCCTGCTAGCCAAGCCGAACTTACCTAGTAGTGGTCGTAGATAAAAATGTTTGATTCCACAGCCACCCAGCCAGGGCCGGCGCGAGGCGGGCTCAACGCGTTCCCCGGAACCCGGCCCCGCACTTTAAGCGGCCCCGCGCTTAAACTTTGTGCTGTCGTTGCAGTTATAAATCCACTTTTATAAACTGGATTCATTCCTAGGCGATTTTTCATCACTGCGTTATACGATAGATATTTTTGATTGATTCGTTTAATTAAACGCATGCTCCTGACGCACACCGGTGCAACTAGTGAAAAACGCTATTAGTTTCAAAGGCTACAGCTACATGCTTTAAGAAATTGAAATCAAAATTGAATTAGTAAATATAAATGTGGGTCTCCTTCGTATCTTTTATTTCTGCATATTTACAAACAAAGAGTTGTAACAATTTCTTTTTTTTAAATAAATATTTTTAGGATTTATTTTTTGTAATAAATTATATCTGTTTATTTTGATAACAAGTATTACAAATATACAGTATGTGGTATTTAACCTAGTTTCTTCATTAACGCCGTTCCTATTGAAAATATGGAAAAATGTTTTATACAAAAGTATCATCCTTTCAAGCTCCGCATATTTTAAATTATTTTCAAATATACAGGCTGTCCCAATTTGGCTGTACGATGTATAACTTCGTTATTTTAAATGGAACACCCTATGTTTTATAACGAATTTGAGCTTGTCAGGTAATTTTAGGGTAAGTTTGATAAGAGTTCCCTATACCTAAGTCCTATGGTTTTTAAGATATTAGGCTTTATTTATGGTTTTCGGAAAATACAGATGTAACTTTATAATTATTAATATCTCATTAGCGAAGAAAATTAGAATGCAAATATTATGGTACTGTTATAAGCTAAGTGGAAGGTTTCTACCGCAGTAACAGAGTTTACTTTTCTTTAAACAGGGATTCAGTAAAACTATTTCCATTTCGACAACAATTGAAGGGCAATAACTTTTGTTTTTTAAATGAAACGATGTTATTTTTATATCGGCGTTCGATACTCCATAAAATTATCTTTCAATTAGCTATACACTTCCCTATACCAATTACTGACGGTTGAGGAGATATTTAATATTATTTCAAAATTTTTGCATTTTAACGTATTAATTAAATCAGAAGTGAGTCTTTACTCAAATAGTTTACTTGGGAAATGCAAAAGGCAACTATTTGTTGTTTTCATGGCTATATTAACAAAACTAAAAATATTTAACGTAATACAATTGTAAATTTTTATGAATTAAATCAAAAATATCTCATAACTCAAAAACTGTTAAAGATAGATATGGGGAATGCTAATACAGATCGATGCAGCATTTAATTCCACATACAATGGTGTATTAAAATACTGGTCGTTACATTTGAAAAAAAAGTACTTTTCTGTGTTTGAATTTCTTCGAGTGGAGTGGTATACAGTGTGATTGAAATTCGAGAGCCATCATGGGGATCTCGCTTACTATAAGAGATAGAGTTAAATGCAGGCAAAATTGCCAAATTTCATGCTTATTAATATTTTGAATATTTGAAATATTTCAAACGGCTTCTTCACAATCGGAGAAAAACTAAAAATTGTGATTTTCGAAAATCGAACATAACTTCTTTATTTATGATTTTTTCCTTTATCTGTAAAAACAACTTTCTACGCTTGATTGAATGCTAGAGCAATTCGTTTTTGTTTTCCAGAGCCAACTTCCTTCTGAATTCATTGGTGTGCCACACTTGCTATTTTGTTTTAATTTTCATTGAGAAATGTTGAAAAAACTGAAAATAGATTCATGTGCACACATTAACTTAGCTTAGGTTCAATTGTATGCTGCGTAGCCAAGGATACGTATACCATTGTTTAATTGATCTGTCATTAACATTAAATACAGAATCGAATATTCAAATGAAGGAAAACGTGATATGTTGCGCATTTTTTATTTGTCACAAAAATTCCACTACAAGTGCTCAATGGTATTTAGAAACGCTTTTGAGGGCTTTACGGCCAATACGACTTCACGTAGGACACCTACATAATTCGCTTCACTTTGATTTATTGGCGTCGCTCGCATCGCATACCGGGTGTTTTAGTGAAGATGCACCAAACTCGGTATGTTGGTAGATATCGTGAAAAGAAATAAAAGTTTCCTATAATATTTTTTTTTTAAATGAATAAGTTTTGAGATAATCGAAGGGAAAGGAGAATCGTATATTTTTAAAATGTACAATAGATGAGAGCGGCCCGAATTCTTAACCTACCTTAACGTTCGGTTTTTTACTTTATTACCCCATAAACTGTCGCGTCTCAGATGATATGATGAAACACATTTAGTTCGTTCACTCCGTTCTGGTTAACATTGACAAGTAATTAGTTGGTGTAGTTTATACTTTTCATTTTTAAGTTTATTATGTAAGTGTGTGTGTGGGTGTGTTGGTGATGCGATGGGCAATTACACATTTCGAGAATACGCAGATTATTCGAACACATGTAAGGTAATTGCCATTTGCGTAATTCGCCCGCTTCCGAAATTGTTTCTTCCTCATGTGATCAAGTTCAGTCTGATAGGCAAATAATTTAACAGACCGGCGTGGCGGAAGCAACAATTCTATTCAACAATTCCAATTTATTAATTGTACATAATTGTAGTAATTGTTGGATACAGAAACAAATAAAAACGTTACAAGCGTTAATTATTTATCGTACATTATTAAGACTCGGCAAATTTGATGTAATTACGGTTTGCATAAATGTTAGTGCGATGAAAACGCACGCAAAGTGTTCGGCTTTAACACGTCTTGCGGTCAAGGCCAAACTTAAAAGCCTCTCATAAATTTTTTCGTTTACGATAGTTATTTACTGTCTTCTTGCAGGCGCGTGCCATTCATAAAACAATTTAAATCGCTCGTCTTGTTTCACGGCTGCAGAAATTTAAATCGCTACGGTATTTCTAAAAACATCGGCTCCAAATTATGCAAATTTCAAGTTGCACCGATTAAAAAATTTTATTAAGATATTTTGTTTGAAATAATGTCAGAAACGTGTCCCTTAAGTTTGGTGCATCTTCAATGAAACACCCTGTATAGACGCTCACGCAGAACAGTGCGTTAATAGAAAGGTTACGCTCAAAACTCCAAAATATTAATTTTTATGGATAATTTTTTTTAAAAAGTTTTGTACAAATCGGTTTCGATTACAGCGGATTCCTCAAGCAGGCTCTGTACAGCTGTTTCAGGCCTAGTTGGGCCTTCGTCAGCAGAAGCGTAGCTCGAGAACTCCACTGCAAACCAAACCGACTTGCCCAGGTTATTCGCCAATGCGATGTGAAAGTAATGAACATTACACTGACTTATTATGTGGCGAACTAGCTTCAATTTGTCAATCCTACTGCAATGTCAGGTCAAAAAGCGATCAAAAGATGTCGCTACTTGAAATGTTCGATAATTTTTTACTATAAGAAACATTTTGGTTAACAAAATAATATTTTTTAAGATTTTTAAATAATTAAATGTTGAATGAATTATTACATTTCAGACGCATTGAAATAATAATATCAACTTTATTTTAAATGCAACTTTTTGTAATATCAAAATAAATAAAAATTCTTTATTAATACATAATGAAAGAAAAATAAAGAAAATACATCTTATACCCGACACAAGACTTCTTGAAACAGAAAAGCGAGATGCAAAACTGTGAAAGAATGATTAAAATATCATAAAGAATGACCGAACTATAAGGCCGTATGTCCACCGGATCGGGCCGACCACAGTCGGCTCGATTGGGATCGTGTGATAAAGATCGTGTAAGGCCGGGTGTCCACCGGATCGGGACGACCACAGTCGGCTCGATTGGGATCGTGCGATAAAGATCGTGCAAATGTATTTGTATTGTAGCCTGTCCACTGAAACGATTTCAGTCGCATCTAATTACACGCGATTGAAATCGGCCCGATCCGGTGGACACGCGGCCTAACCTGTCCACTACGATACGATTTCAGTCGTCTAATTAGATGCGACTGAAATCATATCAGTGGACAGGTTACAATAGAAATACATTTGCACGATCTTTATCGCACGATCCCAGTCGAGCCGATTGTAGTCGGCCCGATCCGGTGGACACGCGGCCTTTAGGATCGTGATAAAGATCATGCAAATGTATTTCTATTGTAGCCTGTCTACTGAAACGATTTCAGTCGCGTCTAATTACACGCGACTGAAATCGTTTTAGTGGACATGCTACAATAGAAATACATTTACACGATTTTTATCGCACGATCCCAATCGAGTGGTCGGCCCGATCCGGTGGACATGCGTTTTTGGACAAAACGTTTTGCTGTATTGTAAAACGTTTCGGCTAGGCTCACACTGATGAATCGAAAACGTTTTCAGACAAAATGTTTTGCTGCATTATAAAACAGTGTGACGTATATTAAAGAGACAAAAAACGTCCTATTGTCATTAAAACATTGATTTTTAATATTTTTTGAACTCATTGCCCTCTAGTTACTGTTTTAGGCACGAAATAGTCAACCGGGAAACACTGTGTCCCGGTCGAGTAGACCAGGAAACAACGTCAAAAACACTGGCCCTTTGGAGCATTCTTAAATAAATCAGTGTTGATAATAATAAAATCTAGTTTATAATAGTATATTGTAGACCGAGGCGGTAAAGTGCTTGTTTTCCAGGTCGAGAGAAGATATGCCACTTCTCAAGACCTCGAAAATTGCTTTACCGCCATGGTTTACACATTATTTTTTTTCCTACACAATTATAATTAATTTTGTTAATATCACACGAACGTTCTTTTTCTCGAAGTAAAAATATTAAAATTGAGTTACTATTAAAATTATTATAGATGTTTTAAAACACAGTAATACGTATAGTAGTGTGGCTAAGCGGTCAAGACGGTGGTTTAATACACCAGTCTCTTCGGAGGCATGGGTTCGAATTCCACCGCTGCCGAGTTTTTTTTTTTTTTTTTGATAATTTTAATCCTTTTTAAAACCAAATACCAGTGGAATTAAATTAAAAAAAACTTACGTTTATTAATTTTTTGATGTCGATGAGAATGCATTCCAGAAATTATTGTCGCGCCACCTAGTGGTAAAGCCTCGTAAATTATTTTCTCGGCTAGGCATTTATGTTCATTTTGCCGGGCTAGCCGTGGAAACGTTTGCTTTCTCCTCTCTGATGAGCCGGTAAAATTGAATTTTCTACTAGTGTAGGAAAAAAAATATCATTTTACAACAACTTTCATTCATTAACAGGCCCAGAAAAGGGAGAAATCGTCAAAAAATTCCAATAAATTTGACAGCATCATCTATTGAATACTGAAGCATGGCTTGCTTAATTTTACATTTTTGGTTTGCCATGACATGAAATTATATGAAAGTATTTCCAATTAAATTTTTATATTCGTTTCAAAAAATATAATACGAAACTCCTGCGGGAATCATTATCCCGCATTCGCGCATATGCGCTCACGCGGGAAAAATGTGTTCCCGCACTCGATTCGTAAATAACTATTATTCAAATGCAATATTGTTGCAAACCAATGCAAACTTTATCTAGGTACGAAAAATTTTTGTATATTTTCTTTTTTCTGAAATTTTAAATTTAGATTGTTTTTAGTTTGATTAAACGAGGCCTTGGGCTGTAGCCCTTAAAAACCTAAATCTTGCTTGCACATCTGACCAGAAGAAACACTGATATGTTTGATTCGCTTAATTATATTGATAAAAAAGTAAAGCTTCGCTGAGTTTTGTTCAGATCTATAGATCCTCTTTCATATTCTGCAAGAAATTCTGGTGTGGAACGTTCCAGTAAAAAGTTACGCTCATTTATAGTCGATTCAGCGGCCGTTTCCTATAGAGAACGCTCCGGCCAAAACTCGGGGCTTGTTCAGAACTATAGATTTGAATGTCCTCTTTCATATTCTGCAAGAAATTCTGGTGTGGAACGTACCAGTAAAAAGTTACGCTCATTTATAGTCGACTCAATGACAGTTTTTTATGATGCATTTTAATGTAACGAAATAATCGGCTTGTGAAATCTGCACGTTGCGATTTTTCATATCTCTTTCTCTTCCGTTTTGTTTGATTGAATATAGGTAGGTGTTCTCTCTCTGTCAAGGAAACTCTTCGTAGTTTACGAGGAAAAAACGTCTACTTTAGCATAAATCGTTTTTTTGGGGTGATGTAACTATTTCGTTTCATGTTAAAGCCACAGTCATTAGATCAAAACGTTTTGACTGCAAATGGTTTAGCGTGCTTTAAACTGTTTCTTGTTTTGATGTATCAGTGTGCGCCTGATCCTATTTAAAGCATTGAAAAAACGCTTTCCAACAAAATTAGTTAAAAACGTTTTGTTTAAAAATGTTTTTGCTTCATCAGTGTGAGCGCAGCCTTAGAGTTCAAAGTTGTGTTTTGTAACAATAGTTTCCAAGCAGCGCAGCGTGACGTCATTTCTACTATTCAGAAAATTATCTTATCACTTTGACTCTTTACATATCTTACTTCCATTTTAATGTAAATACATGTCAAACACATGTCAAATTGGATGAATCCTTAAAAAAAATCTTTTGAACTTGTAAACAAATTAAGAAGCTCTACCGAATAACTGCCTTATAATTTCCTTAGATGTTGTTTCTTTGCTTATTAACATTCCAGATTCTAACAGATAACCAAAGGTGGTGCCATGAAAACTTACTGCGGCAAGATGATTACATGGGACTCGGAAATTATTGAAAACCCGGTACTTTTGGTTCTTTTCCATTATTTGCAAAAAGTTATTTTATTCTATGAAACTGTTGTCTATTCTTTATTGGAATATGCAACTCACTCAACTGCAAGCTTTTGTGCAGTTCCTATAAGATTTTTATAAGATGTAAACGGTTCTCTGGGCCTTATTTTGTCTCTTAACATGTTAACATAGATGTTAAACATCGAATTCATTAGTTAATGACAAAAGTCTGGTATATTAGCTCAATGAAAGCAGATACAAGGCAAATTTATTGTATTACAGTGATTATTCATTTCGTAACGAAAAGTTAACAAGACACAGAATAAGGTCTCTAATAGCGGTTTATTTTTCACAAATCATTCTTATTTAACTTTATTTACACAAAAAAAAATACTAAGAATTTTTTCTAATCATTTTCCTAGAAGGTAGTTAAACCTCTGTTTGATTCGCTGAATAAATTGAAAATACAATGATACTAATAATAATTGATTTGGACTACAGTTGTAATCCACGTGAGTAACGGCATTAGATTTTGTTACGCGAGCGCTGAAAGGTTAACTTAAATATAAAATGAAAATTTTATATTTACCTAAATCTTTATATACAACATTGTAAGGAACCAAAGGAAGCACCTCTCTCACTTGCAAGGTCATTCTATGCAGCTCAGGATTAACAGAAGTAGCAGCTGTTGATTGTCCATTCCTACTTCTTTGTTGTTCTACTTGATATCGCTTCTCATAGTCCTTCAAGTCACTTACAGAGAAATTTGTTACTTCCACCTGAATAATAACTATCAATTCATATTCCATTATAATAACACAATAATTACTTGTAAAGCACCAGCTATACTTTGACGTGTCTTCTCTGCAAACTCAAATTCTGATAAGCCTTTCTTTTCAATAACAGGCAAAAATTGAAGTCTATACACTGTGCAAGGACTAAACATAAAAAAGAAGAGCTCACTCCAGTAACCAGCATCATAAGCAGACACTTTAATGTCCAAACCAGGACGATCCACTTTTATAGCAAGCGGTTGCACTTTACTAGACAGAGTAAAAGGCCATGTGTTAAATTTTAATAACGCATTCCCATTGGTTATTACAGACTCAGGTTGGAAAAACAGGGGAGCTCTGTTTTCTGATATTGCAGTTGCCACGTTGCGCTTGAAGTCTTCAATATCAGCTGGAGAACCGTAATGTTGCATGCCAAGAACCATCGATAGAGTAGAATTTAATTTAATGGATGGCTACAAAGAAAATATGTTACAGCAATACGTGATACGAAAGAGGACGAAGTATTTACCGTAACACTCCGAGTTACAAAATGGACTACCAAGAAGTCAAAAATTGATATTTGATTGCTAACGAAGGCCTCTACATCTTCCTTTTTATCCACGTTTTCTATATTGATCACAATTCCTAGTGCTATGCATATTAATTTGTGTAAAGCGTTGTGGATTATTTGGGTGTCAGGTAAGATGTAACTCAGTAAATAAACTGCTAGTACAACCAGCGTTCGCAGTATTACCAAACCTAGGCCTATGGGTACGTATAACAACAAATATAAGAGCTGATTTACGTTTTCTGAAAATCTGCATTGAGAGGTTAGAGGAAAGTTGAACTTCTCGGATCATCGTCTTACCTGCTGCGATTGTATAATTGATTTATTTCCACACTGGGCATTGTTCAGTTACAATTTACTGTCGTCATATGCTTTAACAATTTTTCTCCATAAAATAAATCATGCAAGGTTAGGACACTGACGTAATTTTGAAATTTCAAAATGTCAATTGTAATTGTGGCCGAGTTCGTTTCTCCACTCGATGCCTAGATGCAGGGATGGATTAAAATTAGAGCGAGAGCGAAGCTATTTTGATACATGTAGAAGTGAGATAAAAATACGAAAAGAGTAAATAGACTGAACAGAGTTGAATAAACAAACTCAGCCTGTAAATGCACGTATAAGCAGTGTTGCCACCAACTGTAAATGATTTTTCCCTTTTGATTGATGATAAAATCCCTACATTTCCCTACGCATTTTGAAAATGGTGCATCTCATGTAAGGGAGGGGGGAAGTGTCTACTAAATACATTTTTCTACTTTGCGTTCACAATGAACTCATTGTGACACCAAAAACAGTTTCACAATGAAGCTCATTGTGAAACTGTTTTTGGGGAAATTTTAGTCAATTTTTAATTGAAAATATTTATTAGATTCTACAAAATAATTCATTATTTATTTGTTACTTAACAGAATACTCACAATGAAGCTGGATAAGAAAAATTAATAACTTGTTAGTGACTTTTGATTAAAACGAAAGGTTTTCAGTGTTGCCACGCATTACAACTAAAATTCCCCATATACCAAGGAGATCAAATTTTTGACAATATTTTTCATTTTTTTGTTCAATAAGTGACGCAAAGTAGAAAAAATACTATATTTTACACGTTTCACAAGAGGCATTGTAACACTCGTTCCGTTGGGGCACTCCGAGCTTGCTACGCTTCACTCGTCGTACCCCAACCCCACTCGTGTTACAATAAGCCTTCTTGTGAAACTCGTAAAATAATATACTATTTTATTACATAATCGTAAATTTATTAAAACAATTTAAGAGAGGGGGAGGGGTCTACTAAATAATTTTTTACGTAATTGTAAATTTACTAAAAGAAATTATTTATTTCCAACATGCTATGGTATACTTAATAATGCAAATTAAAACAACAGTCGTTTACACCACAAAAAAAAACTTTTATAACGCAGCCTACAGCAGATTTGTTTTCCGGCAAATGGACAAGATAAAATATGATCATTGGTCTACTCCTTAGACCATACACTTCTAGACGAAGTATGTCGCTCAGATGTAGGTATCAAAATTCTGCCAACATCAACGGTAGGAGGGTAAGGGGTTTACTGTTTACAAAGGAACGTCGGCAGAGGCGGAGTGTCATTAGGGAGCAATGTTAATTAAAATAAATACGTAATAAAAACATACAGTTAAAGAAGCCTTTTTTAACAATTTTATGGTTCTCAAACAATAAGTTCAGGAGTGTTTTTCATTTTGGCATATATTAATTACTATTTTTGTTATTTATTCTGAAACAACAAAAGGGTTTTAAATAAACGAATACCTTTGTAAATATTTTATCGATGTTGAAATAAAATCATTTTATTAAATAAACTACGTATTCATCAAAAAATTTTTAATATAATTCCTGTCAGGGACACTAATGTTTAATGTATTTTGTTTTGAATTAATAATATTAATATAGGTACCACGTGGAACTTACAAATGATATGAACGTTGGGAAGCCTTTTCCCACTTTCGTGAACATATGAAACACACTTTCACCATTCTTTTTAAGTTTGATTAATTTTTTTTATGAAATTCAATACGAAATGATTAATTTGGAACACGAAAATATAGGAAAACACCATTAACAACTGCCACTAGTGTTGAAATTAAACGAAAAGACACGATGTATTAGAGGGTTCTGGCAAACTAGCCAATGAGATCGTCGGATTTTGCGGAATCTTCTAAGGTCGAGTTTTGCTTGCAGTTGCTCATTCCCCGTACCCCGACCTGTTATGTTGGCTGTAGAGTGCGTACAGGATCTCCTGACCCGCGAGCACATTCGCGCAGACGACAAAATCCCACCTGCTGGAGCCAGCCCACAAGTACAACACCCGAAAACACACATACAATTACAAACTGTTGTAGTCGTACATTTCAGTGAGAGACTACAGCAGAAACAGAACTAATGATATTCTGAGTGCGCACCAATGCCACAAGTGGAACTCGCTTTAAAATTAATAGCGTAGATTATAATCCCATTTCTACCTCATCTCTAAATATTTTCAAAGCACGCAGGCATCTCTACTGTACTACTGATTTAAATGGCCAAGGTCATCGGCAGGTTGTGCGGAAGATCAAAAGTGCCGATTCGAGTGATGCTTCTATATAGATTAGTATTCTGTGCTACCGGTTTAAGAGGACTATGAATCACGTGATCTTGTCACGTGATCAACTACTCGAAAGCCACCAGTACTCCCCGCATGACTGAAAACACGCCTCTCCTATAATTGAAATAAGTGTCGTTTAGTCCAATCAGGCTCAATAGTTGAACGACAAGGATAACATCATCTACCCTCGTCTTCTATAAGTTCATACACATTCATCGTATCTAACATAGTGGCAACATCGCGTCGCAAAAGTAACACGTGGTAATATAGCTGCGTTTTATTGTGCACTACCGGTGACAAAAGTATACGCCAGTAGATGCGTTACAATAAAACGGTAATAGTTATGCTTTAACCTTCAGCTGTCAAAGTGGTACTATTTCGTCTTGATTTAACGGAATAATGGAAAACGGTGAAATACCGTTTCCGATAATAGCTCGATTTTTACAACAAGAGTCATTGAAGACGAATTGATGGATTCAAATTGAAATGACATATCCCCACCCTCTCTACCGTGTTCTACCGTCTTGAACGACGGTAGAGAAAGTTGCCACCAGTGGACACCAGCAGCACAATAAAACGACGTTCTACTTCTACCGGCTGACGCGAACGTTACAATAAAACGCACCTATTCTTACATTCTGAAATAAAGGAAGAAAAGTTTGCTGGTTATACCGGGTGTTTCGTAATTGCACGGCACTGATTTAGGAATGTCATGTATAGCCCGAAATAAACAAAAAAGTTCATATAAACATTTGTCTCAAACTAATTTATTATCGAGATACTGAAGGTTAAAGACAAATAGGGTGACTGTCTAGGTAATGGATGGTGCCTTAAGTCACTATGGTACCACAGTGACTTAAGGCTGAATGCTGCATTCAACAAAACGGACGCCACTTTGAACAGTTATTCTTAATGTTTTATTGTTAAATTTCCATATTTATACCTCAGTATCTGAGTAATAAATTAGTTTGAGACAAATGTTTATATGAACTTTTTTGTTTGTTTCGGGCTACAGATGACATCCCTAAACTAGTGCCGTGCAATTACGAAACACCCTGTATACGTGCGAAATTCAAAAGTATAAGATTTGAATAAAAGTCGTTCTTATATCGAAAAATAAATTGCGAAATATGCCAGTACTAAAATAATACTTAATTAAATAATATTCATAATTAAGACACTTTTTGTTCATTGAAATTTGTCAAATAATAAATAACTTTTAAAATGAAATAACTTCCACATTTCGTTTTGTGAAAAGTAGCTTATACTTTAAGTCAATTAGGTAATAATTTTCTTGATAAACAATTTTCTCATACTAATTTCATTTTGAAATTTAAATTGATATTAAATTTAACTAAAATGTAATGGTTCAGCCACACTAACGGCAAATGTGCTGCCTAACGTCATTTTTAACGTCTAATTTGCCATTAATCAGTCGCTACACATACAATTATTGTCAAGTTAGACGTGAAAAATCACGTTAGGCAGCACATTAGACGCAGCGTGGCTCCGACAACGATAGTGTAGCGACGGATTATTGGCATATATGGCACTAATTTTGTAACGGCATTGAGAATGGCATTGCGCGCTAGACGATAGCTGGGCTGGCGGTTTTTGATACACATCAAACGGATTGCCGGCGAACGTATCGCATAGTTGTTGCCATAGATAAAGAAAGATATATGTGAGGAAGACAGAACATACATTTTTTGCACGAAAACAGCGACATCTCGTGTTTTTAGTCACGTACTATCTTAGTTTTGATTGCAGGTTTCTTTCATTATTTCAAGTACTAATTTAAAATATAATTTTTGAATGTTAGGAAACGGAAAATGCTAAAATATTTTAATAGAACTCCTGTGATATTTGACATTTAAGATAAAATTGCCAATATTCAAGTAAAATACCACTACTGCGGCTACTTCGGAGCGAAATGTGGGACAAATAATGACGTTAACCACCAATGTAAAACTTAGCGCATTAATTTTTCTCTCATTAATTGTCGCGTTCTTGTCCGTTAGAATGCCGTTAGACGTTAACGCAGATGTGCCCGAAGCATAATACATACATAAATGCCTTATTAATTACACTACTTAGAAATTCTTTCAAAATTAAAATATATTTTTGCTTTAGAAAAAAGTTTTCATTTCAAGACAACATCTTTACACTCATCTTTTAACATACAAACAGGAAATAAATTGTGCATAATTTTCTAAATTTTATTAGTAATATTGTTGCAACTTTTGAGAAATCAAAAAATAACATTGTCTTGTAAAAATATTTTTAAAAAAATTAAAATTTTGTTTTGAATTAATAATATAATATACCATGTGGAACTTACAAATGATAAGAACGTTGGGAAGCCTTTTCCCACTTTCGTGAACATACGAAACACACTTTCACCATTCTTTTTTAAGTTTGATTAATTTTTTTCTGAAATTCAATACGAAATGATTAATTTCGAACACGAAAATATAGGAAAACATCATTAACAACTGTCACTAATGTCGAAATGAAACGAAAAGACACGATGTATTAGAGGGTTCTGGTAAACTAGCCAATGAAAACGTCGGATTTTGCGGAATCTTCTAAGGTCGAGTTTTGCTTGCAGTTGCACATTCCCCTAACCCCGACCTGTTATGTTGGCTGTAAACAAACTGCAACACTGCAAGCATACTCATAGCCTTTTTCACTTGGAATAAATTGTGCACTGAGTGTACACTCAGAATATTTCCATCCCATTTCATTGCATAAGGTTAAAATAAGATGAGAATATTCTGAGTGCGCACTCAGTGCACAATTTAGTCCCAGTGAAAAACGCTATCAGACACAGACAAATCTTTAGACTTAAGCCAGAGTAAACCTTTACTTTGAACAATGTAACTATACGGCGAACAGTTTGATATGAAGTTAGTTTTAAGTATCAAGTCCACCTTGAGATTTGTCTGTGCATACGGCCCACAGTGGTCAATATGCGGAAAAAACCCATTTTTTTCAAAATGCTGCAAAGAGCATTTTGATTTTAAATTAGTAATTCTTAATGATTAACTGATGTATATTGACAAAATAATCAGATATATTTCCATATTGCATTCTTATATAAACCCTTAAAGTCGCCTGAGTTGTAATGCTTACTGACAGTGTAGAAATTCATCATATTTTTATACGAATTTCTCTTACGATGTTATTACTACATTTAAGAAATATTTTTTAATGAATAGCAGCACTATTAGAGAATATGTTATGCTGAATAAAAATAATTATTTCAATTGTTATGCCATTACATAGAGGACTCGAAGAATTGTTGAAAAATGTTTTGTGAAAAAAATTAATAGAGCATAATTTTTGAGCTCCGTCGAGCGCTATGTTGTAACCTATATTTCTGCATACATTAGACTTCTAATTAAGTAATAAAATACTTTTTAGCTGCGACCACTTGCGACCCTCGTTTTAGGTTACACTTGTTCTAATATTTGACATACTGTAAATATCGCTTCAATTGTCGACCTGTTGATGTGAAACCTTTGTTGTTCATCCAGTGCCTTAGTTTCTAAATTCTTATGGTGTTAAAACTATGTATAAGTTTCTATTTCGTTTTAGATTTTGATTTTTAATAATTAATTTTTTTTTAATTCGGCTTAATTTTCACTCATTTTATTTTATTCATTTAAAGACATAATGCATCAAAAAAAGTAAAATAAATTAAAAATGATAACGGACAATGATAATTTCAAAAATAATTAGTTTTTTCCGCATCTCTATAGAACCTAAACCACTGTAGCGGCCGTAGGAGTGTATGGTCGAAGGTGAAGACATAGGCGCCATTTTTGTGCTAAATGAGAAGGGATAGGAGGGAAGTTCAAAATTAGGTGGTGGTGGCAAATTAGCCAACCGCTTTATCGTTACTATTTTCTTTCTGTAACTACAAAGCCGTATTGAAATAAAAAGCAGACGGATTATATATACATACACACTGAATAATTAAGTTTAACTAATTTAATTAACCTACCTCAAAACAAAAAACAATTACTAACCTCAAAATATCCGTCGACGTCGTTATTGCGCAACATATACGTAGGCCATTTCACAATTCATCGTATGTAATCGGTATATTAAACCGGGACCCCTATCCCCTACCAACGCGTCATTAGTAGCATTCCTTTCACGAGCTTCAAGCTCAGTACAGCATACACACTGAACTAACTGTTCTGAAAGGAACACAAAATTCAAATTACATCAACATAACCTCACAATGCGTCGAGTACCACCTCATAAGATGGTGCATGAGGGGTGAGGGGAATCTCGTGTGAACTGTTCTAGTGCGCGACGCACTTCCACCTACATTAGTGAACGGAACAAGGGCTTGGTGCACTTGAGCTGTTCAGAACCGTTCTAGTTTGTGAAAGGAATACTATTAGGTTTGTTCGCGGTAAGGATTCAGAACTGATTCGGGACTATTCGCATGCGCAGTTGAAGTAATGACGTTCGCGGATCACAAAATTCCGAACTTCTAGTTACAGTTCTGTGTTCGCGGATCAGCCAGATTCGGTTCGAGATCGATTCTTAACTAGTTCTATTGGTTCTAGGGATTCAACAAGAACCGTAAGCTCGAGACATGCGCAATTTTATGTATAGCGACAGTGGGCATTCTGCGGCTGTATTCGCAGCTTGCGGGGCTATATTCACCATTGTTTTTGTTTTTGTTCTGGGTTTCTCTTGTAGTTTTTTTGTGATAGTTTAATTTGATATTAATTAGAATTGCAATTGTTAAGTAAATTAAAAAATGTTTTTACTTTTCACTTAATAAAAAATATATTTTTAGAGTACGGCCATAATGTCAAATCATTTATCGTCATTTATAGAGTTAACAATTCAGAGTTCTCCTTCTTGGTTCCGAAATCGTTCGCGGTAAATAAACATCCTGAACCGGTTCATAATCGAGCATGCGCTCTACGACAATCCTGAATTAGTTCCGTACTCGTTCTGAATCGGTTCGAAATGTATTCCGCGAACAAAGCTACTATTAAGGGTATGTACCGTAAAGCTGGATTTACATGGAGCGTTAGGCGCGTCAAAACGCCGGGCGTACTGTACTCTTATTGGCTACTGCTCTTTACGTAACGAGCACTAACCAATGGGAGTACAGTACGCCCGGCGCTTTGACGCGCTCAACGCTCCATGTAAATCCAGCTTTAGTCTCCAATTGTAACCGCAAATTTACCGAAAAATTTGACAGCGGTTTACTCTGGTGAGCTGAAAATAGTGGTATGTTACGGAACGCGTTGGTTTACAAACGAAACGATCATAACCTATTATCAAAAAATATAACAAATAAATTTGTAAAAACTGTTTTTCGGACAACGTTTAATGACGTTTCAAATATCTGCGCTTCGCTATTCATTTGACCGCTTCTTCAGGATAAATAAAAAATCATTTTGTTATTCTGTAAAAGCTATCAATGAACAAGAAACGTACATTCCATAATAAATTCCTAATTTCAACACCTAACTTTAAGCCTAAACTCAAAATAACGTCGTTATTGACGTTAACTCAAATACGTACCACAACAACCGGCTTCGTACTTCGTAGAATGGTTGTTTTGGTTACTAAAAATTTACCGCTTTTGCTGTAAGTGTGTTCCGTAAGTAGACTATCTTTCAGGTGATGGCTACTTACGGAACGTGTAACCGTAACCATGGTCAAAATTTTGGACTTACTGAACATACCCTAAATCAGGGATGGCGAACCTTTTTTTTACCAATGGGTCAAATTTAAGTTAAAAATTTTGTAGTAATGGATCGCGGGTCAGGTATTTTTAAGTCATTAAAAAGTATATCATTTTTCTTCTCTGATTCTGACGTATTATAACGAGTGTTTTTTTAAATCCGACGTCAAAGTAGGCCTTGAAGAGGCATTTGTGAATGTTTCACATCTATGAATGAATTGTTTCACAGCTAACTTGACGTCGGATTTAAAAAACCACTCGTTACTTATATACAGGACGCGACGATTACATATTTACAAAGAATCGCTTAAACATGTCGATTTCTTTCCAAAGTTTAAAACGCTTCATTTTACCTGCAATCCAACGCAGAATTTTTTTTTCTTCACTTTAATTAAAGAGCTATTATTTTATTTATCTATTTTAAATAAAATAGCTTCAATAAAATCAAATAAAATGCATTCATAGCTACATCTAATAAATATTAGATGCAGCTATGAATGCATGAGTATTCAATTAACGTAACTTGAATCAGTTCATTTGCATTTTTCACCGCGAAATTTGTTGTTGCTTTTCAGATGATAATTTTTGTATGTCAGGAAAGTAATTTGTTGATCTTCACGACATCAAAGGTTTCGTGAAGTGCAAATAATAAGATGGATTAAAAAAATTAATGAAAATCGACGATCTTCGGCGAGAAAAAATTTGAAACTCAAAGCCTGGTAAAAAGCAAAAGAAACCTGCCAAAAAGTCAACGAAATACAAAGTACTTGATAATAAGAAACAAATAAGAAATGAAATAAATTACAAAAAAGAAAAAAATAATAATAAATAAAATAAAATGTAACACTTATTGTTGAGGGAAAAAAAATCGGGAAAAAAATCCAGGATGAAAATAATTTCTGCAAATTTTTTTACAATTTATAAATATCTACAAGGGTCACTCTAAATATTCTGACGGGTCACGGGTTCGCCATCACTGCCCTAAATATACAACCGTCGACATTTCACCACATACACGTAGTCCATTTCACAATTCACCGAATATAATCGGTATATTAAACCGGGGCCCCTACCAACGCATCATTTGGAGTTTGAAATGCTCCGGTGGTTGAGAAATTAAACAGGTAGACCAAATTCTGAAACATGCCCATTTCTAGCATGAAAATGGCTACCGACCTTGGTAAATAAGGTTGAAAATCGCTTGCGACCAATAGAAATTGACTTCACCATTGTCTTCACTCTTATTTAAGGCACTCTAATATTTGTGAATTCAAGCTAAACAACAGTAAGGGCCAGTTTCATAATGGAATTTAAAGGAGACCTTAAATTTAAAGTCACTTCAGATGTCAAAACAAATATGAAAACACATTTGTTTACACGTCAGAATGTGACTTTTATTTTAATTTAAATTCGATTATGAAACTGGCCCTTCATTCACGGAAATGAAACAAACCACTATAACTATATGCTATTGTCGTGCCACCTACATTTCAATAGTGCAAGCAATCGCAACTGCAGCTTTTTGAATAAAACCAGAGAAAACGTATTAAAACATCACAAGAGCGGGTAAGACTCCGACGACTAATCCAGGTAGACTGGGCAAGCGAGCTTTAAAATGTAGCTTACAAGTTCACAGGAGTGAAAGGGGATCTGTTTACTAGACTAATTTAGTGATTGGTTACTTTCAAATTGCAGTCGATAATTTTCGGCAGATGTCGTGTAACGCAACAGAAAACATAAGGGTAGATACTATATTTCTATTTGTATCACAAAATCTTTTAAGCGGACACTAAATCGCGCACTATACACTTAACGTTTCTCAGTCGTTCGACAGCTTCGTCAGAAGTGAAAAATATGTTGTCAAAATTCACTTCTGACGAAGCTGTCGAACGACTGCGAAACGTTAAGTGTATAGTGCGCGATTTAGTGTCCGCTTAAAAGATTTTGTGATACAAATTTCATCGGACAAGAACCAACTGTAAATATATTTCTATTGTGTGTATCTGTATTTAATGAATTAATTCAATATAATTAACTGATTGATTAATTTAAAAATTCTGTTTCGTAGTGAATAATCTATTATTATTTCAATTAACAAATATATTTTTTGTAATATTCGATTTTTATCTTCATTTAATGAACGCCGCCTTTTGTATACTAGGGACGAGTAAACAGTACCCTACCTTTCCCTCCCGCCGCAAGATCTGTTGATGTTGCTTTCAAACAAACCGTCCTATTTTGCAGTGGCATTACCAGTCTATCTTGTTCTTGATTAGCCGTCGACGGGGTAAGACCAGCGTTGCTAACTGTAGATATTTTTCCCTTTTGGCAGGTACTTTTTTTAATGAAAAGGAAAAAAGGTAATTTTGTTCAAAAAAAGGTATTTTTCAATAGGATTCAGTCTTTAAAACAACATCAGTTTTTTCTGTGAGTTGAGAAGTGTCATCAGTATCATCTAATTCTAATAAAATTAAATATTAACATTTATAACTCTCTCTTTTTCTTCCACTGCAGTTGCTTAGTTCTCCGTCTTTGTTCTTGTTTCGATTACATTCAAAATTCAAACTGCTGATTGGTCAGAACAGATGTCAATTTAACCAATGACCGTTCATTTTATGCTGGCTGGTGGTTCTCACAGAATAAATAAAAAGTTCTGTCCTGTGCTTCTGTGTGTGTGGTATGTGTGGTACGTGTTTTGCATACAAGATTTGCATTATATTGGTTTCATACGACTTAATTTATTGGTCAAGAAACTAGTGGGAAATTGATCAGTTGTTTATTGTACTGCATTTCTCGCTGCAAACTTTCAAAGTTAAAATAAGACTCGGAAATACATTTTCATACATAACCTCAAATATTAAGATGATGAATATTAAGATGATCAATATTTTTCTAATCAAGTGACCTATGGAAATAAAATCATGTGTCTTTAATTAGTTCATTATTTCAAATACCACTTGAATTACATATTTATATTGCATTCCTATACAAAACGATAGGAATGCAATAAAAATAATTCAAATGGCATTTGAAATAATGAACCAAACAAAGATATAATTTTTTTCCATAGGTCACTTGATTAGAAAAGATATTGATCACGCGTTACATATAATTAATAAATTTGAACAAGTTCTAATTGCTCAGTTTTCTGAACAATTTATTGTCGCCAAAAATTATGTTAATATTGTTGAAAAGGAAATTTCTCCTTAGATAAGGTACTTTTTAACCTCTCAAAAAGGAATTCGAAGTCTAACGAGTTGGCAGCACTTGGTAAGACCTCCAGCCAATCGGCCGTGAAAACTGCGCAAGCGCAAACGCGAGTCGGTACTTTTTAATCTAATAATTGAATTGCATCGAATATAACAGAAAAATTTTCATCGCATAAAAGAGTAATCAAGAAAAACTTTTAAAAGTTTAGAAAACAAATCCAAAATTTAAAAAAAAATCAGTCTGTGACAGAAAAATAGACAATTTAAAACAATATTTTTTACAGTTCTTACTCGTGAAATTGTATTATTGTAATATGAAAAAGCGAGCAAGAGTATATCAAATACTTACTTGACGTTTTGCGAAATCGATTGTTCAGTTTATCAAAAGTGAATGAATATTTTTTATAAATGAAACAACACAATTAAGAAAATAATTAATAATTTGACCTATAAAGATGCCTGAAATCAATTATAAACGAAAAGAATTCTATTCTATTCTACTCATTTATTTATTTCTTAGTACAACATTTATTATACTTAAAAGTGTATACAGTAATATCGTTATACGATAAAGTTTGAAATTAAAGCAGGATGAAAATAAATATAATACATAATATGTCAGTTTTATAAATATACAGGATGTCCCAGAAATGCATATAAAACTTCAGGTATTTCTTTCCTACATTCCATAAGGGTCCCAAGAAAGCAAAAATTAATTCTCAGGGTTTGTTAGTTTCAGCGCACGAGACAAAATACGAGGCCAACAAAATTGGCAACGTTGCTTATGTAGGCAGTTAATTTGATTTATTTAAGAACTTTACACTAAATAAATTTCACATTTTTAATTGCAAATGCAGTAACCCAAAAAGCAATCGCGGGACGGTGAAGTGTGCTTTAATTATATTATGTTCTGTTAATGATAGAGACTTGCTTACTGATTTAATAACATTTTTCGTTTCGTTTACTTCTCAGTTTTCATTTAAAAGTGCTATGTTTGGAGGGTTCGTATAAGAAAAGTACGCTGCCCTGGGTAACGTTTTTTGCGATTTTAAAATGAGGAAATATAGAGGAATACGTTTACCTCAAGCTTTATATGCATTTCGGTATACTATATCTAAAAATAATCCTCAATAAAATCGGATAAAACAATATGTTAAATCTTAATGTGTATGGCTGTATTATTTTTGTGAACTCTTCTATATATGCTGTAGGATTTGCATTTTAGGATGCAATTTTATGTGACCGTCGCAAGGTCGGACCTATTTTCCTTACTTTGTGTATTACTTAATGCTTACACGTTTTTTGTGAATTTTAGGAAGATTGTAATAAAATTAGTATATCAAATTAAAAAATCTAAACTTCTTTCTTGAAAATTTTTAATGAACGGTTTGCGTGAATAACCCTGTATAAATTGTGGAAATAAAACAATTTGTTTAACTCAACATTGTCAAAAGTTTTAAAATAACTAGAAGTTAGAATCTATACCTGCTTTCCACTATTATAATTATCATTAGACAGGGAGATTATCCAGGTATAGAAGCAATAGTTAGAAATCGACGCAGTAGTTACAAACCAGTCCAGAACAAAGATAAAATATTATTGTGCAAGTTCAATGAATACTTTTTTTTTGGCTAAAAGAAGATTCCTAATAACTTACCATATTTTTGAAAATGAAATTCATCTGAAGAATCTGTACCTTCATGTTTAGGTAAATAGTCATCCAAAGAACTTGCCTTTATAGAGTTTCTCTTTATCTTTATCTAAGTGTTTTTCATTTTGCATTTGTCATATCTAATCTAAAGAGGAAGGAAGGGCAACAATTAAATACTATGAAAAAATACATTTATTGAACTAAATATAAAATACAATATAAATACAGCTGTTAATTCTTATAAACACAAGAAAGATTTAATAAAAGGTACAATCTGTATGAAAATTTAACACTTTTTAAATAAGAATTAACAAGAAAAACTACTTGTATAAATATTATAAAATAATATGTATATACAACATTTACATAAAACTTAAAATTAACATTAATAATTCGGACCTGCACAAGATTACTTTTCAGGGATTTATATCATATTAACCAAGTTACACTTAGGTTTTAAAAAAAATTAAACCGGCATAGCACCTGGCTGAGTAGAACTGCTGGAAACATTGGAATTGGAATTTCGTAAAGAAGCGTATGACTTGTGCAGTTGCTTACAACAACACAAATCTTTCATGAGCCCACCTAAACTACTATCAGAATTAGATCGGAATATACCACTTGAAACATCTTCCAATGTAGTCTTGCCTATGAATTCGTCCAAGTCACTTTTCGGAAAGCCCACCTTGTAGTACAATTTAATAGTTTCGTATGCATCATTAATGACAGTGATGAAGAGATTTAGTATAACATAAATATATAAACTTATGAAAGAATATAAATAAAGCCTGCTGTACCACCATAATAAATCTGACTTGTTTGACATAATTGAAAAAGTGGCAAACATATCATCACCATTTATTAATGAGAATAAACACTCAGACGTGCTGGAGAGAGATCGGAACTTGAGGTGAAATGGTCCTAAAATCAACCAGCCGCAGAATGTAAAACCTGCATAGATTAGCAAAGCACATAGAAGAAACCTAGCTACTTGAGGTGCTGCCTTCTGCAAGGTTAAAATTACAACATTGTACGTCTTGAAAAAGCCCAGATATCTCAAAACACCGAACCACACTAGCATATTACCTGTGCCCAGGAAAACACTACAAGCATTCCACTGATCGCTGGTAAATTCTCTTCGCTCAATTTTTTCTTTGAGTGACGATCCAATGATGATCAGGACATCGTTTATTGTTATGGTAATATACCACATATTCAAAAATTTCATGCGATCATCATAACTGAGTGGCTTGTTATAATTCATTACAAAAAATGAGTTTGTGATTACTTTCAGCTGCTGGGCTCGCCAGATGGCACGGCTGCACAGAATCAGTGAAATGGCACAAATTAAGATGACCAGATAGTTTAATAAGCTTCGTAGCAATGCATCTATTTCATTATTCGTGAAGTATTGAGTCTCACCTTTACACATCAAGCGAATTGGTTCGGCATCCAAAGACAAAAGCATCTGTCCATCGTGGTCTTCGTTGAGGAATGAAATCACCACATCAAATCTGTAGCAATTAGGGGGCGTAATTGGACCGGCCGACTTGAAACTCACCGTTTTAATTGAAAAGCTCAGGGTCGCTTTAACAAGGGCTGAAAAGCTAACGTCTTCTTCATACTTTGCTCTTGAGTTATACACTTGGCTTTCTTCATTGACGCTCACATTGAAACAAGACTCAATAATATCCGAGTCAAAAATGAATGATTCATTAAAGCCAAAAATCGTACCCTTCTTGTACTGATACAAACAAAATCGCATGTCTGCCATTGAATTATCCTCATTTATATAGGAGTACGGACCAATTGTTTGACTTATGTTAGCATATCCTTCGAAAGCATAGTCGAGTGTGTCAAAGAAATCATCCTTTTTATATAATGCAAGGGGTCCAATGGCTGGAGGATAGGAATTTATTTCCCGGGTGGCATCCCATCCTTTCAGGAATAAATGCGAAAAGGTAATGCGATTGTCCCAGGTGTAATTCACATGATTGTAACGACTGTACGCAAAGAGACACAACTGCATTGTTACCAGTATTATCTTGATGACTTGGACCACAAATTTGTAGGGAAATCTTTGTTTCGCTCGCCACTTCTCGATCGGGTTCATGAAAAAGAACTGCAGCTTTCTCCGCATCCGTTCTTCTGTTAAGAGCAGAATGGAAGCGTGATTTTGCTTACATTGTCTGTGATGCGTAATTGCACAACGTTCGTCTTCAGTCTCGGAATTTGTTTCGATTGGTGAATTCACGTCGCTATTATCCATTGTGTTAACGGATTAAATATTTACACAAAATTACCAGATGTCACACTTTGACAGGTTTATAAAGCGCAAGGTTAAATATCATATGATTGGTATTTGGAGGATTGGGGGGGAAGAAAACAAAGCCGGGCCGGATTTCGGATTCAGTGTTGCCAATCTCGCGAGCTCAAATTGTGGGGCGTATTTTTTTATTCAGCATTTTGCGGTAGATGTAGACCTCCGACGACTAACTTAGGTAGACTGGGCACCAGTGGCGGCTCTTCAAGATATGCAGAGGGTGGGCAACATTTGAAAAACTAAAGGACCTTTTATAAAGATATTCCTCTGATTGATATTTTTTAAATGTTCTTTGTTAGAAGTTATTTTAACAAGTTGATGAACAAGTATTATCGTTATGATATTATATGTCATTATCTCCGTATGTCTCCAATTTTCCACACATTAAAAAAGGAAACAAAACCTTATATTCTAAGAATTACTAAAACAAATTCTGAAATGATAAAATTTAAAACTGTAGCTAAACAATAACTGAAATAAATTCTCAAAATAATAACTAAATAAAATTTAAAACAATAACTTAAATAAATTCTCAGAATAATTAAATAAAATGCAAAACAGTAACTAAAATAAATTCTGAAAATAAGAACTAACATACATTTTTAAATGATAAATCTGCCATTTTAAAACATTAATATCGAAATCTCTCACCTTAGTTAAATTAATAAAAAGCGTTGACATTAACGTTTTTAACTCGGATGGTGCTCGTGAACAACCGAACACAGACGAATTGTAGGACGGGCTTGCCCTCCCGCGATCTAACTTCAGACCAGCTACTATTCTTTTTGTTTTTAGTTATGCATTACAATGTATAATATAAATCTTTCAGATGAATATTGAATATTATGTAACATTTATTAGGTATTAATCAAACAGAATGGATAAAATAAAATACAAAATTTGGCAAATTAATCTTAATATCCCACTTTGTTTATATGTATAGCACTCGGATCTCGAGCTGTCACGTGGCCGTGGGCCTGCCCATCGAGTGAACGTAAGAGAGGGTAACGTAACAACCTACGTGTAGCGTTCCTTTCTGTCTATCACATTAAATGAAAGGACAGTGTATGTCTGCATTTACAGTCATGCAGGGGGCGAGCCCACCCTACTCGTGCATAGTGACAAGGAGCTGCATCGCATCGCAATTTAACGTATTACCGAGCGTGCGGAATTATACAAAGTTCTAGAATGTAGATCACATGCACATTTTTAATTATGCATCACAATAATGTTCTGGATTTATAAATTTAAAGAACACAAATAGATGAAAAAAAAATTAAAAAATATTTCAAAATTATTTTAAAGATTAAATTGTATTGATAAATTATATCACAAAATCTTATAAATGGACACTAATTATACGCACCGTTTATAAGATTTTGTGATACAATTTTCATCGGACAAGAACCTGTTTTAATTATGTATTGATAAACTTTAACAGGGTGGGCAGTGCCCACCCTGCCCACCCCGACGAGCCGCCACTGCTGGGCACGCGAGCTTTAAAATGTAACTAACATGTTCACAGGGGTGTTTACTAATGGCGCTTTCGATTGACTGCTCCAAGCAGCTCCAGATCAAATTGCACATGCGCATATAGAGCGAGCACTTGCGGTAGCGTATTCGGATGGTTGCTGCTCTTTTAGGGACCAAAAATTGGCCGATTCGATTGAATTGGATTGCACTGAGACAGAACAAAATTTTTACACCGTGTCGAGAGATGGTGCAAAAGAGCAGAGCATTCTAGGAGGGGATGCGTGTGGTGCTTGTAATGTTTTAAATTATTTATGATGAAAAAAATAAACTTATTGTCGTAATGCAATGGTTTCTTGAAATATTGGAAAACAGTAGCACGTCTGATTCTGAAGAGAGTGAACTGTTTAATCAAGTTTTAATTAGGGACAGGTCAGGTGGGTTCAAATAATACCTCCTCGTAATCAGTTATTAGTATTTAAGGGCTAAAGATTTATGGTAAGGCTTATTTAATGTGAGTTTTCATTTATTTACGATAGATATTAAATATATTTACTACCAACACCAACATAACAATTTGAAAGTATCTGTGGAACGGATCAATCATCGTTCAACGGAGCGTATTCAATCCGATCAAGAGCAATTCTGTCATGAACTGATCTGGATGGGTACTGCACTAGAGCGGATCAGGACTGATCTCAACCGAAAACGCCATAAGACTAACTTATTGGTTACTTTCAAATTGCAGTCGATAATTTTCGGCGGATGTCGTGTAACGCAACAGACCTCATAGGCGTACATACTAGTTTTATTGCGTGTATTTGTGTTTAATGAAATAATTCAATATAATTAACTGATTAATTAAATTAATAATTCTATTTCGTAATGAATAATCTATTATTATTTCAATTAACAAGTATATTTTTTGTAATATTCGATTTTTATCTCCATTTAATGAACGCCGCCTATGTGCACTAGGGACGAGTAAACAGTACCCCACCTTTCCCACCCACCGCAAGATCTGTTGATGTTGCTTTCAAACAAACCGTCCTATTTTGCAATGGCATTACCAGTCTACCTTGATTAGCCGTCGATGATGTAGACAGCGATTTAAAAGATTGAATCGAAATTCATCTCTGTTAGATTATAATCGATTTAGCGATGTAAGAATGTAGTGATAAGTTGTCACTAAAATCCTAAACAACATAAATCGGTTATATAATCTAGCAGATGAATTTTTATTCACCTTTTTATATCACTGTCTACATCCACCACAGCAAAATGCTGAATAAAAAAACACGCTCCTATATAAAAAATCATGCTACTTTTCATAAAAATATGCTGCGCTATTTTATTTCAAAGAAACACGACCTACTAGATTTCATGAGACGGAGTTTCTTATCCGGCCTGCTCAATCTTTTTATTTAAAGCAAATTTTGTCCGTTTTGGCGCTAGTTACCAAAATTGAAGTTTATTTGGCACTTGATACGCCACTTGTCAGTTTAATATTATTTGTAAAAGATGGCTCGATCCCTATGCTGCAATGTGGCACCCAGCTCCTCCACTGTCCGCTACGGATCTCGATGCTAATAGGCATGTTCGATAAGTCAGTTAGAGAGAACAGAGAGTTAAACATGAGTTAAAGGTATGTCAGAGTGAGAAAAATAGATTACGGAAAAATAGATCACCGCTTCAATTATTATCGAAAATGCCCAATATTTCTATGAATTACATGTAAAATACTTGAATTTTAATATAAGAATTGTGAATTTTATGTGTAATTTAAATGTGTTATAATACTTAGGTACTACATTAAGACCCAGTTTCACAATCGTGGAATAAGGACTATTCGCCAAATAATAACCATTCAACGAATATATCCTTTAACATTCTTCCATATCTACGTCACGTTATTCGTAGAATAGTGTTATACTCACTTTGTAAAATTGTAACATATGTCCAAATAAATTTCTGATAAAGGTAGGCCATGGAAGATAAATTATTACATTATTTACATTAAAATATTGTCCAGTTCTTGAGCAGTTAAGTAAAATTGAAGTTTAATTGGCCATATCTTACAGATTGACATGTCACTAACTTCAAAAACTGCTTGGTGTTGTAGATTTTTACACTCCATGACCTACCTTTATCAAAAATTTATTTGGACATATGATAGTATGTAGTGTGTAATGTAATCTTGCCTCGAAATTTTTAAATGTCAATTCGCACATATTTAAAACACTCACGGCCGGTATTACCAACGTTTTAAGCAGACCTTAAATTTAATTCGTGTTTAGAATGTGATTGATTATATACAAACCAAGCAGAAATGTCACAATCTAAACACGACTTAATTTTAAGGTCTCCTTAAAACGTTGGTAACACCGGCCGTCAATTGTTTTAGTAAAAAAAATTTTTTTCTTCGAAAATCCCTTAAAAATTTATAGATTTTGAACTTATGTTTCTGACTATGGAGATAACATAGACTTACGAAAATATAACAAGGTATTCTTAGGACTTGAAAAAAGTTAAAATATCTTTTAGCATTATGCAGGCTGTTACAAATTCGAGGCTCACCATTGGGATCTCGGAAACGGTAAGAGATACGAAGTCGGTTAAATTGTACTTGCGAAACACTCGATATCTCATTTTCTTTCAATGGAATGACCTATTTTTTATTTCAGAAATAGATAGTATTTAAGCTTAGCTTTCTACTGATATCAGGTTATGTACCTTTATTTTTTACATTGGTTTAACTAGAAATATTGTTTTTACTACTACTAATTTTTTGGTTTTTTAATCTTTTATTTTTTGGTATAAGTTATTATCATAAATTAACAAATAAGCTAAAAAATACATTTTCTTAAATAAATTTTCATTTTATTATTTATCATTACTGCTAGTCATGCTATAATGAGTAAGTATTATAATTGACCGGCAGAAAGTTGGACACATATGGGAAATTTTTTTATTATTGATTTCTCAGAAAAATTTATTTTTTATGAAAGTTCCTAAAGCTCCTTAAACTCAAAATGCACATATTAAAATTCGAATACCACTAGTCATATATAAAATTCTCAACAAAAAACCCAAAAAGAATTGTGAAACACGAAAAAAATTACATAATTTTATTTGACAATAAAACAATTCATAGCCGTCTCATATTTCTGCCTGCCTAATTGGCTTGACCATGTAAACTACATAAGGTAAAACTCTCCTCATTTAGATCATTGTAGAAGAACATTTAGGGGGTTTTGTGACAGGAATTCATGAATAGGAGTAGATTAGAGCTTTTTTAAGACATTCCAACACCTGTTAATTACACTGTCCAACAGTCAAAAAAACCCGTCAGGTTTCTCGACTGTTTTTAATGTTTTTGGGGTCACTGAATACGAATCTGCAAACAGTTTTTTCGGGTCACCTTAGGTTCTCGTTCTAGGCACCAGTAAAGAAGTCAATGAAGCAGTATACTAAAGACACAAAGAAAGAAAAACCCATCGGGTTTCTCAACTATTTTTAATATTTTTGGGATCGGTGAATACGAATCTATAAACAGTTTTTTCGGGACACCTCAGGTTCTCGCTCTAGACACCAAGAAAGAAGTCGAAGAACCAGCATACTGAAGACAAACGAGTTCTTTGTCTTCTAGAGCGAGAACCTAAGGTGTATCAAAAAAACTGTTTGCAGATTCGTATTCAGCGATTCCAAAAACATAAAAAACAGTTGAGAAACCCGACAGGTTTTTCTTTTTTTTTTTTTCTTCTGTATACTGCTTCATTCTTTACTGATGTCTACAACGAGAACCTGAGGTGACTCGAGAAAACTGTTTGCAGATTCGTATTCAGCGACCCCAAAAACATTAAAAACAGTTGAGAAACCTGACGGATTTTTATTTTTTAAAATTTTTGTTGTACCGTGTTATCATTAAAAATATTTCTCCTGAAAAGCATATTGCATCAAAAACGTTGCGATTTTATACAAATACATATTACTTTTCGGTAAATCAGTGGCGGCTCTTCAAGATATGCAGAGGGTGGGCAACATTTGAAAAACTAAAGGACCTTTTATAAAGACATTCCTCTGATTGATATTTTTTAAATGTTCTTTGTTAGAAGTTATTTTAACAAGTTGATGAACAAGTATTATCGTTATGATATTATAGGTATGTCATTATCTCCGTAGGTCTCCAATTCTCCACACATTAAAAAAGAAAACAAAACTATATTATATTCTAAGAATTACTAAAACAAATTCTGAAATGATAAAATTTAAAACTGTAGCTAAACAGTACCATTACGAGATAAATAATTGGTACGGTTGCTTTGTAAAAATATTCTGAATTTTTAAATTTTGCATATTGAAATGTTCTTAAATGCTAGAATTAAAACGACATATGAAAAAAATTATTATTTTATGGAATCACCATTTCATTCCAACATATCAGCAAGCCTTAAGCGGCCCCTAGACTGTCAATAATATTGCGCAATAATATTGTACAATAAAATTGAGATTTGCCCTAGACAGTGGACTTCGATTGCACAATATACAGCCAGTGAGTTGTTAAATTTTTAGCGGCAAACATGCTAATTGATGTTGAAACAGCTTGTGTTGCCATCGCATTGTCTGCGAGCTTTCGTAACAATAAGCGGGAAAAGAAAAAGCGCAGATGGGTGAAAGACTTCATTTTTTTACCCTGTTGCTGTAATCTTTTGATTTTATATCCCACAAGGCTGGCAAATTTCTATACACTTCGATGCACTCTAAAATGAACTACCTTTCCTCCTCTTTTGTTGCCATGACTTCCGCACTCGAGGAAATACTGAATAATATTGCACAATATTAACCACATACTGCATCCTTTTTTCAGATTGCGCAATAAATACCAAACCTTTCTTGATCTGCTCAATATATTCTGCTCAATATCATTCACAGACTATCAATAATATTGCGCACTATTGTGCAATATTATTGACAGTCTAGGGGCCGCTTTAGGCTCATTCATTCTACCAAAGTTCGTGTGGAAAATCTACCGCACCAAATATTTATCTCGCAATAGTAGCTGAAATAAATTCTCAAAATAATAACTAAATAAAATTTAAAACAATAACTCAAACTAACTAAATAAAATGCAAAACAGTAACTAAAATAAATTCTGAAAATAAGAACTAACATAAATTTTTAAATGATAAATCTGACATTTTAAAACATTAATATCGAAATCTCTAACCTTAGTTAAATTAATAATGAAGCGTTGAGATTAACGTTTTTAACTCGGATGGTGCTCGTGAACCGAACACAGACGAATAAATTGTAGGTCTGGCTTGCACTCCCGCTATATAAATTCAGACCTAGCTATTATTCTTTTTGTTTTTAGTTATGCATTATAATGTATAATATAAATCTTTCAGACGAATATTGAATATTATGTAAAATTTATTAGGTATTAATAAAACAGAATGGATAAGATTCAAAATAAAATACAAAATTTGGCAAATTAATCTTAATATCCCACTCTGTTTATACAGCACTCCGATCTCGAGTTTTCACGTGGCCGTGGGCCTGCCAATCTGTCGAACGTAAGATAGGGTAACGTAACAACCTACGTGTAGCGTTCCTTTCTGTCTATCACATTAAATGAAAGGACAGCGTATGTCTGCAGTTACAGTCATGCAGGGGGCGAGCCCACCCTACTCATGCATAGTGACAAGGAGCTGCATCGCATCGCAATTTAACGTATTACCGAGCGTGCGGAATTATACAAAGTTCTAGAATCTAGATCACATGCACATTTTTAATTATGCATTACAATAATGTTCTGGATTTATAAATTTAAAGAACACAAATAGATGAAAAAGAAATTTAAAAAATATTTCAAAATTATTTTAAAGATTAAATTGTATTGATAAATTGTATCACAAAATCTTATAAATGGGCACTAATTATACGCATCGTTTATAAGATTTTGTGATACAATTTTCATCGGACAAGAACCTGCTTTAATTATGTATTGATAAACTTTAACAGGGTGGGCAATGCCCACCCTGCCCACCCCGACGAGCCGCCACTGCGGTAAATAATAAAATATCTACAGCAATAAATAATTTTTCCCTATTTTTTTTTCCAATTATAAATCTTTGAAGTTTTCATCTAAAATTATTTGAAATTTAAAATTAAGTATTGATACGTGAAATTTTGTGAAAACTTAAATTTAAATTGAAAAATTCAATTTTAGGATTTTGGCAATTTCGAAAAACGCTATTTTCTAACTAAGTAAAAATCACTCGGTACATCTAATAGGGGCTAAATAGGTTTTCAGAGAAGTACAAATTATTGCCGTAAAAAGTTTTTTCGAAAAATCCAAAATTAAAAATAATTCCCATTTGATGCCGACTTTTTGACGAGCACTGTGTAACGTGATATCAGTAGAAAGCTAAGTTTAAGAACTACCCATTTCTGAAATAAAAAATAGGTCATTCCATTTAAAAAATGATAAACTGAGTGCTTCACAAGTACTGTTTGCCTTGTATATAATGCTAAAGGATGTTTTAACTTTCTTCATATTTTCACAAAGGACAAAGTCCTAAGAATAATCTCCATTGTCAGAAACACATGTTCAAAATTTATAAATTTTCGAAAAAACATTTTTTCTTTCGAAAATAACAGCGAAATCAATAAACAGCGATTTTTTTTAAGTGTGGCCATAGGGATTTACATGCTAAAAATTTGACCTCATGTTATTGTATGTTATGGGACAAATTTTAAGTAAATTTTTGTATTTAGTCGTAAATTAAACGATTTACTACAAAATGAACTTTGCTAGAATATCCTAACACGTTTTCCTTAATTTTATTTTACTGTGAAAAATTGAATAGACGCAAATTATTGAACGAATGTAATCCATGTAGGCTGACGTTATTAATAATTTGTCACTGTGATTACTGATAAACCAATTATTGCAACATTATTTTATTACCACTTGTAAAAACTACTATTGAAAAATGAGTGGAACTTGTTATAACATACTATCGATATCATAAAAAACTAGGACAACTTTTAAATCCAGTAGCCATGCGTTTCCATTATTTTATTACATTGAATCTTACTTTGCTGTCATGTCAGAAACTGTATTTTTGTTAACGCTGAAATTCTGAGCAGTTTGTCAACTGTGACACCCTTGTCTATGCAAGTAGCTATCTTAGCTTTTAAAACAATATTTACTGTAAGTATGATTGACAATGAGTGACCATTTCAAATAATTTTAAATTTATGCTCGGTAGCAGTTTTTACACAGCTTAAAAAGTCTTGTCCTAGTTTTTTATGATAGCAATAGTACATAATTGATATTTTTAATGCTTGCTTAATATTAAAGGACATTTTCTTTATAAATTTGCAATAGACGGACATCAGAACGGACATTAACGGAACTTTTCTCTTTAATGACATTTCAGCTACCTTGATTTTTGACTTCGGTTAATTCTATGCTTATTAATTACAACTTCTAACCAGAGAATAATTAAATAGAACATGTTATTGTTATTCTAGCAATGTGCATTTCGTAGAAAAATGTTTATTGTTATTAAAAATAAAAATTTACTTCAAATTTGTACCATAACATATATTAACACGAGGTCAAATTTTTAACATGTAAATCCCTATGGCCACATAAAAAAAATAAATAAACAAATAAAAAAAAATTATTGTATGTAAATTTATATTATTGTAATCTTCTCTCCGCGGGAAAACTGACTATTCAATTCACCTGTCATTTTTCAAATATTAACCAATAAAATAGCAGGTATTTACTTTCGTAGCCTAGCAACGGCAAATTCCAGCGAGTATTTCACTAGTGAAAATATAACTGGGTATTCCACTAGTGGTTGCAGTGAGTATTTTAAACCGCTTTCAGAAAAAAATTCAAATAACATAAATTTATTTACCGGTTGCTATGAAAATGATCATTGATTTGGTTCATTGAATAGTCCCTCGAATACCAATCGTAGTCAAAGTTAAGTAGAATATTTTTGTGGTGGTCTCACTCATGTTTCTCACGCTTGCGAATACTACGAGTGCGCGGCACATGCAAGCGTGAGAGACATTCGTGAGAGCACCACAAAAATATTCGACATAACTTTGACTATTAAAATTTAGTTGGAATTTAAAGTCCATTAATTATTAATAAATTGAAAAATTACAATTGTAATTACAATTACAATTGTAATTTTTCAATTTATATGTTCGCTAACAAATATCCTTAATATTTAACTTATCCATTAATTATTCTTATAAAATTAGTTCTGAAATGTTTCTTGTTCCATGTGATATAATTTGCCATGTGTGAAATAATATTCGAAGTTTTATATCTTTCAATGTAATAATGGATGTCCAATTTATCAATTAAGTAACCACAATATCAGCGGCGGCCGATCCATCCGATTCAGCGGGGCACACGTGACACGACATACTTGCTAAGCGCTATCTCTGTTTATTATACACGAAGAGAGAAATAGAATGCTTCGGCCTTGTCCTGTGCCCACTCTATTCGTATGCACCGGCCGCCACTGCACAATATTAATATTTTAATAATACATTTTAAGTTGTGTAAAATAATTATTTTCGTGAAATAATTCATATAGCCATTAGCCGTTACGTTGCGATGAGCGAGGTCTGCGAACTACGTCACAGGTCACGTGATACTGGCACAAACATCTCTCGCATCGAGCAATCTTTTATGCCGGCAGTACACGCTCGCCGAGGTGACCTGAGACCAACCGAGCGCGAGAGTGTACCCGATGTTCTCGTCCCACCCAAGGCCCTCTCGCCTCGCCCTCGGAGCGCTCGGTCTAGAAGCGGTCTCCAGCACGAGTCAAAGGAAGCGAGAGCGTTAAGTGGGGGATCTCGCGAGAGTGTACACGGTACTCTCGGGAAACATTTGTGTTCTCGGTACACGTTCGTCTCTTGAACTGTTGGAAGTTGTGGCGTAGTTCTTTTCGGTGTTTAATTTCGTTGTTTATTTTTAATGGAGTGGACAAACGATTGTACTCTCCAATTTTTAGAATTTTATCAGAGGGAACCCTGTTTGTGGGATCATGTTCATCATTACTCGGAGTGCTCGAAAATGTCTCGCGCGAGACGTTGGCGAGAGCCGATCCGAGGTTTATTCGCGAGAGTGTACATGGTGCTCTTGGGTCTCGCACCTCGGGGCATCTCGCCTCGGGATGTCTCGTACTCGGGTCGCCTCGGCGAGCGTGTACTGCCGGCATTAGATAAGTTAAGCCTGCGTTGCATAAAAGATTTAACCCCGGATTAAATTTAAGCCTAAGTTAGAATGTGACACACGTTTTGACGTACAGCATAGTGTATGTCACATTCTAACGTAGGCTTAAATTTAATCCTGGTTTAAATCTTTTATGCAACACAGCCTTGGGCCCGATATTTCAGTCATAGTTTAATTTTAACTTTTAGTTTATTTCCATAGGAAATTGTAGAAACAATGTTACTATGGGAATAAACTAAAGGTTAAAGTTAAACCATATGACTGAAATACCGGGCCTTAGTCTCCTTGTTTTATTCTGTTAAGCTATGAAACATACAACGAAACGTCGATATTTAAACTCGACTTTGAATTGTCCAATCGATTTTATTATTACAAATTTTACCATGATTTTCAATAGACAATTTTTAATTAAAACTTAAAGTTACAATTAATAAATATAGTAAATATGAGATCCATTGAGTAAAGATGTGTGACTAGTTCACTGCTCTAACAACAGCTGAATTTCTTCCGATGTCTTGCCTTTAGTTTCGGGCAAAGTGAGATACACAAAAATTGCACCCAAAAGAGATATTCCAGCGAATACATAAAATACAATATCCTGTCCAATTGAAGTTTCCAAATTCAAATAGAATCTGGTAATCAAGAAGGCTAAGAACCAATTGAAACTGCCAGCCATCGAGCTGGCCACACCTTTAATCTCTAAACTGAATATTTCTGATGGAATTATCCACGGTATTGGACCAATGCCAAGTGAGAAAACGACTACGAAAACACACAACGACACTACAGGCAAGAAACCCAAGGAGGTCAAAGTGTTATTACTGACATCTTCCCGATCTTTCAATGTGAAATACAATCCTAAAAATGTGGTGGAAATTGCCATAGTAGCAAGAGAACTAATCAGTAATAATCTACGCCCTGCTCTGTCTACTATCAATGATGATATGAAAGTGGCTACAACTTGGAATACCCCAACAATTATAGAAGCCGTCTTGGGATCTAGCTTAACATGTGAGGCTTCAAAAATATCACTTGTGTAGAAAATTATAGCATTAATGCCACTGAATTGTTGAAAAAACATCAGACCCAAAGCGATTACCATACCTTTCACTGTCGCTCGTTTCTTAAGCATCTGGCAAATCCTTAAATTTTCATGATTCACTTGTCTCAAAGAACATTCAATCAAGTTCAGTTCTACGTCAATAGGATATTCAGTCCCTCGTAATTTAATGAGTGCGGCCTTTGCTTTCTCATATTGATTATTTTTTAAGTAGTAAGTTGGAGTTTCTGGTTGGAAAATGAAAACCAGTACAAAGACAAATGGAACACATGCACACAACACTGTGTAATTCATGATGCTAAGGAACTTGCCAAGCAAGTAGGAATATAAAATACCTATGGTTACCATGAGCTGAAAGTAACTGCCTAAGGTGCCTCTGATTTCTTTCTGTGCAATTTCATTTATATAAAGTGGTGCTGCGATGCAACAAGCCCCAGCAGCCATTCCTGTAATGAACCGACCAAAATATAACATGACTAATGAGTTGGCCCAAACGATCAAGGACCAACCAATGCCATATGGTACTATAAGTAATAATAACGTCAGCTTCCTGCCGAGAAAATCGCATAAAATTCCAGTGGCAAAACAGAGTGAGAATGCCCCCAAAGTAGTGAAAGAACCAATCCATCCCATCTGGTTGTTATTCACCGTAATATTGCGAAATTTGCCATCTTCGATGTCTACAGTTATAGGCGAAGTCCACCCCAATACAATTCCAGCCGCTAGTGCACTTAAAGTGGCTGAAACAATTCAGACATTGAAGATATGATGAAGTTTGAATTTAACTTTAAATAAATTAACCTGAGAGGGCTGCCACGTATTGAGGTGTCCGCTTGGCTTTCAATATCGTTACATCATGATGGTTCTTCACAAAGAAAAATGATTTATAATTAATTGATTCAATTGTCAGATGACAAACCTACCAGAGAATTATAGTTTCTGTAGTGAGTTTCGTTTTGCAATTCGGGATCCCCGATGAGTACTTCACGATCTTGGTCCATTTTGATGATTTTAACAAGAACAGTAGAACTAATTTCTATAGTTAGTATTTAACCTAAAAACACATTCCAATACAAACGTCAAAATTTCGTAAATTCACAGATTTATCAAGTAGCTAGATTCTTTGTAGAGAAAGAGGAATTGATATTAACTTAAGAGTGAGATGGTAAATACACCCGTTTAAAAAAACATTGCTCATTCTAAATCACGTGACATAGGCTTCGAGTAACATCCTTGTTGGATACATGAGCCAAAATTACACACAGATATTCGCTATTTCACTCACATGCCGATATCAGTCGAGAATACAGGAAACATAAGGTACTGTCTATCTCAGCGATTTTCAACCTTTTTAGCTCCGCGACCCCCCAAATAGTAAATAATAAATAAAATTACTATTTCGCAACCCCCCTCTTATAATTTTATTGCAAATAAAATATTTATAATAAACAATTTTTGTCGTAAAATGATTTCATTATTGTTTAGGCTATTTTCGCGACCCCCCTTTAATATCACCGCGACCCTCAGGTTGAGAAACGATGGTGTATCTACCCCCTATCAGATCATTGCGTAAAGTTATGTGCAGTGTTGCCATCTATAGTTGAGGAAATGTCGCAGAACTTTGTTTGAAAAACCGCTAGAAGTCGCTAAATAAAAATAACATTTTCTGTCTAATGTTACGATATAGTGAGCCTCTAAAGCATAGGTTCTCAAACTAATTTCGTCTACCACCCACTTTGAGAATCAATTATTTTCTAGCGCCCCCTAAAATTTTTAACTTTACCACATCTTAAAAATCACAATCGCAATCATTACTTTAATAACTTTAGTTAAATTATAGCCTGCCATATATGAGTATTATCTTGTTGCCCCCAATTTTCTCTGTGCCCTTTACCGCCCCCTTGTGGGCGCTAGAGGCCTCTAGCGCCCACAAGGGGGCGTTATCGCCCACTTTGAGAAAGACTGTTCTAAAGTATGGAATAAAATTCATAATTTCTTTATTTTTGACATTTCGAAAAAACGCTCGGACAGGTAAATTTTGTTTTTAAAAAGCACACATTTCTAAGTGAAAATCAATTTTTGACAGTCATTTGTTTTCGAGTAATGACGTCATCGACATTTCTTTTAAATAGCAACCCTCAATTTTTTTTCTTGATTCTGATAGCTCATTGAATTCTCTATCCAACCACATCAAAAATTTATTATGTTTTATGGAAAAAATTTTGAGAAAAAAATTAGTTAAGGTGCTATTTACTTTAAATTCTAGCATTACACTGTTTTCATGTAAAGGCAACATGATTTTGCTATTAGAAATCAAAAGCGCAATATTCGTTTTTTTCCATACAAAAATGACCCACCCTACTGTATATGGCGTCTGTGTTAATTCGTTAAACTAGAAAGTAGAAGATTTGAGTTCATTTCTCGCTCGTAATATGGTTGAGGTACAGAATACAGCGGTAAATTATTTGCCGACAGGGTTGGGAAGTTACGCGTAAAAAATTATTTTCTACGTTCCGGTAAATTACGCGTAAATAATGCGTAATTTATGTCATAAATGTAAAAAATGTAATAAATTCAAAACTTGTTTTACTTAAATGTGAACGGGAAGAATTGTGGGTTGTTTGAATATTCTCAAGTTTATTAAATTGCTTATAAAAACTTATGTCACTTGCAATTTTACTTTACGATATAGGGACCATGCACATGCGAAGCCAGCGCCACCAATGACCATATTTTGCATTAGTGGTATGAAAATACGAGTTGTTTAAAATTATTAGTGAACATTGGAACTTGAATATTGTAATGTATTTCAATACCAGGAAGCTCAAGTATTATGTACTACAATCGTAAATTGTCATAAGAGTGATATTATTCCCATGCAATGAGTCTCAAGAAATATTTTCATATCACTAATTCACAAATCACCACGCCAGGCGGCGCTGAACGCAGAGATGTGCATGACGCCTATAAGTGAAAAAGCATTTCAAGACGGAAATCTGCAAGTTTCTAACGTCACTTGTTCGGAAGATATTGCATTTGTTGGAAGTACCTACTGCAAAACGGGTAATTTTTTTAAAGTTGAATAACGCAAAAACGATTTACTTTAGCACCTACGTGTGGTTCATGAAGTCACGTTAAAATGCAATCCGAAATCCGAAAATGTAAAAATATGGATATAGGGTGTGCCATTTAAAATAACAAAATAACATAACGCCCAAACTAAACGGGACATTCTGTATACAATAAACTATTTGTTCAATTTAATTAAATTTTTAAAGGCTCAAGCTATCGAGTAGTTTTTGAATAACAAAAAAATGTCATTATAAAAAATTGTGTAAATTCTTCATCAAGAAATAAAACTGTGTTAAATACCTCAAGCATTAGATTAATAATAAACTAAACAAAATTTATTGGTCCAATGTAGCCGGATAGAGGTATTTAGTAAGGCAAAATTGTGAAAATACATTTTTTCAAGTTTCTGACACATTGCACATGCAAACATTGCATTTTGACATATTGAAGTTAATTTGGATATTATGGCCGAAATAAAGAAGCTGAATATTCAGAGAGGTGTATATAAAAGGCAATTAGCAAGTTTTGCAAGATTTACAGAAGATTGTGATGAAGATTTAACACAATTAGAAGAGCGATATTCAGAAATAACAAAAGTCTGGAAGAAGTTTGAAGACAACAACGTAGAAATAGAATGTTTATTAGGAGAACATAAAAATCAATCAGAATTGAAAGAGCTCATCATCAATTTCGAGAAATATGAAAATTTGTACTTCAAAGCAAGAGCGGCAGCAAAAGAAAAACTACTGAGAACTTCTAAAAACCAAGTTGGATCAAGTCAAATTGAAGGGCAATTTGAAGCAATTAGAATAGATAGTAATAAAGCAACAAATCAAGAAGGAACCATGTTAAAAATCAAATTACCTATATTAACAATTCAACCTTTTAACGGAGAGTATGACAAGTGGCTTACTTTCAAAGATGCTTTCATTCAAGGGGTACACAATCAAAATTTAGCACCAGTTCAAAAGTTTCAACTACTTCAAGGCTTACTAAAGGACAAAGCACTGAAAGTAATTTCAGCACTCGAAGCTTCAGATGCTAATTATCAAGTAGCTTGGGATCTACTTACTAGAAGATATGAAAATAAAAGACTCATCGTCAACATGCACATGAAGAATTTGTTCGAGCTTCAAGCAATCAAAAAGGCAGATCATATGAATTTAAGAAAGAAACATGGTGGATGAAATTCGTAGTCATACACGTTCGCTAGGATCATTGGATTTTAAAATGTATTATTCTTTTTAGAAAAAATAGGAATTAAAAAGAAATATTACTGAATAGAGAATGAAAAGCCCTTTCAAATGAGGTATCACCCCCATTCCATTTAAAAATTTTAAAGGGGCAACTGTCACTCGGAGGGGGTTCGAGGGGGAGATGCAAAATTCCACTAAAAACAGTGTCATTTTTTAATTAAAAATCGACCTGTTTCAGGATTTTACATAAAAATCGTTTATTTCGTAGAAAATGAATTTATTCCATACTTTACGAACGCAGTGTATATCTCATTACCAACAAATTAGATGTTTCGACCAGAGAAGAGTGGGAAAAAGAAGTAAGCTCACAAAATTAACAAGAATTACCCAAATTAGAAGAATTTCTACAATTTTTGGGAAAGAGATGTATGACACTCGAAATGACAAACAAGAATTTGAATAATCAAGATAAGTAAACTACACAATCTTCTCAGTCGTTTCAAAGAAAATCAGATAAAAGAATCGCATTGGCAGCAACTTCAACACTGTGTGGTCATTGTGGTGAGCCACATCAATTATTTTATTGTAAAAAGTTTTTGAATCTTTCACATGATGAAAAGTTTGCAGTGTTGAAGAAACTGAAGTTGTGTATCAATTGTTTCAAATTTGGACACATCGCAAAAAATTGTCGCTCATCAACTTAAATGTAAATGCAACGAAAAACATAATACATTGCTTCATCGTGAATATGATCATAAGAAGGTTGAAGAATTAAAAAGCAGTAATACCAAATCGTCAGCTTCAACACAACATTGCGATCAAACTAGAAGAGATGAAAATCATTCAATTGTAACTCACTGCGTACCGAAAAAGAAAATGCAGATCATTTTATCAACAATTCAATTATATGCAAGTGATGAAGAAGGAAATTTACATAAATGTCGAGCTCTTCTAGATCCAGGATCACAGCTGAACATGATAACCGAAGAATTAGTTTCGCGTTTGAAGATTTCAACTAATGTAGTAAAGTTTCCAATTAGTGGTATAAGTCAAGCTACATTCACGATCAATAAAACATCACACATCAACAATATCTAGTTATTCAATAGTACAAGAATGTCTTGTACTTCCAGTCATCACAGAAAAGTTGCCTCAGATACAGATAAATAAATCGAAACTGATGATACCAGAAGGTTAAGAATTGGCGGATCCACATTTTGATAAATCTCAAAAGATTGACCTTTTATTAGGTGCAGGTCTTTTTTGGAAAATCCTTCGTCATGGTGAAACAATAAGTAGAAAAAATCATCCAATTCTTCAAAATACTGTTTTTGGATGGATCATCGGTGGAGAATATGCTGATTGTGATATTCAAGCATATAAATCGTCTTGTAATTTAGTTACTGCGATATCTTTAGAAAACAAAATCGAAGCGTTTTGGAAAACTGAAGAATTACAGGTCGTAAAGTATACAAAGAACGAGCAAGATGAATTATGTGAATAACACTTCAAAACAACTTATTCGAGGAATGAAGACGGTAGATTTGTAGTCGAACTTCCACAGAAGTCTGATGTAATTTTGGGAAATTCATTTGAAAACGCAATGAAGAGATTTACATATTTGGAGCGAAGATTAGAAAAACAGCCAGCATTAAAACAGGAATTCATAAAATTTCTTGAAGATTATGAAAATTCAGGGCACATGTCTTCCTTAGGTACTGTATCTGATCAAGATTTTAATCTTTAATACATACCTCATCATGCCGTCATCCGAGAATCAAGTTTAACTACGAAGTTAAGAGTTGTCTTCGATGCATCAATGAAGATATCATCAGGTGCTTCTTTGAATGATAAATTGTTAGTAGGGCCAAATTTACAAAACGAAATATTTGATATTTTGTTGAGATTTAAACTTATGAATACATTATAACAGCCGATATTAGTCAAATGTTTCGGCAAATTTTGATTAAAGAAAATGATTGTAATTTACAAGGAATTTTATGGAGAAAAGATGTAGGAGACCCTGTACAAATTTTTAAATTGAATACAGTTACTTATGGAACTACTTGCGCACCTTTCTTAGCAATAAGATGCCTAATGCCCGGTTGCACCAACTTTTTAAGCAGAGCTTAAATTTAAGTTATGTTTAGAATGTGACATTTACGTATGGTCAGTATAATGTTAATACATTCTGATTGACATTTAAACTTCAACTTAAGTATCAATTCGAATGTAACTAACATTTTGTTAAATCTATACATTATGTCATAGTCTAAACACCACTTAAATTTAAGCTCTGCTTAAAAAGTTGGTGCAACCGGGCATTAGAGAATTAGCTGAACAAGAATCTCACAATTTTCCAGAAGCAGCAGAAATTCTCAAAAGAGATTTTTACATGGACGACTTATTATCAGGCACGAAAACAATTGCAGAAGCCATTAAATTACAAAAGGACATGTTTGATTTATTAGCAAGAGATCAATTTTATCTCCGCAAATGGAGAGCGAACCACCCAGAAATTTTAAATCACTTAAGAACTTCTTTGAAGTGCAATGACACATTGTTAATTAACGACGAGAAGAATTGTAAAACTTTGGGATTGTTGTGGAATAGCGAAAAAGATTTTCTTCAATACGATGTTTTGAATTTGGATTCTGATGAAAACAAAAAGGAAAATATTATCCACAATAGCTCAAATTTATGATCCTCTGGGACTCATTGGTCCTGTGATAATGGAAGCCAAATTAATAATGCAAGAATTATGGAAAAATAAAATTAATTGGGATGAAGATGTTCCTGCCGGTATCAAGAAAAAATGGATTAGTTATCGGGATTCGTAAGTATATCTACAAGAACTAGCAATTCAAAGAAATGTCAACTCAAGAAATGAATTACAAAAAAATTGTTCTTCATGCGTTCAGTGATGCATCAACTAAAGGATATGGTGCATGCGTCTATGTACTTAGTTGTAATCAAGATGAAGAAGCTCAAGTAAATATTCTCTGCTCAAAATCGAAGGTAGTCCCGCTGAAAACTTTATCATTGCCACGTTTGGAACTCAAAGCAGCACTTCTTCTATCAAAATTAATTGAAATATGCGTAAAAACTTTGAAACTAACCATTGAAGAAGTTCATTTGTGGAGCGATTCAACCATAACATTGTGTTGGATTAATACTGTGTCAAGTAAGTTACAAACCTTTGTGGCGACTCGAGTTAGTCAAATACAAGAAATCACTAATAATTATTTTTGGCATCATGTACCATCAAAGCAAAATCCAGCGGATGTTCTTTCTCGAGGAATTTCAGTAAAGCAAATCATCATTCATGACCTTTGGTGGCATGGACCTACTTGGTTGTCATCTGTACCAGATTGGCCTGTATATGAAATTCCAATAATGGACACAATTCCGGAGCAAAAAAGGAACGTTGTATTAACACTCGTAAAAAAGAAATTCGAAATACTGCATAAATTTTCATCAATATCAAAATTACAAAGGGTTATAGCTTATTGTTATAGACTTATTGATAACCTTAGAAGAAAAGAACAATTTAGTGTTTTACGTGTAGAAGAATTGAATCGATCGATGATCACAATTCTTAAATGGACACAACAAGAAGAATTTTATCAAGAAATACAAGATTTACGTAAACAAAATAAAGTAAATGCAAAGAGTAAATTGCTTACATTGAATCCTTTTATTGATCAAGATGGATTAATAAGAGTTGGAGGAAGACTTCGAAATGCAGATATTTCTGAAAATTAAAAATATCCTGTAATATTACGTTGGAAGCATCACATCACAGAAATTTTATTAAGAGAAGAACACCTACGATTATTACATTGCGGACCTCAACAGTTATTAAATTCAATCAGGCTTAAATATTGGCCTATATCTGGAGCACGGGAAGTTAGAAAGATAATAAGAAATTGTATTCCTTGCTTTAAATTCAAACCTAGACCAAACGAATATATCATGGGTGACTTACCAAAAGAAAGAGTGACCACATTTTCTCGTCCGTTTGAATCAGCTGGTGTAGATTACGCAGGCCCACTACAGATACGAGAAAGTCGTCGACGAGGTCGTATTCATATTTCAAAGGGATACATCGCAATATTTGTATGTTTTGCCACAAAAGCAATACATATTGAAATAGTTACTGATCTCACCACGGAGTGTTTCTTAGCAGCATTGAAGAGATTTGTAGCACGAAGAGGACTTTGCACCACCATATATTCTGATAATGCTACAAATTTTATAGGTGCTTCAAGAGAGCCTCAAGATTTATATGAATTTTTGACAAAAAACAATTCTTACATAGCAACAAAATTAGTTAATCAAAAAATCACATGGAAATTTATTCCTCCAAGATCTCCCAATTTTGGTGGTCTTTGGGAGTCAGCAGTAAGGTTGACAAAAAAGCATTTATATACAGTAACAAAAGGAGTTGTTTACACGTTTGAAGAATATTACACCTTAATGACTGAGATTGAAGCTGTTTTGAATTCGCGACCATTAACACCCTTGTTATCTGATCCTAATGATGATTCAGTTTTAACGCCGGCACAGTTCCTTGTTAGAACCTGTTTCTAAAAATTTTGTTACAGTCCCTGACAACCAATTATCTAGATGGCGACATATTCAAAAGATAAAACAGAATTTTTGGACAAGGTGGCAACGTGAATATCATATACAATATTACAATGGTTATTGGGCAGAATTATTGAAGTTTTTCCTGGTTCAGATGGAATCGTTCGTGTTAAAACTTCACAAGGTGTTTTAAAAAGAAATGTTAGAAAAGTTTTTGCGTTACCTATAGATCATTAGATTTTGTTTTGAAATTTTTAATTTCAAGGCGGGCGGAATGTTCAATTTAATTAAATTTTTAAAGGCTCAAGCTATCGAGTAGTTTTTGAATAACAAAAAAAAATGTCATTATAAAAAATTGTGTAAATTCTTCATCAAGAAATAAAACTGTGTTAAATACCTCAAGCATTACATTCATAACAAACTAAACAAAATTTACTATATTTAAAATTTGCTACACATAATGCAGTTAATTTGAAACGTTCTTTTGAAAAATGAGGAACTAACTATATACCTTTCCCAAGTGTAGTTCAGAAAGTAAAATTAATCTCAGACAGTGTCAAATGATTTTCAGATACAAAAAAATGAATTTTAGAAAGTGTCAATTGTATTCAGGAACGTAAAATATATTTCAGTATGTGTTAATTGTAGTTCAGAAAAGGAATCAATTTCAGAAAAGGTAAATGTTTCAGAAAATAATTGCAGTCTGGTAGTCTTATTATACCTTAGGAATCAGCAACAGATTTTCGTGGAATAGTTACTGTTACGATTGCATTGAAATAAAGTGAAGAATGAATTTAAATAATTGTCGAATTTGCATGCTGTCCATACTAAGAAATGCAGTTCTTCGCTATTAACATGCAGGTACTTACAAATTTACAAAAAAAAACTTATACAATTAGGGGGTCATTCTAATCGGATTTGTAACCTAGCAACGGTGGTACCTCCTTAGCAACTGGCAAGAAGCTGCAATCTCGGAAATGTTCGGTAGTAACAGGATACAACGTTGTGCAGCCTCGGTAAAGCCGGGCGGCCACTAAACGCGAAACTAAACTAAGCTGAGCGAAACTAAGATTTTTGAAAATTAGATCCAACGTAATCTTACGCGGACGTGGTAACTAAAGCTAAGGGAAGCGAAGTTAAGATAGCAAAGATATAAAACAATGTTTATCTTCGTTCGGTTGCCTCGTCCGCGTAAGATTACGTTGGATCTAATTTTCAAAAAACTTAGTTTCGCTCACAGTGTTTCGTTCAACTTAGCTTTGCTTAGCGCGCAGTGGCCCGTCGCCTTAATGCTCGGAAGTAGGATCATACCAAGTTGAAACTTGCAACTCCGATTAGAATGACCCCCTTAGGTACTGCTTTCTGAAATACAATTTATTAATCTGAACTATAATTGACGATTTCTTAAATACAATTTACTAAAATCTGAAATACAATTGGAAAAGATGTAGGAAAATATGAAAGGAACTGTCTTAATAAAATGAAACAGCCTGTGATCAAAATGAGCAAAACGATTACTACATTCTGGCAATATTTTTTATTAGATATTTATTATTCAAACAGAATAATTGCAAATTTCTGTATTTATGCACTTGCAAACAAATACTTTTACCTTTTGTATTGCATTAGCAATGCTGTTCCTTAAAATAATTTCACAAAAATAATATATTACGCGGTGCAAAAAAGTTGTGTAATAAATAGTTTTTCCTACTCCCATCTTTAAAACACAAATTATCGTATTATTGTTTCCACGTTGCTAAGTGATCTTTTAAATACACATTGACAAGCTGTGACTTTGTGCGTTTTAGTCACGGCGTCACGGCACAATTTCCGAATTTTAGTATTTTTGTGTTGGTCGCAGAAAAAGTATAGTATGCAATTCGATTTATAAACTTCTCTAGACACTCGTTTATTAAACACTCGCTCCGCTACGCTTCGCTCGTGCCTAATTAAAACTCGTGACTAAAATGCCGTTTATAAAACTTGTTGCATAATATACTATTCTACGCGACGTAAGATACGTATAAATTACACATAATTTATATAAAGTATATATCACGTAATTTACGCGACCAACCCTGTTTACCGATACCCGAGTGTTTTCGAGTGCTCTGAGCGACGTTGTCAAATTTCAGGTTTCCACACAGACCGGTACCCAGTAGAATGCCTTAAATAAGAGTGAAGACGTGGTCGGGCGGCCAATAATAGTATAGTATATTAAAACACAAGTTACAGAAGGCAGTCTTTCAAGCACGAGTCCGAAATTCCATCACGAGCCGCTTGCGGCGAGTAACGAGTAACGAGTATTTTATACTATTTTTTCTATTTTGCTCCTTTTTAAAGAAAAAAGCGATATTTTAAAATTTATGGAATTTTGCGGTGGTTGGTGACATTTATTTAACATCATTTAAGTAGGCAGTGGGAAATTGAATTTTAAATGCAAAGTAAAAAATACAAATGCTCAACATTACGGATTTCAGCAAACTAACCTGCCCTGCTGCTCCACTGGATCATAGTCTGATTGCGCCTCGCTGCCTCGCATAATAAAACCACTGTTGAAGGTAATAATGCACTCCACAAAATTATTGTATCAAGTCAGAACATACCAGGAATTAGTATAAATTCTAAAGACACATCCAATGTAATCGTTAACGTTTATAATTGCACATTTCATGGTGGTGATCGTTTAAATTAAATAAAAGTTCTTGATATCGTTTGACATTCTTACTTGGAATTAGTACTACCAACATTAAATAAATTAATTACACCAATGCCATTAACGCACTCAAATTTTCTATTAAAGCACTCGTTTCGGTGCGTTAATAGCTCTGTTACCAACGCAAAATAGAAAAAAGAATTTTTTTTTCACGTCGCAGTAAGTCGTATCGTAGCCAAGGAATATGCTTCATTTTCTTATGATCATGACACACAATTTATTGTTTCGTACCTTTTGGGATTAACAGTTTAGTTTGTGAAAAGTGGTTGAACGAGTTAAAGCTAATACGATTACTACTTTTTGTGTTTAGTATTACTTATTAAAATGCCGCAATTCACGAACGGCGAGAGAACAAATGCTCCTCATCTACAGCGAAGCTCGAGGAAACACTGAAGAAGCACGGCGGATTTATGGAAACACATTTCCAAATCAATGCAAGAACATTTACAGCTAATGTCCCAGCATTTACGCGATTATGGCACGTTTCGTGTGTGTGTCGCTAATGATGGATGCCATTTTGTACAGTTGTTATAAATGTTCCTAAATTACTGAACGTTTGAATGTGTTCCTCCACACAGATATTATTCGGTGAGTGAGTGCGCCTTTGCATATTAGTCACGCCTGCGATGTTTATCGCCTATCAGCGAAGCAGGCTCCGTAAGTTTCTTTGTTGTTTCAAGACCGTCGTATAAGGGGCGGATAGAATAATTTTCCCCGTTATGAATTTTTTTTTAAATTTTTCCGTGTTCTATGTGCTCTTACGGTAATGTGGTTAAAATTTTTGCACTTATTTTACAAACACCCTGTATATTAATAGACAAAAACGAATTACGTTTTTTCAAGGCACGGGAGAAACCTAGATTCCTTTTGATGCAATACAGGTATAGTTGTGGCTTAGGCACATTAGTTGCCCTGTATGACAAGTGTATTAATTTCATCAATCGTCAGTAAACTGTTTGTTTTAAATAAATTGTTATGAATAAAAATTGCGTAGTTTGTTGCAATAATGGGCCAGATGAATAAAACGAAGCATATGCTTTTACTTCAAATTTTTTAATGAAAACTGCAAATATTTGAAGAAAAATTATAAATAATTCTGCCTGTAACGTAGTAACAATTTTAATAAACAGAATCGTATAATGATTTGCATTCGAAAATTTTCCACGTATTTAAGCTTTAAAAAAAATTATAACAGAAGTAAAAGCATTTGCTTCGTTTTATTCATTTGGCTCAATGTCTCGAACTAACAATGACTACGTTGATATGTTGTTAATTTTTGGGGAAGTGCACGAGAACTCTTGGAAAACAGTTTAAAATATTATACAAATTTTGTTAAGGTGTTTTTGTGTTAATCAGCTTCTTTTGAGGTGCCTAATCAACTCATAAAAATAAAAACACAATACTGTAAACATTCTGTATTTATGTACTGCTGCATTTGTGAAAACCGGTTGTTTCCTCTTGATCGACATGCTTGTTAACCTTGTTGCTAAAACTTATTCTTTAAAGGTAGGTTTTCCAATCGGTGTATTATTTCCGACGCGGAGAACGTAACACGCCGACGGGATCGCATCATGGACTCGTGCAATGGAAAAGTACATTTCCGTTTTCCTTAAGAGCGATCTTTCCGTTCGAGACGCGGTCGTTTTTGTATTCCCCTTAAAACGTTTTCTCCCACTACAAAACTAATAGGGGAAGTAAAATCTAACAAGAATAGAGCCTTCGTTATCTCGTTTAGATGTCAACATGCTGTTTACGAAGTCGTAAATATTGATACTTTAGGCACGAGCTTGGATATTTTTAAAAGAAAGCGATTATGCAGCATCCCAGCATCCGGATAAATGATAAAATCAATCAGTAATTAATAAAAAGCATTGGCGAAAATTCACCAATGTAGATTCCGGATTTGGTCACTATTTTAAAAAGTACATATTTTTGATAAAAATCACTATTAACAGGTATATAATTTTGCCACAGGTAATAAACATGGTTGTCAGATTTGTTAATATACGAGTAGTCTCGATACGGGCGAGGACAAATCGGCGTATTTTTCAATATTTTATTGTCGCCAATATTTCCTGTAGTTTGGACATAGCATTGGCAGATTGGCAACTGATACCTTATAAATACGTCATTTAAGATTTTTACTTGAGTGTACAGATGACGCGAAAATAGGTCATCTGTGAAAAATATTTTTTTAATTATAGTTAGCGAATTTTTCCAAACCCGATTAAAAGAAATGGCATAAAATCGCTCCATCGTCAATGCGTTAACAGACACTAACCAGTGACAAGTGACAAGTTTCCGAAGTACTTATGTCCAAAATATCGTATTTCGCCACATTCGCATTTAAACTTGTGAAACTGTAAGATTCCTAAAGAAATAGTCTAACTATCATATTAGTGCGAAAACAGCAGTGCTAAATAAGATAAATTATAAAATGGGTTTACCGTCAAACAAAAATAGAAAACGTTTATCATCGATAAAAAAAACTAGGAGGTTCAAGAAATATTAAGAATTTACATCGGACAAAATTGGAGCATTTTGCAAGAGAAATTGTTGAAGACATAATTGATATTGCTGTGACTGAAGTGAATGTTAGTGGAAATATCTTACTGGTGAGATATTAAAAGTAGTTTAGTGTTTTTTTTTGTTGACAAAATACAGGGTGACTACGCGAGAATTCCTACCCCCTTTAACTCTTTTATTTTTGATTTTCGGGAAAAATGTTTAATACAAAATTTGTAGGGACTAATTCAAAGTTTCTCTGTGTGCTCACAGAAAAACATTGATGGCCGGATAAACGAGATATAAACTAAACTTAGGTTTTTTTTTAATGGAACACCCTGTATAATATTACGTTTTTCGATTCTAAATTAAATTCTAATGGTCCTACATATATAATAAAACTAATAATGTAGAAGGTGTCTATCAAATAATTCCTATTTAATTTTTTTATTTGTGAATTTAGAAAGAAAAAAGATAAAAAGTTGTAGAATTTATTTCAATACTGCTACAGATATTCACAAAAAACAATTGAGCGACGGATACTCAAAAAACTAGAATTTGAAATTAAAATCGTATAGTTGGAAAAATAAAATGTGTATTTTTAACAAAAATATTGATAGACACTGTTGTCGTTGTATATTTTATCAAGTTTAGAATTTAGGAAAGTTTATGCATTTTCAATATATCCGTAAAACACGAGCACGTTTGTTTATTTTATCTTATGGTTTGGGTTAAGATACGGGATGCGTCTCAAGTACAGGGATGGAAGGGAAGAAAAGTGCCAGCGCGCAGTCGAGGCGCAGTCCTTGAGGGCGAACGTTTTGGTAAAGTTGCGCTAATTACGCAAACGGGCTCGCGAGTGTTGTAATAAATTGCAAGGACATGTAATGAAGTAATTGTTTGCTGATGGTAGATGATGCTCTGAGGTAGAGTAAGGTGCCAATCACGTTGTGTCCGCTGATGGCTCGGACAGAGAGTAAGAGATTGGGCATTCTTTCATAAGGGTGATCGCTCTGGATTCGCCCATAAATGGGAGAGAGTCGAGGATCATCTCACCTGTATACGGCACCTGACCGTATCCGCCTGCTGCAGAGGCGTGAGTAGTAGATGCCGGAAATACAACTAGTTGTAATACCTGACCAGGTGATTGCCTTGTGCTTTCCAAGAAAGGTCATGACTTGGTGTTGACTGGGCTGTGGCCAGTGAAGCAAACACTGTGGAAGTCAGTGGCACCAATGATTCTGAGAACGTACGCTCAGAAGGCAAGGTATGCTAATATCCATCTTGGGGTCGTCTTTATGCATGCGAAGTACGAAGATGGACATTCGAGGACACCTTCTCCGTGAATTCGCATCCCAGAAGGGAACTACCGCATCTAGAGTCTCCGCTGGATGGTGCGGGGCCGGGAGAAGGCCCCGGTAAGTAAACAAGTCCTATAGTATTGAGTAGATGCTCGTCAATGGTTATTTGTAATTTTGCATGACATCCTTATCGAATCGAAAAGCGAAGCCCCGATGTTAAGACGTTTACCCTCAGTTCCGCAGTGGACGAGAAAGAGAGAAAGAAAGCAGGGAAAGAGAGATCTAACCAAAGGGTGAGTGAATGTTTATGTTTGCCACATAGTCACGAGACACCACGACTGCTTTCTGACTTACCCCCCTATTCTGCAACTCATAACGACATCGTTAGATACCGATAATCGTTAAATGACATATTTTGACCAATCAGTACATAGAAATGCGTTGTATCTAAGCACTGATTGGTCAAAATATGTCACATAGCGAATATCGGTATCTAACGATGTCGCTACGAGTTACAGAATAGAGGGGTTAATGTGCAAATTGTTTTTATTTTTTATTTTTACCAAATAAAAAGCACAATTTACGCATACCATTCGTTTTCAAATTTAGGATGATAATGAATCGATAACATTACAAGGAAACAGCGGCGGCTGGTGCAGTAAAATTGGGAGTGCTGCAGACATACTTGCTCAGCGCTAGCTCTGTCTAACACAGACGAACAGAGAGCAAACAATGCGCAGCGCACATCGGCAGCACTCCCAAATTCATACGCACCGGCCGTCGCTGCAAGGAAAGCATACTAATGACAAAGAACCTATAGAACCGATTATTACTAAGGTAATGAACAGTAAATTTATTATATACCGAGTGAGCATTTTCAATCCGGGACATAGGAGATAAGCATGACTAACCCTTAATAATGAAATTTTTAATGACTAACGCTGAAACACTAACGAATGTGACTAATGGATTTTATAATAAGTTAGGGTACTGTTTGGCGCAAAATGGAGGGTTATTTGAATTTTTACTATAATTCATAAGAAAATGTTCAATTTGTTTTTAATCTTCAGTTTGTAATAAAGTTATAATACTTAAATTCAATAATTTTTAATATGATTTTAATCAAATATGTCATTATTAAGGCTAGTAATGCTAACTTCCTATGTCCCGGATTGAAAATGCTCACTCGGTACCTATATATGTATGAATATAATTTCTTTATATATTTAAAGGAAAGTAATGTATCTAATATTATTACACATTCGCCAATAAATCTTTATGAAACTACCGGGACTGAGGTACAGTTATTAGAATTCTCAAGGTACACATACATTTCTAGTAATAATTATTTCAGAATTTCCAGAGAAAGAAAAATTCCAGTAAAATTGACGGATTACGAATTTTAATTTTAACTTGCACGAGTCTATGATGTGACCCCGTCGGCGTATTACGTCCTCCGTCGGAAATAATACGCCGATTGGAAAACCTACCTTTACGTAAACTATAATCATACTATAGTTCTCGCTGTCTTTGAGAGACCACAGTGAACTCAAAAAATTCAAACACGGACGCTAACATTATGAAAAGAACTATTATATTTTGCGCCATTTTAGTGGTTTTGATTGAAAGTAAAGGTAAATTACATCTAATATATTATGTATTTCACTTTGACTTGGTTATTTGCTTTATTCAGTATAATTTTTAATATATTATACTTTCTTCACAGTGTTTTTTCAGCGTTCTGCTGTATAATGAGACGCAAATAACTTTTTAAATAACTCCTCTTTCGAAACCATGGTGTAAATTGTATTTTGGATTTGTTTATCCTTCACTGATTGACACGGTTTAAATATAAAAGACGGGTATAATTAAAACATGTTTCAAATAATTAATGGATAATGTTTTTCATAGGTGTGAAAGTACCTGGGCTGACAAGTTTGCTAAGTATGTACATGCATTTCATTCAATTTAAACAACTGAAATGTTAAACAAATTACAAAATGGTTTTTAATTATGATCTTACAGAATGCAACGAATATTACGAATTGGGCATTTTACCTGGCGTAAAGTGTGGCTTAAATGTGTACGGCGGAGTTCCTGCACTGCCAAATCACTTAGGAGTAGAATTTATGGTAAGTAAAATTTCAATGCATCGATTTTTATCTATCATTAAATTTATTCTCAATTTTGTCTAGAATATTTAAAATGTAAAAAAAAAAAAACGCTTGTGGGGCAGCGATTAGGATTACTATAATGATTTTTTAGCGAGAAACCAATCGTAACCGTGTTATAAATTTTGGTTATGACTGGTTTCTCATTAACGCCAATTTTTGACCTCCCACCACTGAAATCCAACGTATTATCGAAAGTCTCGCTAAAAGGCATTGGTTGTGTTTTCAGTAACAATAATAACCTCGCTGTCAGGTTAGTTTGGTTGTTAAGCAACCAAAATATGAATCATTTTAATATTGAAGTGTTTCATTCATTATACGGTTGCGGAATCAAAAAAAGCATACAAGTCTTTAGGCGTTTAGGCTATATTTTGCAGTACTAGAGTAGTGTAAATCGATCTCTGTCAGACTGACATAAACGCTGACAATTAAATCATGTAAAATGACACAATGCATAATTTAACTTTCACTTTTAGGAGTCAACAAGAAAGCAATAGATTGTGACAATTGTAAACTAAACTGAGAATTCATTTATGATAAAATAACGTACATAAATATATTTAACAAATTAATGTCTAATGCTTCACAGCAGCTCCATTATTTCTCACAATACTTTACAAACGCTCAGGCATTGAATAAATACAAGAACGGATATAGTCAGGGGAAAGTTCATTCCCAATTTCTTCAATCTTACCTAATACGAGGGGTGTTTTTTAAATTCGCGGAATGGGATATAAAAAGAAGCATATTTCTTAATTTTAATTTTTTATTTTTCAATGTAATCTGCTCGAACAGTGATACATTTATTACATCTCCGTATTAGTTTTTGTAAACCTTCAAAAAAATAATTTTCTGATTTGCTCTCAAAATGTTCATTTATGGCAGCTTCTAGTGACATCTCGTCCTCAAAACGTCTTCCACGAAGGGCCTTTTTCAGGTTGGGAAACAAAAAATAGTCACTAGGAGCCAGGTCAGGACGTATGGTGGATGGTAAATTTTTTCAAAGCCACATGACACCATAGCAGATACGGCAACGCGAGCTTTGTGAACAGGTGCATTATCGTGGAGTAAGGGAACACCTTTTGCCAACTTTCCTCGCCTTTTTTGTCTTATGGCCTCTCGGAAACGAGTTAGAATGTTTGCATAGTATGCTCCTGTAATAGTCTCGCCCTTAGCCTTATAATCCACAAGCACAATTCCTTGAGAGTCCCAAAAAAATTGACGCCATTACTTTTCCAGCCGATTGCTGGACCTTGAATTTCTTTGGGGCTGGTCCATCCTTCACATGTCACTGCTTCAACTCTTTTTTGATTCAGGATCATAAAAATGAACCTATGTTTCATCCCCAGTCAGAATCCTGCCGATAACATCTGCCTGATTGTCCCCACAGAGCTCTAAAAATTGCTTACAACAATCAATGCGGTATTGTTTTTGATGAGGTGTAAGATTTCGGGGGACCCATCGCGCACTGACCTTTGACATTCCAAGGCGTTCATGAAGAGTTTTGAAGGCAGTTGTTTCGGAAATGTTGAACATTTTTGCGATCTCTTTCAGTTTTAGTCGACCATTTTCCATAATGGCAAGTTCAACTTTCATGATCATTTCGTGTGTCGTCATGTCACTTGGTCTTAAAGGGCGTTCATCGTCTTCTAAGGATTCTCTGTCTTGTTTAAATAAGCGTGACCACTTATAAATCATAGTTTTACCTGGGCAGGTATCTATAAACAGCTCTAATTTCGTTTAAAATAATATCTACACTTTTCCCCTGCTTTGTGAGAAATTTAATAACCGCGCGAAACTCAATATTCGACATTTTTCAAAGAATTTGATGTATTTACTTATACTTTTAACTATAGCGAAACTACTATCATAAATATCGGTATGAAATTTGGTGTTTCTACCCAGAAATGATTCACAATTAATAGTAAAAAATAAAATGCTTGTTTTTCCATCGCCAACTTAGACATTCCGCGAATTTAAAAAACTGCCCTCGTAATTCGTGTGCATTTGCAAGTCTAAAATGAATGGCGTACATTTTCTTCACGATATAACACCACACATGTTCAATGGGGTTGATATCTGGGCTTCTGGAAGGCCATGGCAAACGCACAACGTTATTTTCTTGAAACCAGCTTTTCACAACTCTAGATGTATCTTCTTATTGACCACCCTTCTCCAATTAGTGTAATTATTTGCGGTTTTTGGGCAACAGTTAAATGCGGCATGTTACTGTCGGTGTGTCACCTTGACAATTATTTTGACTTAAAAGTCGAAAATATTTCAAACAAAGCTAAGTACACAGCGAGACATTTTGAGTGTATGCTTTTTTTAATTCCGCAACCGTACATACGATCTGTTCATGAAGTTGACTGAAAATATCCCTTTTTTTCAAATTTCCGGTAAATGTGTCGACTTCGAACGTGGTTACATTTCTATGTATTAAGTACATTTAAAACAAATCACTTAAGAATGCCCTTATTACTGAAATTAGCATTAATTTCATATTTTCATCCATTTTCCAACACAAACAAAATGCCATGTTTGACGATAATTTGACGTTTATCAGTTCAACCGCTACTAACCTCAATGGCCGCGTTCGTAAGAACCAGCGCTCAAGTAGCATTCATCTGTGATTGGTGGATTTTTTGAATTTCTTTGAAATAAGCCAATCGCAGACGAATGCTACTTGAGCGCTTGGTTCTTACGAACGCGGCCATTGACCAGGTTATGAAATTTATAATCGGTTAATATTTACATATGACAACTTGAGAGGGGAACTTCCGTTACCGCTGTAAACTACTCTCGCAAAAACGGCCAAATTGTAACCTACTGTAACTGGTCATTCGCGGTAATCTCGCTAAAAAATCATTTCTGTTTCGGCCAGATCTACAGTGACTTTCAAAAAGTGTGCTACAAATGGGAATTTTTTTTATTATCGGTTTTTATAAAAATTTATTGACGCAGAACGCTTCTGCATCCCCTAAAGTCAAATTGGAAAATGTCAGATGAAATTTATCTTGAACGGTATACAGCTTGGACACCGAGAAATGAAGACGGCTTAAGAGTAAAGTACCCTTATTTTACAAGATACAGCAAAATAATGAAATAATCACTAAAAACCAAATAAAATAATTGAGAAATAAGAACCAATTTAATGTTTTCCTATTCATATTATTTTGGCGGACACTTTAATCCAATCAGTATTTCCTAATGTAGTGTGTATAAAGAGTGGTTCACAATAAATTGTGATTTTTTTGTTTTTGAGGTAGAAGGCTGTAATTAGTATTAATATTTAGTATTAATATTAGTATTTACAGTTGGGTCTTGTCCGATGAAATTTGTATCACAAAATCTTTTAAGCGGACACTAAATCGCGCACTATACACTTAACGTTTTGCAGTCGTTCGACGAAGCTGTCGAACGACTGCGAAACGTTAAGTGTATAGTGCGCGATTTAGTGTCCGCTTAAAAGATTTTGTGATATTAATATTAGTATTAATATTTAGCCATAGCTTGTAATTCTGAACAACTTATTCTTATGACATTTTGCTGTATCTTGTAAAATAAGGGTACTTTACTCTTAAGCCGTCTTCATTTCTCGGTGTCCACGCTGTATACCGATCAAGATAAATTTCATCTGACATTTTCCAATTTGACTTAAAGGAATGCAGAAGCGTGCTGCGTCAATGAATTCTTATAAAGACCGATAATAAAAAAAATTCCCATTTGTAGCACACTTTTTGAAAGACAGTGTATGCCTAATGTGCTGTCTAACGTCATTATTAACGTCTAATTTGACATTAATCAGTGGCTGTACCTACAATTAATGTCAAATTAGACGTGAAAAATTACGTTAGGCAGCACACTAGACACAGACGTGGCTCCGACAACCACGGATTATTGGCATAAGCATATGGCATTAATTTTGTAACGGCATTGAGAGTGGCATTGCACGCTAGACGATAGCTCGACTGGCGGTTTTTGATACACATCTAACGGATTGCCGGCGTCGCTCACGGTGAATTGAATACTAACGGTGGCAGCATTCCCGCAAGTGAGGTAGCGAACCGTTACGTCATCGCATACTCGCTTCTCCCTCTAATACAACTGTCAACCGTGACGGTTAATATTGGTTAATAATTGTGTAAAAGGAGAAGCGGAGATGCGGTGACGTAACGGTTCGCTATCTCACTTGCGGGAATGCTGCCACCGTTAGTATTCAATTCACCGTGGGTGTCGCCGGCGAACGTGTCGCATAGTTGTGGCTTGAAAATTACGCAGATTGTTGGTGGCTGGCAGTTCTTTCTGCTGAATTTAGAAGTGAAATATTTCAAGTTTTTCTTATGGAACAGCCCATAAGTAAAATCATCAACCGATGTAGAATTAAATTTGCTATCTTTTTCCCAAACAAAGTCCTAAACCTAAAACCTACGGTTTGTGAGATAATTCTGGTTTTCTTTTTGCTTAATGATTTATGTCATTTTTAGGGTGCTATGAATGTCAACAAAATTGCCTTTTAGCTTTTAAAATTTATATTCAACGATTTCCTGATAGAAGACAGCCAAATGCAAAGACTTTTCGTAAATTAAAGGAAAGATTTGAAAGAACAGGCAGTGTTGCAAATGTTATTTCTAATAATATTAACTTACATGGCACCCTAAAAATGACAAAAATCATGAAGCAAAATGAAAACCAGAATTATCTCACAAACCGTAGGTTTTAGGTATAGGACTTTGTTTAGCAAAAAGATAGCAAATTTAATTCTACATCGGTTGATGATTATAGGTATGGGATGTTCCATAAGAAAAACTTGAAATATTTCACTTCTAAATTCAGCAAAAAGAACTGTCTGTCACCAACAAACTGCGTAGTCTTCAGGTTTGTTTAATATAGTGTTACTTAGCTTAAAGCATGTGTAATTAAACGCTGATAACTGATAATGAAGACTCTTCAATTAAGCAAGTTAAAAGCAATTTAGTAAGGGTCTGCATTTAAGATGTTTCTTCGTTGACGGCCTTTATCTCGGTAAATACTAGGTTTAGGTATAGAAATATGTTAATAAAATATTTTCCAAATTAATAGATCTATCAAAATTATATAGATCTATAAAAATATATAGGGTATTCCATTTGAAATATTAAAGATACTTACTGACACTTGTAAAATGAACACGCTGTGCAATTGCAAATAAATTTAACGTATAGAGTTTTTTTTATTAGAGGATGATAGCGTTTGAAATTTTTTTCTGTATTAAATGGTTTAGACACCAGAAAAGAAAACCATACTCGGTGGACTATCTGTCGTTACGTATGCTGGTGCTCCGAATCTGGCAATCCAGTGCTGGAAAAAGGCGTCGACTATAGTTGATGCGTTGATATCTTTAACAGGTACAGCTTCAGGCCATCTCGTAAACCTGTCGATCATTGTGAGACAGTACCTAAATCCCTGCGATGACGGAAGTGGCCCCACAATATCTATATGGACATGATGGAAACGGTCATCAGGTATCGGAATATGCTCCGGTTTTCGGTTCACATGCTTTGCTATGTTAGATCTCTGGAAAGGTAGGCAAGTTCGGGCTCAATTTGTTATGTCTTGGTTCATCTTCGGCCAGATGAATTTTTCGGCAATTGTTTTCTTAGTGATTCTTGCACTGATATGAGCGGCGTTGTGTGTAATGTCGAAAACTTTCTTTCTTAAAGACTGTGGAATGTACGGTCTTATTTGGTCTGTTGAGACGTCACAATAAATTATTGTTTCTGTTCCATCGAGTCTCAATGGTTTAAGATCTAGTACGCCTGGATTTCCGAGCAGGTAGGTCTTGGAGTTCCATGTCCTTTTGTTGTTCTCGGGCGATGTCTTCCGTGGAGATGATGATAGGTAGTGAAATGTCGCAGATTCTTGACAATGTGTCTACAACATTATTATCAGTTCCACTAACGTGATGAATGTTCATAGTGAACTGACTAATAAAATCAAGTTGTCGCTGTTATCTGGGAGAGGCCTTGGCCGGATTTTGATGAAAAGCGTAGATAAGAGGTTTGTGATCTGTAAGAATTAATATTTCCCTGCCTTCAATCATGTGTTTGAAAAATTTAATGGCCAAGTAGATTGCCAGAAGCTCCCTATCGTATGTGCTATACTTTGTCTGGGTGATGGTTAGCTTCTTTGAAAAGAATCCAAGTGGTTGTCTCGTGTCATCGATCTGTTGCTCAAGGGCGGCTCCTACAGCGTCGTCAGAGGCATCTGTAACTAAAATAAGTTTGACCTTTTCTGTTGGACGTGCTAGTAGTATAACTCGAGCTAATTGTTCCTTGCATAGATTGAAAGTGGAATTTGTGTCTTCATCCCACTGAACTGGTCGTTTATCGCGTTTCTTTGCACCGGCTGTGAGGCTGTATAGAAGGGCCTGTGATTTGGCAGCATCCTTAATAAATCTTCTATAATAATTCAACATACCAAGGAATCTTCTTAATTCAATTATGTTAGTTGGCTTCGGGAAATTTAGGATGGTGCTCACTTTGTCAGGGAGTGGTTTAATACCTTGCGATGAAACTTCGTATCCCAGGTAAGAAACTACTGGTTTTCCTAAGTTGTTTTACTCGATTTAACAGTTAATCCGTAGGTTTTAAGCCTGTTCAAAACTTCATTCAAGTGTGCTTTGTGTTCCTCCAGATTTTTTGATGCGATGAGGGTATCGTCACATATCGTCGGTGTAACAAAATACATAATTCAGTCCTCGCAACACAGCGTCCATAAACCGTTGGAATGTTTGTGCAGCCTTTGTGAGTCCAAATGGCATTACATTCAATTCGTAAAGTCTGAAAGGTGTAATGATTGCAGTTTTATTCCGGTCCTCTGCTGCCATTGGAATCTGAAAAAATGCTCTCTCGATGTCCAGGGTGCTGTATATAGAAGTGCCATGGAGTCTGTAGGAAAAATCTTGAATGTTAGGAACAGGTATTTGTCTGGAATAGTTATTGCATTTAGTTGTCGATAATCACCACACAGCCGGCATGTACCGTCTCTCTTTGGTCTAAGTAGTATTGCACTAGAGCAGCGATTCTCAACCTTTTTAGCTCCGCGACCCCCTAAATAGTAAATATAAATAAAATTATTATTTCGCGACCCTCTCCTATAATTTTATGTCACTGCGTTTATAGCGATATACATTTATGATGTCATAAAATGATTTAATTATTGTTTAGGCTATTTTCGCGTCCCCCCTTTAATACTACCGCGACCCCCAGGTTGAGAAACGATGCACTAGAGTATGGACTTTCAGATGGACTTACCACGCCTTCAGTAAGTCAGGTTTCGATTTGTAGTTTGGCCGCCTTATACTTCTCAGGTGAAAGTCTTCTGACTTTTTCAGTACAAGGAGGTCCTCGTGTGAGTATGTAATGCCTCACATGGTGTTGTGGGTTTCGGAAAGGAATAGGTTTAGTTACCTCTTTTTCTTGAAGTAGTGCTTCAAAGTCGTACTTCTTGTCAACTAGGGTAAGAGATGGTGACGTTCTAGTGGTGTACTGCCCCATAGTATATTTTCTCGTTTTGTTGTCGACTAGACGTCGGTTACGAATGTCCGGCAGTAGCTGGTGTTCGTGGAGGAAGTCGTTACCTAATATAGGTTGATGTACATCCGCCACTATGAAGGTCCACGGGAAAAAATGATCCAAATTGAGGTCCAATGTGAATGATATTTCACCGTACGTTTTAATCCTAGTATGGTTAGCTGCATATAGTACCTTGTCAGTTGGGTTCGTATGTTTCGAATTATTGCGTGGGATTACGGACACGTCAGCACCAGTATCAATAAGAAAGCAAATACCAGTGCGTATGTCAATTATTAGGAGGCGTTTTGACGAAAATTCTTCGCCAGCGGTAGCCTCCACATTTGCCGGCGGTATTAGTTTTCCTGTTCTGGATGATTTCTCCAAGAGCAAGGCAACAGGCAGTGGTACGCATCGGCCCCAAATTTCTCATGATAATAACAAATTGTGGGAGTGCATTCTTACTTTGGTTGTTGTATCCTCTTGTTCTGCTGCGGCTACGTTGTCTGAGTTTCTTGGTTCCTGGTGTCTTCAGCAAAGATATCTCACGGGTAAGAGTTTTGATGGCTGTCTTGATTTCATCGATAGCAGTAGTTTGAGGGTAGCCACACAGATTGCCTGCTTACTGGTAATCGGCGCCTATAAGCGCCGAAAATTAAGTTATATAAAGCAATGCGCATGAACATAAACAAAGCAGTTCGGTATGCCCGGCTAGTTTACCGGAATGAAATTTTAATTCTTGGCGCTGGTTGTCAGCGCTGGTTTCTCATTAGCTTTGTTTGTTTGTTCTGCACTTTCTACACTTTAATTCCTTTAGTCTATTTTTTTCACTCCTACTTACATTATATTATGTACACCTCGCTCTCTCAGGAGCGGTTGGTGCAGAAAGTTTAGGAAAGTGCAGGACAAACGAACAGACCTATAGCACAGTTTAAGCAGTTGTTTCACTCCGTGTCGACACCTTTGATCTTTGTGTCTGTAGCTCAGTCGCGATTTACTGGATGAATGCCTTGTCTCCTTCTCTGCATTTAAAAAAAAAAGTTTTCCGCCAAAATATAGTCCTCATCCGATGATGAACTCGACATATTTGCAATGAACTTCAGCTCGAACTAGCAGGTTTAAGCTTATTTTCGGCGTTTATTTTGTGATCTCATAAGTAAGAATAGGCGCAGACTTTAAGCGCTGACACTCGGCGCTGGACGTCTGCTTTCTTTGTGTGACTACCTTGAGGCATGGGTGTCGAAACGCTGGATTGTGGTTGCGCCAAATTCTCCGAAAACTTGACTGGTTGCTGAATGGTGGCTATGTGCGGCTTAAGTGTATCCATAATGCTGTCGGCCACAAGTGCAAGTGTAGATAAGTCGACCTCTGGATTGACTGCGAATATACTCTGGACATTTTCAGGCAACTGCTCCAAAAACAGTGTTCTTAGAAATGTGTCATGTGTCTTGCCACCGGCTAGATTACGAATTTTTTGTAAATAAACGCTAGGGTTTTCATCGCTGAGAGGTTGACCACGTAGTACTTTCCGTAATTTTGTTTCTGTCAAATCTGACAGAATGTCAATTATACGTTTCTTCAGAGCATCATACTTGCCCCGTGAACCGGGGGTGAGTCTACGATGTCACCAGCTAACTCTAGATCAGGATCCAGGTGTACAATTATGTGGTGATACTTGCTCATGTCATTGGTTATGCGATGCAACTCGAAAGTTGTTTCACAAACAGTGAAATATCTGGCGGGATTGTTTCTCCAAAAAGGTTGTGGCAGTTTGATAGTCTTGACCGTATTGACCAACTGTTCTCTTGAGTTTGTGTCCAACACGGTTGTCTTCATTTTCGGTGTCGCTCTCGATCATAGTAGTTTCCAACATATCACGTCGGGGTCATCAATTTATAGCGACTGCTATAATAAACTTCGAAAGCGGTTCTTAGAAAATAGTATTTTATTTTTAGTCAAAATATAACTCGCATAACTAACTAATAATGTTTTCTTGTAACTAAGATAAAAATCCACAGCCCACTGCTGCTGTCTAATTGTTGTTCCTTTCTGGTTGCTACATTTGCACGAAAGCAACGCCATTTCGAGTCTTTAGTCACGTACTATCTTAATTTTGAATGCAGATTTCTTTCAGTATTTCAAGTACTAATTTAAAATATAATTTTTGAATGTTATCAAACGGAAAATGCTATAATATTTTAATAGAACTGTGGTTCTTGATATTTAAGATAAAGTTGCAAACATTCGAGTAATATACCACTGCTGCAGCCGCTTCAGAACAAGATGCGTGACAAATAACGACATTAACCACCAATGTAAAACTTAGTGCATTAATGGGCGCGTTCTTGTCCGTTAGAGTGCCGTTAGACGTTAACGCAGATCTGGCCGAAGCATAAGATACCAAGCAGGTCAGCCGTTTAGGGGCGAATAAATGAATGGCAAGTTTTCTTGAGGGCGGAGGGATCTAGCGTAGAGTAATGCTAGTTACTTAACCTTCATAAGGCTGGACTTCAAAATTAACATTAAAGGCCGAGTGGGGTACAATTGTACCCCACGGGTTCTTTTTTGTTCTGTGTAAATTTTATGTAAAATATATAAAAATTTTGCATGGACACTTCGAAAAATTTATGTTATAATCTACGTTTCGTTCTGTGTGTGACAGTTTCTTCAGGAAAATTGTAAGAAGAAGCTGTCCAACACACAGCGAAACGTCGAGTTTAAACTCAATTTTTCCAAGTGTCCGTTCAAAAATAATGATATATTTTATAATAGTTTTCATTAAACAAAAAGGTGCTTCAATGGTACATTTTATAGGCAACAGAAATATTCAAAATATTCATAAAAATTGTCTGATTCGATTATTCTCAACAATTCATCATCAGTAAGCTTATATTCGTTACGAAATTTTGATAACGAAGCCATTCTTCTTCACTTTGCACACAAATGTTTGTTCAACACTGTTCCACACAGTAGTAATCAGGAGTGGTACTCCGTTCCTCAATTCGAGTCGAATTCGCTATTCTTGCCAACGTTGGACTCGAATTGAGGAATGGAATTCCCAGGCAGGTTTACCCCAAACAATTAGGGGATTCACAGTTCTAAAATATGTAGATAATTTTTCATGCGGCAACCAGTAATACTAGTAAGGAAAAATACTTTATAAACCCAATATAAACCACGTGAAAGGTTAGAATTATGCATCTGATGTCACTTTGTACCTCGGTCGGTTTTTCAAAAATTTGTACCTGTTACGGGCTAGGTGGGGCACAAATGCACCCCAGTGAAGTAAACTGGCCTTAACTTGTAGCAATTTTAAAACAAATGCTTTAATATTTTGGATACTATATAAAAAATATATAAATTAAAGATGGCAGAAAAGAGAAAATTAAAAAAAATATATTGTTGAAGTTGTAACAGAAAATGTATATGTGGGGTACACCTGTACCCCGCCCGGCCTTACGAAGGTTAACTTTCATTTAGATAGTCATTTGACCTTCAGAACCGAAAATAATGAAAATGAGTGCCAACCAAGAATTCTCAAAGTCCACAGTCTTTAATTTTAAGCATAATATCCTCAAGAATAATTAATTTAATTTTATCATACATATTGCATTTTACCCAGGCTGCCCTAGGCTATACAGGCTGTTACAAATTCGAGGCTCACCATTGGGATCTCGGAAACGGTAAGAGATACGAAGTCGGTTAAATTGGGGCAAAGTTGCGTATTTTAGTGCTGAACAATAATCCGTTTTGAAATATCTTCTACGATTTTTAGTTCTTGAAATATTTCCAAAAAACCGAAAAACGTAATTTTCTTTCTTATTTTTTTCTGAAGTTATTATTACAGGGATCACAACAAAATGAATACATCCTACAGGCACTTTCTTGAGCTCTTTACGATGATATCATTAGATTTTACTTACAACGTTTCGTTTCGCTCTGACCATCATCAACTTCATTTTTTCTTATGGCCGCCATATTGGATTTTAATACCATTAAATAGATCTATTTTTTCTGATGTTTCTACATGTATCACACATCCTTATTTAATAAAGTTAACTAGCTATAAATGCAAGAAACTGTTGAAAATAACAGGTGCCAAAGAAAAATATGAAACGCCGTGAAGACAAAAAGAAAATACATTTTGACACATCTTCGTACTATCTTGTGTTGTTTACTACTCGATTGTAATTAGTTTAAACTTATCACAATGAATTTTCCAACGAAGAAAAGCGTGACATGTTAAGAATTTATTATGGTAACAATAGCAATTCAGTAATAGCTATCTAAATTTATTGCCAAAAATACCCATAAAGACACCAAAACAATATAAAAAATTTTATTAAATTAGATAAAAACATTGCAATTCATGGATATTATAATAAAACTAGAAGGAAGTATGGAGATCGCTTAATGATGAGGAGAACGAAGAAATATTAGAAGAGGTAATTAATAGTTATTTATAAAATGTATGAAACTAGATATTACAGGAAATAAAGTTAATAATAAAAATACATAATTTAATTACAAATCTAATCAACTACTGCCTTATCTGTTTCAATTTTCTTTTATAATTTGTTCTTTTTAGATTAACAATAATCCATCCAATTCTACCCGGCAAGTTGCGGATACTGTAAATACTACACATCATGTTAAAGTTTGGAGAGCCTTGAAAAAACACAATTACAAATGCTACAAAGTACACGTATCGCACGTTTTACTTCCTGGGGATACTGAAAGACGATTAGAATGGTGTCAATGGCTTAGCAATCACTTCAATAGGGATGAAAATTTTTTAAACAACATTATTTGGTCGGATGAAAGTAAATTTACAAATCATGGTTTATTCAATCGAAATAACGAACACGTCTGGTCGCTTGAAAATCCAAGAATCAACAGGCCAGTTCGAAATCAAGTCAGATTTGGGTTAAATGTTTGGGCAGGAATTTTGGGAGAATAAGTTATTGGACCATTTATTTATGAGGAAAATCTAAATTCCGGTTATTAGAACTGCATTTGAAGAATATTTGGATGATATTAATAATTTGAGGAGACTTCCAGAATTATGGTTTCAAAATGATGGTGTACCACCGCACAATGCAAGGGCTGTTTGTGATTATTTGAACGAACACTTTCCAAATCAGTGGATTGGGAATAGGGGAGTAATTCGTTGGCCTGCAAAGTCACCGGACCTCTCTCCACTTTAAAAAATAAAATTTATGCAGAACCAATTAACGACATTGCCGACCTACGGAATAAAATTTTACATTCTTTTAATTCACTACGACGAAGAGACGTTCAACGTGCTATTAACAACATTCGACGAAGAATAAATTTATATATAGAAAAGAACGGAGGATATTTCGAATATCTTCTCTGAACGTTTTGTTTTGTTTTAAATTATTATTATTCTAATATTTCTTCACTCCTCTCATCATTAAGGCAACTTCCATACTTCTTTTGAGTTTTATGAAAAGATCCACAAAGTGCAATGCTTCTATCTAATTTATTAAACAATGTTCTATGTGTTTAGCGTTTTTCTGGATATTGTTTGAATTAAATTTGGTTTGATGTTAAGTTATTGTTAAGTTAAATTTTCGTCTTTCTTGATTTATAACGGTAATTTTTATAACTGAAAATTTTACTAAATTCGTAATGTACCTACGAAATAAAACTTCGAAGGCATATCAAAGCTTTTTTGTTTTTGTCTTCCCAGCAAACCATATGGAGGGCGTCATATTAGAAGGACGTATCAGCATGGGATTATAATGGCGCTTATGCCCTTCTGATATGACGCCCTCGATATCTTTGTACTGCTTCAACAGTTTCTTGCATTTATAGTTAGTTCACTTTATTAAATAAGGGATGTATGACACATGTAGAAACATCAGAAAAAATAGATCTATTTAATGGTATTAAAATCCAATATGGCGGCCATAAGAAAAATGAAGTTGATGATGGTCAGGCAAACGAAACGTTGTAAAAGTAAAATCTAATGATATCATCGTAAAGAGCTCAAAAAAGTGCCTGTAGGATGTATTCATTTTGTTGTGATCCCTGTAATAATAACTTCAGAAAAAAATAAAAAAGAAAATTACGTTTTTCGGTTTTTTGGAAATATTTCAAGAACTAAAAATCGTAGAAGATATTTCAAAACGGATTATTGTTCAGCACTAAAATACGCAACTTTGCCCCAATTTAACCGACTTCGTATCTCTTACCGTTTCCGAGATCCCAATGGTGAGCCTCGAATTTGTAACAGCCTGTATAAATGGAAGTCAAAAAATAGTTTTCTGTGGAGGGACCTTAATTAGCGAGTATTTTATTCTAACAGCAGCGCAATGTCTACTGACCTCATGGTAAGATTTCAAACCTCTATAAGTACTGAAATTTAATTGACATGCTTTAGGCAGAAGGTTGAGTTTATTCGACTTGGAGACCTAAATATAGTCAGCTCTGCAGATGACTTTGATGCTCAAGAATTTCAAGTTTCAGAATACTTCATTCATCCAAGCTACAAGTATCCTTACAAATACAACGATATTGCTTTGATAAAATTGGATAAACCTGCTGTGTTTACCAGTGCTGTATTTCCAGTTTGCTTGCTACCCAAACAGGTGGACCTAAACAATAAAGATGTTTATGTAGCCGGTTGGGGTGCTCCAGATTTCGGGGAGGAGAGCAGCGATAATTTGCAAGTTGCAGAATTGCAGTATTACAACACGACAAAGTGCCAGAAGTTTTATCCAAGTGAGAGACGTCTTCCGGAAAGCATTAAGCTGGAATCGCAAATATGTGCGCTTGGTCGGGTTGATTCGGCAGATACGTGTCAGGTAAGAGTTCCCACTTCAACATTCGTAAATTTTCAGCGTTTTAAATTTATAGGGTGATGGTGGTGGCCCACTGGTATACAAATATAATACTTCACCTGAAAGGGTCGTTTATTACATTGCCGGCATCACTTCTTTTGGGAAAGGTTGTGGTTTAGGAGTTCCTGGCGTTTATACTAGAGTGTCTCATTATATTGGTTGGATAGAAGACATCGTTTGGCCTAATAGTAATGAAACCAGCATTACAGGAAGAGCAGATGACGAGAAGATACATTTTCATGAAAACTGATTTTGCTGGATTTCAACTTTATTAGTTTAGAATTATGTAAAAAATGGACAGTTAATGGACGTTAAAGTATTGAATAGAAAAGATAATTTGTATTTCATTTTGTAAATGCCTAAACCATTACTTTTTTGTAAAACTTTCAATGTTTGAGCCACGGAATTGAAGGGACAGTTTTCCACAAGCTCTGCAATCGAACAAGAGTCAACTTGAACGTTGGCCCTAAGGGTGGTTCATGCGAAACATAAGCGGTAGTTTCTAAGGCCGTATTACCTAAATTACAATTAGATTCAAGTAAGGTAACAATGACTAGTGGGTTCAGTCAAAACTACTTGTTGTTTGGTTTCATGCAAAGCTTTGTTTAGAAAGGTGCAATGATTACGTACCTACGTTAGCTGTGATCTGCTTGTCCGTGACAGACTAAGACTTGGTAGTATTCTTGAGGGTTTGGAGTTTCTTTTTGAAGTTATGGAATCTCTCGTCCAATTTATAGAAGGCCGCTTCTTTTATAGAAAAATCTAAAGAGTCCTGTTTGATTTTGCCGCCTCCAGAAATTTGCCGCTATACGCACGTGCGTATTTTGCGTATAGGGTAATCCGGCATTGCTAAACTGCAGTCGTAACCAACAATAAATTATACCTTATAGTTTGATTCAGCATTTTATTCTACTATTATTGCAAACTATAAATATTATGGAGCCCTTCACACATACAAAATTAATGGGGAAGACCGCATTTCGACATTTTGTATCACTTAGAAGCTACAGCTTATTTCTGTAAAAACTTCCTTAAGGCACTTTTTCATGCAGAATTCATTGCTTCGAATTACTTTTTTCTAGAGTGCTCAGTATTTGAGAAATAAGCAACAACTTTGATTTTTTATACGGAACGCCTTCTATATTTCTTTATTTTTGAAATTCTGTTTACAAAAATATATGGTATTTGATATTGTAGGATTTAGGCTATTCAGTTTTAAATTGTTTATTTTTTCAGGAAAATACAACTTCAACAACTTTTAAAAATGACAACTGCTCACAACGTTTTTTTAGTCTAAACTGAAGACTATTTTGTTACGACAACTACGATACGTAATTATTTCAAATCCCACATTCGGCCATTCCTGAATGGTTTTCAGTTCCTGAAAACTCTCGATATATCTTCATGTGATCTGCTGATGTTAACGTAGTCTGGAGACCTTCACTATCGCTTATTTTTTCTTTTTGAATTCATGAAGACGATTGTTTTATTTGGTCAATAAAAAAAATCAAAATCACTGATCTACTTTTCTATCGGTAATTTGTCGTCTCCGGAAAAGTGCGTAATACTGTTTATCTACGACCACTACAGTAAATGACGAAATACGTATAACACATAAATTAAGTAAGCGGGTGTTTACAAACGTCGTGCGTAAAGTAAGAAAAACGCACAACGCACTTACTTTACGGACGTTTGTCGTTAGATCTTGTTACAGTTTATTTTTCCGCCTGTGTATTGACACACCCTGTATCGTACACATTCTGCCGCTGTGAGTTATTTTTAGCGCGCCTCAATCTGTTTCCCATACTACGCGCTGGAATTTACGACTCCTTGCTCGCGTAATTTTCCCCAAATCAATCATTCGGCATGCATTTCGCTAAAAACTTCAGATTAAAAGAACTAGATCATTATTTAAAGTTAGTCCAATCCTTTCTTAAGGTTGAAATTATTTCTACGTTGCGATTATTTGGCAATTTAAGGCGTGCTACTTCATGGTGCGAACGACAACAGGTGGTCGATTTTCTTTTGTTTTAAAATCTCAACACCAAAACCGATGCATGTATTCGCAACCCTTGCCCTTTATTTTGATTTGTTTCCGCTGATGTCACATTTTTATGTTAATGCATTGTGTTCCTAATCGTCGGGAGAATCACGTCGTTCATTTTCTAAGTTCCCGCTCTATTTTCCACCAGAAGGGTGAAAATAGATTTTTACGGCTGCTGTCCGTTTCTGCTAGATTCGCCTGTACGAAGGAGTTGACCGTGTGGCAACTCGTGTTCAGCCTACGTCCTATTCTGACTTAGGTAAGATTTACTCCATCGTTTTGCATAATCTTGTTGTTCACGTTCATTTTGCTCCCCTATAGGCTTTTCGTTTTGGTTGTCTTTTCCGTCCGTACGACTTTTCCGTTCGTACGACATTTCCGTTAAAGCGACTTTTCTGGGAATGTCATACCACCATTAGTAGCGTACCGGCGCCAGTGCACGTGCCAGTGAATCTACCTCAAGACGGCCGACATTCCATGAAGTAGCGACACCGCTTGCCGCCCCGCAACGGTGGAACGCCCTTGATTCGACGGACGAATGGACGCTGCGTAATCAGGTCGGATATTTATGTTTATTTAATTTTGTTTTACGGTGGTTATGATGTAGTCGCTATTGTGCACGTAATTTTGCGTATCCTCGCGAAGTAAACTCCGTCTCGGACGAATTAGTCTTGCGATACACTTTCAAAACGTAACCTGTCGGACGTTCACATCTGCGTTAGCGTAAAGCCCCCCATACACCTGCGAACAAATTGCGCAAACTGGCGTTGCACAACAAGTTGTTGTGCAAACAAGGTCACCCATACACTATACGCAATATTGTGCAAACTCCAGTTGCTTTTGTCGTGCACCTACGGAAACACGCCGTCTGATGACGGTATAAATCAACAAACTCATTCAAAAATTACTGCACAATGTGTCGTACAAAGCCCATACACGATGCAATCGTTGCACAACGCCACTCGTTGCGCAATTAATTTCAAACAATTTTGAATTTCTGCAACTAGTTGCGCAGCACGCCAAACAACACCATACACTATACAATTGTTTGCACGACAGCCTCTGTTGCGCAATTTGTTCGCAAGTGTATGGGGCCTATATGTGAATTTTAGGTTTGTACAAATTTCGGATCCCAATAGTTAGGAATTGTTGTTTAATGTTTGTTTTGCTGTCGACCGTTTGATTTAACCGATTATCTGTGTCGAATTATTTAATAAACCTGTGTTCATGCTCTGGACGTATCGTGTTTTTCTTAATTTTTACGCGATTACCCTTCAAAAAAAATTAAGTGGCGCCTATTTGGAGTTGGCCTTCGCGTTTTGGTTTATGAACCCGCTCCCGTCCCACTGAAGCTGCTGGCGACACCGGATTTTAACCGTTCCGGTGTTAAACTTCTGCCTATCCGCACAGGTAGGTAGCAATCTACGTAGCCGCATCACATTAGATTGACAGTCGTCGAAATTGCAAGTGTTATTACTGATTATTTTAAATTTAAATAATAAGATAATTTTTGTGGTCGTAGATAAAGTATAGTACAAAACTCGAGTTGTAAAGCAATTACGCACTTGTGGAATTATTTGCATTCGCCGCTGCGCGGCTCATGCGCAACTTTTCCACCGTGCGTAATATGCTATTTACAACTCTCGTTATGTAATATACTATTTCTACATCTTTTATTGTAAATCTAAAGTGATTGTAATTTTGTTGGCTTGCCTCATCAGAATGGTGTGTAAGATTTTGTCGTCTTGAATTCCTTCCATTAATTAATCTGCGTTTCATTTCCTCATTTGCTGCTTCCTCGTCTTCATCGTCCTGTTCATCTTCATCTTCGCTAGCATCATCTTTGGATTCTTCACTTCCTTCTCCTTTTGAATCATAATACGATTTCACTCTTTCGCGTAAAACAATTTTCCTTCCATCTGCTTGTAACTCTAACTTATTTAATTCTTGCCAGCTACTTTCATAAAATCAATCTTTTAGATAATCGACTGAATACATTTTTTCTTTGTACCTGTTTTATTAGATACTTCTTGTTCTTCACAACTGTCACTGTCATCTTTCATTACATTTTTCTTCAATTTAATTTGATTAGTCACTTCGCCTTCCTCGACACCAACATTGTGACTATTAAGGTGCAAACACATTATTATCACGTCACGTGAATTCACATGATTTCACGTGAAGGCACGTGAATCGTAAATTTGATGAGACCCGCTTTTCCATAAACATGCTTTGGGGGGTCGTTGTGTTGTCGTATTCTTTAGCCAAACAATCGATTGTCACAAACACAAACAAAATGTTTTTATTAATAATAATAATACAAGGATGTTAATATGTCAGAACTCCTGGTGGTTATGTGCACGGTATGTCCACGGGGATGCGTTCGCAGTTGTCCTGGTGCAACGGTTGCAGGTGGAGGACGTGCTGAACCGGATTCCTCGGCGGAGTGGTCGTTGATAAGCCGTGTGCTGGGCTTCTTTTATGGCGTCGTCGGGGGAAGCGGTGAAACGGCACGGCGTATTCTGCTGACGCGTTCAGTGCCCGACGAAGCTGGGTGGTCGTAGGTGTTTGACGGACGTGGAAACCAGGATATCCCGACCTTTCGGCTGGCTTTGGTTAGGAGTCCAACCTCGCGGCTGGCTTTTGGAGAGGAGGTCCAACTTTGCAGCTGGGTTTGGTCAGGAGGTTCCAACTTTGCAGCTGGCTGGGGAAGGAATGATCTTCGAGTTGCTCTGCATGCGTTTATATAGCCCCGGCATCCATCTTGTAGAGGGGCTGAGTGTGATGTGGAAGGGAGTTAGAGCTTGGTGCGTGGCAATGGTGTAGAGATGTGCCGCAGGTGGCGCTGTGGTCGCTACAATGCATTTATAGGAGACACACTATTGTCACTTCACGCATTCACGTGATATCACATGCTGTTACGTGCCGGCACGCGATCTGATTTTCGCATCAATTTCGAGACGCGTGATGGCGTGAAGTATCTACACCTTTTCAACTTCAAATTGGGACTAAACAAATTCAAATTGGGACGAAACAAAATTCAAAATGGGAATAAACAAATTTAAATTGGGACGAAACAAATTCAAAATGGGAATAAACAAGTTTAAATTGGGACGAAACAAATTCAAAATGGGAATGAACAAATTCAAATTGGGTTTAAACAAATTCAAATTGGAACAAAATATTTTAATTCAGAAAAAATACAAGCTCGTAGGTAATAATAACAAAACGAAATGTAATTACCTAACTAATAATTACTTGCATTAAATCATAATTTTACGTCAACCATATTTAACCCATCAGGTATGAACTTTGGATGTTTGCAACGAATCTTATAGAGTTAAGTACGGTAATTTTATTAGTAATATTTTGTCGCACTATATTTTCTAATTTTTGTAAACGATATTCCGTCTGCGCAATGTTTGGCCTGGCCTCACCTGCTAAAATTTGTGGCATTTGGATTGCTTTTAAACAAGACTGCGCGAGTTCAACATTGGGCTGTATGGAGAAAGTCTCAGCAAATGATTATTGGTCAATTCGTCCTCTTTAAAAACATCCTCAATTGAATTTGTTTAGTCCCAATTTGAATGTGTTTAGTCCCAAATTGAAATTGTTTAGTCCCAATTTGAAATTGTTTATTCCCAATTTGAATTTGATTATTTTCATTTTGAATTTGTTTATTCCCAATTTGAATTTGTTTAGTCCCAATTTGAAATTGAAAAGGTATAGAATTTTAAAAAATAGATAAAGTTTTAGTTGAAAAAGTGTGAGAACAGAATGTATTGCAATACAATACCAGGTAATCAAATTATATTTAATAAGATTTTGAAGAAATTCAAATTTATCTTTTTTCATGCATCATGTAAGTACCTACTAAAACAATTTCCTTGTAATAGCTCTTGGAACAAATTTTGAAATTCACCCTGCTCTTTTCTGTTTAAATTAATTTCATTTCCTAGTTTTATTTTTCGACATTAAAAGCAAAGCACAGGCTTTTTCAAAATCTTCAAATTCTGAAGAGGAGGATGAACAATTATTGTTTATTTTTTCTTTAGCAGATACTTTTTACTCTGATTTTTAATTGCGTAGGTAAAAATAAATGTTTATAAATAATGAAATTACGAGAATTCACGTGACGTGACAACAGTGTGATTCTATTGTTAATATTATGCGATTCACGTGTGACATGATATCACGTGAATTCACGTGACGTGATAATAATGTGTTTGCACCCTTACTCTCATACATTCTTCTATTTTAATACACTTTCAGACACCAAATGACAACCACAATCGTAGCTTTTCAACTGGCACTAATTTGACGTCGCAAACAACTTTTACAGCTTCAAGTTCAAAAGGACTTCTTCAACGTAACAACTTCTTCCATGTAACAACTTTAAGCAACTTATATGCCTTTTTCAACTTGTACCGCATCAAAAACGACTTCAATATAAATAAATTCTAACAGCTTTTTGATGACTGATTTGTACCTGTCAACTTCTTTTTTCAATGCAATCTCCGTTTATATGGCAACTTTACGGCACCGAAATTGATCTATCATTCTTCATCAAATGTCATTTTTCAAAAAGTATTCCAAAATTTCAAATCAACAATCACCAGTCTCGCCAATTCAATCCCGGTTGAGCCCCCAAAAATGTAGGATTTAGGCTATTCAGTTTTAAATTATGTTAAATTTTTCAGGAAAATACAACTTCAACAACTTAAAAAAAAACGTGAGCATAATTATTTCAAATCCCACATATTTTATTCAAATAGTTTTTGAGATGCTTATAACAGGTGATCAATATTGTCACGAAGGTTATTTGTAACGGGACAGCTGTACATAACAATTTTTAATTATTTCGCGGAACACCTTGCTGAGTCGACGATATACATACATATATGTGTGATTGACCGGGAGGCGATCGAGTTGGCAATTGCCTGGGTGGTGCCTAATAAAGTTTTGGTAAAAGACGGTGGCGTTTCCCTTCGACCCGATCCTTTTCCAGCACGGGAGAAAATTAAGGAGGAGGTAAGTCCATCACGTTTTTCCTAGTCGTGATCTTCACCCCAGGAAACGAAACGGCGCCAGCTTCCACACTGAGCTACCTACCTCCTATTTAAGCTAATCGCCGCTACCCTTCAGAGCGAGCGTGACAATATCTTTTCTAATCAAGTGCCTATGGAAATAAAATCATGTGTCTTTGATTCGTTTATTATTTCAAATGCCACTTGAATTACATATTTATATTGCATTCCTATACAAAACGATAGGAATGCAATAAAAATAATTCAAATGGCTTTTGAAATAATGGACCAAATAAAGACATAATTTTTTTCCATAGGTCACTTGATTAGAAAAGATATTGATCACGCGTTAGAGGTGTCAAATTTTAATTATAGCACACAACGTGTCCTAAAAATAACTGCTGTAACGATTTTAAAGGTTCTATTAATTTTTATTTTAAAACAAAACACGAAATAGTTAATAATCTAATTTATTTACAAGAAAACTAATTAACACTAACATTTAACACTAGATAATTTACAAACTTAATCCTAATTTATTTTAACAGCCGAGCGAAAGTTTATAACGCCACTTTAATTCCGTCTAACGTTGAATTCAACTCGAACTGTCCCACTCCCGGCCGCGTGCATTTTTATATGCCAGGGTTGTTTTTCGCGAACATTCTGGAGGCGACGGACTGTCTGGTCTAGTTTATTCCGCCGTCAGAATTCTCTAGGCTGTCGCCTAAGGCGCGTCGACTAGACGGCTGTAACGCAAGAGACAATTTGGCGCCGGCTGGTGTCGACGAATCATTACACTGCCCCCTTCTTAAAAACGTTTCGTCTCGGAACGTTCCTCATGACAACCTTGAAGGAGGATGTCGAAAGCGGCATGCTGGACCCTTTTTACAACTTCCGGTCTGGAAGAAATAGCAGTCCACGGTTTTCTTACTGCCGACAGCTGCCTGTGGGTGGTGACTGCAGACTAGGACTTCAATTCCCGTTCCGTTGAAGATGACTTCTATCATGCTTCGAATGACCCTCCAGTCCAGTCCGTCTAGTCCGCAGCCCAATTTAGAAATGGCTAATTTCGTCTCCTTGTCTTCTACCAGCTGTCTCCTCAGGCTCCATAAAGCTTTCCAAATGTTGCGATAGTCGGGCTTACCGCTTGATGTTCTCTTGGTGACTAAGTAGTACATGTGTCGTCTTTGACCTGCTTCCGTGTCGATGATCTGCAAGCTCTTGCCCACCATGGGATGCTGTCTTCGGAGTTTCTCGACCTGACCGAATTTCTTCCGGAAGACCTGGGCTATCCCCTTGGACATTTTTAGGTCTTCTGCCACACAGTGGGCCAGACTGTACTCTGGTGGTACTTGAAAAAGGTCTTGCTGTATCTCTGTGGTTACTCCGAATCGCGCCTTACTTCCTGTGGCGTGATGAAACATGAAGGTTTCGAAGTTCACTTCGGAACCTTGTGTCCGTTGTACTGTCCCTTCATTTTCTTCTCCGTTGTAAGGAGCCATTCGGTTGAAGTGGATAACTTTGGGTTTGCCATGCGGAATTTTTCTGCTGCGGTAGATGACATCGTTGATCCGTTTCATCACACTATAAGGACTTTCCCAAGATGTCTTCAATTTTGGGATAGACCTCGACGTCTTTGAGAATTGTAAAGCCACACCAGTGCTCCAGGTTGGTATCCCCCATTCTGAGCATTGATGTCATAATGCTCCTTCATTCGGTCGCTGGCCGTCTGTATATTGTGACGCACTTGATTGTGAATGTCATCCATTTTCCTGCGTAGACTGCTCACGTAGTCTTCATCGGTAGGGACCTCACCAGGCTTCACGCCGAACTTCAGGTCGCAGGGCAGTCTTGGCTCTGGCCCAAATACCACTTTTGCCGGTGTCTCTCCTGTTGTCTCATGAACGGACGAACGGTATGCCAGTAGGGATTCCATGAAAAAAGCGTACACGAAAAAAGCCCACACGAAAATTGCGCACAAAAAAAAGCCCACAGCGAAAAATGCGGACAAGAAAAAAGCGCACAACGAAAATTGCGCACACCGAAAAATGCCCACATGGAAAAATGCGTACACGGAAAATTGCCCACATCGATAAATGCTCACATAGAAAATTGCGCACATGAAAAATTACCCACACCGAAAAATGCCCACAGAGAAAATTGCGCACACAGAAAATTGCTCACACCGAAAAATGCTCACCCAGAAAAATGCCCACATAGAAAAATACGCACATTATATTTTATTTTCACATAAAAATGAAATTTATGTACATTTCCATTACCGTACATGGTGTGTTAAATAACGTGCCTTTGTTTAAATTTCTCCTCGTAGTTGGCCGTGAATTATTAGTCGTGAACACGGTATGATAACTTAAATGACAACAGCGGCTACAAAGCTACCGACCACTAAAGCACTTCAGTCGCGTGATTTAAATTACGCGCGCAACATCCAACATCTAACCTTCGCTTCCTGAGCGGATGCACCTGAGGTATTCACATGTTCCACCATATTGACACTAGTGATGCCGTAATTGGACAGAGAAGATCGATTCCTAAAAATCGATTTTTTTCAGTCTCCGAATCTCAACTTTCGATCAATTGCCTCTCAAATAAATCAATTCCTGAAAATCGATGCTAATTTTTTAGATAGCTTACGTATTCATTAAGAAGTTTAAGAGATATTTAATGTGTATATGAAACTGTTGTACTTATATGTATACTCGTCTTTATCGGTTTCGTGCGCTAATAGTGGATCAAAATATTAGGTCTGTTCCATAGCTCTGCGCTTTCTACATTTTTAACACCTTTATACTATTTTTCTCACTCCTACTTATTAATTATATACATCTCACTCTCTCAGGAGCGGTTAGTGTAAAAAGTGTAGAAAAGTGCAGAGCTATCGAACAGACCTATTAGAATAGTGTCCTACTACTTAACCGGCTTGGTGTGTATCAGACAAGGATGGGTTCATCCAAGTCGCGCAGTTTTACGATGCGAGGCTTCATATTTACGTCCAAATCAAACACTTCTTTTATAGGCAACTCTAATTCAAGAAGTTAAAAAGAACACATTCTACAAGTTTGTGGGTATCTTAAAAAAAAGAATCGAATCTTCCGATTATCGACATTTAAGAATCGATTGCGATTTAAATCTAAGTTTTAAAAATGTGATTAATAATCGATACAAAATTCTGGGAATAATCGATTCTCAGCTAAGCGATGCAAGAATCGGCATCACTAATTGACAAATTCGCATTCTGGGCTTTGTATGGGATATCTTTTTGCAAAAATTCGTGTGTATATTTAAAGAAGCAGAAACTTTTTATGCGCCAAGTAAGTATGTATGTAAATTAAAATTAAATATGCCTGTAAGCTCGATGAAATTCCTCTGATTGTGTGTTATAATTTATAATCTAGGCTAGGTATTGCATTTAAGGATTAAAGTAAAATTATTGTTATAGGTGAGACCATGGGTATACAGAAGTGTTGTGTACCAGGATGTGTTGATAGAGTGTCACGAAAATTTCGTTTTCCGCATTCAAAATCTGGCAGAAACCGTTTGCAAGTATGGTTGCAAATTATTAATAATCCAGAATTAGTACATTTACCGATAGAAAGTATCTATGCAAACAAAAGGGTTTGTGGCAGACATTTCACTGAGGACCTGCTTGTACGAAACAAAAGAAATTTAAAATATAATGCAGTTCCAACTTTATATGTACAAGGTAAAGTTTTAGTTTCTACTTAAGTAAATGAAAAATAATTAGCAGTAGCATAAGTAATAACAGAATAATACATTTTGTCAATAGGTCAGACATCAGTATCATGAAAAAATTTATCTTACTGAAAATTAACTCGATGCACTGCGGTTAATTTATATTTTCACTCTTACTTGCATTGAAACGCAGTCATTCTTACTCACATTTTTACCTCGAGTATCGAGTGAATATTTTGTAAACTGCTAAAATGTCATAAGCTAATAATTGTTATAAATTAGAAAATGTCTAATTACTGCTTGAAAACGAACAGAAAAAATTCTAAAAATGTACGCCTAAATTTTCAATACTGTGGTTTTTCTGTTCGTTTTCAAGCAATAATTACATTTTTTAATTTATAACTATTGCATTTATAACATAAGAATGGGTTATTGTTACTATTCTATTTATAGATTTATTTACTTTGTCTTTGCAGGAAAGATGAACTGCTGCTTAGGAGGAGTACACAGTTCTTTGTCAAATGAGTGATATTTTATGCGGAATTTGTGTTATACATAATACGTTTTCAAGATTGTCTCAACATCATTTCTTGTTGCCAAAAAGTATGCAAATCAATCATCGTATAGTTTATTCTTGTTCGTACATCAGAAATATTTAAGAAGTTTTGATTAAAAGGAAGATTGGTTGTTTTCACAATGGCATATCTTTTCTTATTTGTAGATTACTAGTTAGCTTTGAATGCTCTGCCTGTATACATATAACTTGACCTATTAAATATATATTACACAAGAGTTTACGTTTTATTCATATGACAGCAAATTTAAGAGAACATCTTTCGTTTCTCCTTCTGTTGCCATGATTATTAATTTATACATTCAGAACAAGAAATTTCTTGGTGAAATTATTTTTTGTGTATCAAGGAGACTATTCGTAAGCAAAATCATACAGCACCCTCAAGCAGGTCATTATTATTTTACTTAATAATTATTACATTTCACTAGTTCTCCGCTGATTAATTAAATAAATTAAACAACAACTAAATAAATTAAACAATAACTTAGCGTTATGAGCCGTCATTCCTTCGATATCCTCACTCAATATTACTTTTGCCACCTTACATGCTTCTTTTTTATTAAAACTGAAAATTTAAGGTTGGAAAAGTATAGAGTAGTGTTGAAGTAGGATGACGACGTCTTAATGTTATAGAAGATACGAGTGTAGTCAACTTTCAAATTTAAATAATTCCCGCCTATTACTGAGCTTTAGCTAACGACCACCTGTGGCGCTAAAAACAGTGTGGTGGATCTTATTATTGAGTTACCAATCTTCTATCTTCCTTTATCTATGGTCGTGAACTAGCCTTGCTTGAAACTTAAGTTGACATAATATATTGTATCATGAGAGGTTAGGGTCACTTTTACAAGTCTTTTTACAAAATAAATACCAACGCACCATTATCTTTAAAATTTTTATTAAACTTTACACTAAAATACTAAATTTCTGCCTTAAAACGATAATAAACCAGTGATTGTTGAAATAATTCGTATCACTGTTGACATTCGTAACGTAAACTGACGTAAACATATCAAAATTCGTTAAGTATGTTATTATTAATAGCGTTTTCGTTTCACTTGCACCAGAAAAGTTCGGGTCACACTGATATTACGTCATGCACTCAATAAGTTTTGCCAGAAAACGAAACTAGTGCGTGTTTCAATCGAATACAAACGTGATCTGGGAGCATAATGATTGAGCGGGAAATATACTGAACCGTAACCTCAAAATTATCATTTGTTGCCAGAAATATAAAAATGCAATATTTATTTGTTACAATAAATTAAAAATCCTAAATACACTAATTATTCATATTCGCTTCTTAATAAATTCACCCCGGACGAAGATTTTATGCACTAGACAAACTGTGTTTAGCAAATAACTTAATTATTAACAATTTCTTGATACAATACGTTATTTTTGTTATCTGTCAATAAATCATCCGTAATATGCTTCTCCTGAAATGACAGAAAAGTTGCACTGAAACGCTTGCACTACCTTCGAAGTTAGTTCCAAAATTCTTGCACTGAGTGCAAAACTGGTGCGCACTGACATTTCAATCGAACATAAAACACGAAGAAAGTTTGAACTGAAATTGCCAATCGAATACAAAATCTGGAATCAGTGCGCACTGAGTGCTATCAGTGCAGCTCAATCGAAAACGCTATAAGTAACATGTTATCATAAAGTCCCATGGCCCCAGTAGGCTTTGGAAGTGCGAACGCATGTCTTTTCTTAAAGTAATTAATTAATCAGAAAATCAGAATGACATTTCTAGTTAATCAATCGACTTATAAAAATCAAAATGAATATAATGTAGTAAATTCTTTTGTTTTTGCAGAACAATTTCAAAACTTTCAATTACCTGAGGATTTTGTTTTAGTCTCTTTAGATGTTGTTTCCTTATTTACTAATATACCTACAAATTTAATCATAGAAATTGTTAACGAAGATTGGTTGAATAAAATTGAACCACATTGTAACTTAAGTAAAGAAAAATTCTTAACAATTTAAATTTTTTTATTTAATAACAGTTATTTCTCTTATAATGATGTCTTTTATAAACAGATTTATGGTGTTCCAATAGGCTCTCCCCTTAGTCCTATTTTAGCCTAGATTGTGATGGATCGTCTTTTGGATGTCATACCTCAATTACTACATTAGATGTTTTTTATAACTTTCATCCACAAATTCAGTTTACATTAGAAGAAGAATTTAATAATTCAGTTCCTTTTCTTGATATTAAATTAATCAGATTAGAAAATAATACAATCATATTAGATTGGTATCAAAAACCGACACATTCTGGTAGATTCATTAATTTTTATTCAGTTAATCCTTTAAATCAGAAATTAAATGTTTTAATTTCTTTTAAAAACAGAATTAAAAATTTATGTCATCCTACTTTTTTAGAAAAGAATTTAATTAAACTAAGAAATCTTTTTTGTAATAATGGATATCCTTTAAATTTAGTTAATAAAATTTTATTTCAATATAATCAAAATCAAAATCAAAATTTTCATACTATTCACAATAATAATTCTCAAAATAATCAAAATCAAAACATTTTATTTTATAAAAAATTTCCACAAATAACTGGTTATACAAATTTGATTATTAAAGAATTAAAAAATATTAATGCTAAAATTGCAAAATATAATTTAAAAACTATTAATAGTCTTTTTAGTAAAACTAAAGATAAAATTCCGCCGTCCAATCAATACGGTATTGTTTATTGTATTCCTTGTACAGAATGTGATCAGGTTTATATAGGACAAACTTCCAATTGGCTTAAAACACGATTATCACAACATAAATCTGATTGTAGATTGATTACGACAAAAGAAAAAAATTCTAGTGCTTTAGCACAACATTTTAAAGAGAAAAATCATTTATTAGATTTCAATAACACTAAAATTTTAGAAAAAGAAACCAATTATCGTACAAGATTATTCTTAGAATTATTTCATATTAAAAAAAACAGTAATTCTATGAATTTTCGATCAGATATTCAAAATCTTAATTTGGCGTATGAATATTTAATAAAATTTGACTTCAATCGTAATTTGGAATAACAGAATCCAAAGGTAATGATATTTTCAAACAATTTTCTAAATCTAGACTATCCTTGAAAATAAATAAACTTCGTTTTAGACATAAACTTTGAAATCTTGAACATTTTTGGAATGTAATTTAAACTAAAAGAATACTATGTAAGTTATTTAATTTGAATCAATTCAATCATTGTAACCTTCCTCTTGTAGTTTTTGCTCTGATGAAGGCAATAAAGGTTGCCGAAAGGTCAGCATAAAAATAAAAAAAGTCTTTTATTGACCGCTAGCCCGATAATTTTCAAAACAATAATAATAAGATTAATTTTCATTTTCAATAAAAACGAGTTATTCTCATAGTTTCAACGTATTCCTCATATTATACAGAATGTTTCAGAATAACTATTCCTAACTTTCAACTTTCAGAGATTATAGTGGGCACTGAATTAGGAATTTTTTTCTAATAAAGTAATTTCCAGAAATTCTTTCTTTCTGAGATAATTTGATATGAAGAAAATACAATTTTAAATAAAATCAAAGCGAAAAGCAACATTATTGTTTATTATTGTTTATTATTGTTTATTAGTGACTACAATAAAAATTAATTAAAAGAATTTTTATATTTTAACAAGAACTGTTCAAAGTTACTGCCGCCGTTATCAATGTACGAAGTATACCGACGTACAATTGAACGACGAAATTTTTCCGGAAATTATTTTATTAAGAAAACATGTTCCTTCTATCACCTCTCAAAGTTAGGAATAATTCACGGCCAACTACGAGGAGAAATTTAAAAAAGGCACGTTATTTAACACACCATGTACGGTTATCGAAATGCACATAAATTTCATTTTTATGTGAAAATAAAATATGTGCGTATTTTTCTATGTGGGCATTATTTTGGGTGAGCATTTTTCGGTGTGAGCAATTTTCTGTGTGCGCAATTTTCTCTGTGGGCAATTTTCTATGTGAGCATTTATCGATGTGGGCAATTTTCCGTGTACGCATTTTTCCATGTGGGCATTTTTCGGTGTGCGCAATTTTCGTTGTGCGCTTTTTTCTTGTCCGCATTTTTCGCTGTGGGCTTTTTTTTGTGCGCAATTTTCGTGTGGGCTTTTTTCGTGTACGCTTTTTTCTGATCACCGCCAGTAGGAAAAGGGGAATGTACATGTCCCAGTCTCTCTGATGATCGGAGACTACCTTGGACAAATGTCGGTTGATGGTTCGTTGAATCTTTCCACCATTCCGTCCGACTGCGGGTGAAGTGCAGTGGTTCTAGTTTTCCGGATGCCAAGCAGAGTACACACGTTCTCGAATAAAGCCGATTCAAAGTTCCTTCCTTGATCTGAATGCAGCTCCATGGGCGCGCCATACCGACTGATCCATTCTCGGACAAGGATTTCAGCAATAGTTATCGACTCTTGGTTTGGTAGGGCGTATGCTTCAACCCACTTGCTAAAGTAGTCCATCACCATGACGATGTACTTATTTCCACTATTTGTTTGTGGAAATGGGCCGGCTACATCTATGGCAACTCTCTCAAAAGGACTTCCCACGTTATACTGTTTCATGGGAGCCTTGCCTCGTCTGTGGGGGCCGTTACTAGCTGCGCAGACTACGCACTTCCTACACCAGTCCTTTATGTTTTCCTTGTAGTTCACCCAGTAGAATCACTCGCGCACCTTTTCCATAGTCTTCTTGATTCCCGGATGCCCTCCCGAAGTTCCATCGTGAAGCTCCCTCAGAACTTCCGGCACCCTATTCTTGGGGATCAGTAACTGTGTCTTCTGTTCCGCGCCTTCCTGGTTCTCGATGGTTCGTTTTAGAAGACCATGATCCAGCACTATGAAGTCCCACTGCGCCCAGTACGATTTTACGGATGGTGCACACGGTGCTATCTCTTCCCAAGAAGGCCTTGCCTCCCTACTTTTCCATTCCAGCACCAGTTTCAAATCCTGATCGTTCTCCTGGTCTCGTCGCAATTCTTCACCTTGCCATTTGTCGTCTACGACGGCCGTCCTCGCAGTCGTGGCTACTTTCTCCTCCAGACGACTACAGTGCTTACAGTCTTCGGCACAAGGTCTTCTCGACAAAGCATCGGCATTTCTATGGCTAGTTCCGGCTCGATGCTGGATTTCAAAATCATATTCCTGAAGTCGTTCGATCCATCGTGCGACTTGTCCTTCAGGATTCTTGAATCGGAGGAGCCATTTTAAAGCGGCATGGTCCGTCCTCAGGAGGAAGTGTCTGCCATATAAGTACTTGTAGAAATGTTCTATGGACTTTACCACGGCTAGCAATTCCCTTCTGGTGACGCAATAATTTCGTTCCGGCTTTGACAGGACTTTACTGAAGTAGCCGATCACCTTCTTTTGCCCATCTTGTATCTGGGGGAGTACGCCACCGATACCAACGTTGCTAGCATCTGTGTCTACGACGAACTTGCCTTCTGGGAGAGGGTAACTCAGAATTGGAGCACTTATCAAGTACTGTTTTAGTTGCTCAAAACTAATTTGGCAGTGTTGGTCCCATTCAAACGGGCGTCCTTCCTCTGAGTTTTGTCAGCGGTTTAGCGACGTCTGCAAATCCGGGAACATAGCGCCGATAGTAAGTGCACAGGCCTAGGAAACTCCTTATCTGGTGTTTATTCTTGGGAGTTGGCCAGTCCTTCACGACCTAAATCTTTACTGGGTCCACGGCGATTCCATTACCATTAACAATATGGCCTAGATAATTCACTTCCTTCTGGAACAGGTGGCACTTCTTGAGACTAAGCTTTAGTCCAGCTCCGCGAAGCCGCTGGAACACTCCTTCCAGGTTCTTCAGATGGTCGTCGAAAGTTTTCCCCACCACAATTATGTCGCCCAGGTATACCATGCACGTTGTCCAAGACAGACCCTTCAGAACCGTCTCCATCAGCCTCTCGAATGTCGCTGGGGGATTACATAACCCGAACGGCATCACCGTGAATTGCCATAGACCCATACCAAGGGAAAACGCCGTCTTTTCTCGATCTTCAGGCGCTAGTTCCACTTGCCAATAACCACTCTTTAGATCCAAGGTTGAGAAGATCTTTGAACCAGGGTGTCATCAATTCGTGGCAGAGGATAGCTATCCTTTTTGGTGACGTTGTTGAGCAATCGATAGTCTACGCAGAACCGTGTGGATCCATCCTTCTTCTTCACAAGCACCACCGGTGACGCCCAAGGGCTGCTTGATGGCTCAATCACATTGTCTTTTCCCTTCTCGCGAATAATGCGTTCTGCTTCTTCACGCTTCGCCAATGGTAACCTCCTTGGAGCTTGACGGATGGGTCTCTCTTCTCCTGTCTCTATCTTGTGTTTGACGATGTCGGTTCTTCCCTTAGGTCCATTTTCCACCTCGAACACATCTTGATAGCGACATATCAGATTCTTTGCTTTTGACTTTTGCTCTGGAGTCAATTCCTGGGCCGTCGACATGACCATTTCCAACAACTTCTTTGGGACCTTTGTCTCTTGTACGTTTGCTTCTATTTGGCGGGAAATGGAGGACACCATGGCGCAGTTTCCCAAGGTCGTACCTTTCTTGATGTTGACGGGGAAACAGTTCACATTCATTAGGCGGACTGGTATCTCCTTCCTTGCTGTCAACAACATTAGGTTCGATCATAATTACTTGCCCATCTTGGAAAGCGCCATTCAGGTTTCCTTCTACTATAACCTCGGTTCTGCTAGGCAATACGACATCTTCTGCGAGAACAACTCGAGCGGCCACGTCCTCTCGTTGATGTAGAATCAACTCCTCGTTATTAACCGCCATTACGCCACGCTTCAGATCCAACTGGAACCCATGAGCACACATGATGTCCATGCCCAGAATCGCCTCATCCTCTATTTCTGCTACCAGCGCACGGTGTTTGATGGGAGTCGCTCCAATGGTAATGGTCACCTCTACTTCACCATGGACAGTTGCTGATGTTCCGGTTGCTGTCCTCAGTCTCCATTTAGTCGGCTCGGTGCGTCTTGATGACTTGATAACGTCGGGCCTCAAGATAGTCTTCGTCGCACCCGTATCCAGTAGCATGGTGTGAGGGATGTCATCAATGGTGGCATCCACGAAGACACTGCTGGTTAATCGCCGCAGGGCTGTTTATTAATTTTAGATATAGATACAATAAATTGTAACCTACATCTCCGGTGCTCCACCAATGGTACTACACCGGATCGTCCTGTTCCTAAACTATGTTAATTTCTTACTCTAATTATTTCAATCCTATATGCTACATTCTATATATTTAACACCTATCTAAATGAATACATCCTAATTCTAACTTTTTCCTTAACTATATTTCGTCGCCTCAATGTGCTGTTGAGATGTTACAATCGAGCGCCCTCAGCACCGGGGTTATTTCCGGCTTGTCTCCTTTGGCACCCGATCTCCTGTCTTCCGAAGAACTCTTCCCCTGTGAAACATCAGTAAGGGTTAGTTTCATGTTTACCTACGGCTCTTTTGAACAGATACTTATCTTTTGTCTTTGTCTCCTCTTCGGCTCCTTCGACGCCTTCTCGCGTTTGTCTTCTGCTACTTCCTCCTCCGAGGCTCCGAACGGACAGCTGTTCCCCCCACAGGTGTCCGCCTGCGATCTCACGGATCGCGATTTTGCCAATTCCTCGTTGAGACTGTCGAGCCGTCTTCTTTCCTCGGATCGGCTGGGCTCTTCGTGAGTGACCGAGAAGATGTGCACTGGGGGTGGAGATGGGGCGGCCCCGTGCGGTCACCACCATCCCTGTCACTTCCGCAACTCGGTCTCGCTTGGCCCCCGCAGGGCTATCACTTTCGTGGCTTTTGTCTTTGGGGGCCTTTGAATACGGGTCGAAGTAGCCCTCTGCACCGACCCGGCTTAGTTTCCCTGTGGCTTCATTCGTGGAGGCTCCTGCTTGGCCTTGGGACACCGCCTGCGAACATGTCCCTCTTCCTGGCAATTCCAACACACCAGCGGATTCTTCTGCCTCAAGAATTGTTCCATAATGCGGCGAACGTCATCCGCGGTGGTATACTCCTTGGGCCGCTCCTCTGCAGCAGATCGCACCTTGACGCTGGCGGGTTCCTCCTCTTGGGAGTCCATGGCAGCTCGTACCTTGACATGCCCTCTTGAGACTCGCTTCGCCGCTTCGTATTCCAAGACGTAGGCCAGTGCGTTCTTGGATGTCTTGGGGTGGGCCATTTTCATTGCCTTCTGGTTCTCCGGGTCACGGATTCCATCTACGAAGGTCTGCATCGTCAAACATTGCAGGAATTCATCAGGCGCTGCAGGATATGCCAACCGGGCTAGACGCGCTACATCAGCCTCGAATTCCTGAAGACTCTCTCCGGATTTCTGGCAACGGTTTCTCAGCTGCGCATGGTACACCTCGGTCAGATGCGCCTGGCCATAACGCATCTCCAGCCTGTTTGTGGAAGTCTTCTTGTTCCTCAGCCGGCATCATTTGTAGCACATCGCTAGCGTCTCCCCTCAAGGCCACAATTAACGAAGTGGCTTTTTCACTGGCCGTCCATCCGTTCGTCTTTGCTGCCGCTTCGAACTGTTTGAAATAGTTAGGCCAAGATGACTTCCCATCGAATGTCGGTGGTTTTATTTTTAATTTCGAAGCTTCCGCTGGTCCTACCACAGTTTGGGCCTCATTATTTTCTGGTATTCCTGCTGGTGACGGATCCCCGATCATTCGCAACCCTGCCATGATTTGTTCGAGATTCTTAATTTTGTTGTCCTGCTGGAATAGTATTTCTTCCACATTTTCTTGCAGATTCCTCGTCTTTTCTGATATTTTCACCACTAGTTTATCTTCGAGCCTTTTTGATTGTTCTAGAAATTTAGCTTCCAGATTTGTCAATTGTTGTATCAATTTATTTTCAAGTTTCTCCTCTAAAATTTTCACATTTTCTTCCGTGTTTCTAGAATATTCTGTTACAATTTAATTTTCCGATTGTGTACGAACACACCCTGTATAGTGCACATTTCAACGTTCCGGTCTATTTTTAACACGTTTCGTTTTGTTTCCCCCATTAGGCGTAGGAATGTGCCATTCCGCGTCTACGTAATTCACCCAAAACCTTCTTTTTAACATATTTTCGTTAAAAGCTTCAGATCAGTCGAATAAGTTCATTTTATAAGAATTAACCCTATCCTTGCTTACGGTCGAAATCGTGTTTACGCGACATTTAATTGTCCAATTTAAATGGTCCTATTTTGCGACGCGGATGTTAACGGATGATCGAGTTCCGGGCCTTACGGAAAACAGTCGCACTTGGGACCGTTGCGTATGTCTGTAACCCTTGCCCTTTATTCTGATTGGTTTCCGCTGATATCATAAAAATCGGCCATTGGCACTTTCGAATACTTCTCTCTCTTTTGTTCTTTTTTTTTCTTTTCCGCCGGTCGAGGGAAGCGTCATTTTTCAGTAATTCCCTATTCGCCCTGGGAGCTGCATGTTGTTGTCTTTTGTGGGAAGTTTTGTGTTAACGAGTTTCACTCTACCTGGGCGGTCAGAGTGAATTTGTACGGCTGTGTGCCGAATTTCTTTGGCTCATTTGGGGGCGAAAAAGCCGCGTTTCTTTTGCGGTTTGTGTCAGCCTAGCCCGACGCGACTAGGTAAGTTTTACGTGTTGTTTCTCTCTCGACTTGGCCCTTATGTTCGTTTTTCTTTTTCCTCGTTTATAGGCTCCTGGTTTTAGTTTTGATCTAAGATTTGGATTTGGTTCTGGCTTTTGGCCTACGCTGTTGGTATCTCGTGGCAACTTGCGACTACTAATCGACGCATCCACCCCGAGGAAGCCGATCGTCCACGGAAGCGCCCCGTAGCCGGCCGCCTCCATCGCCATCGACGGACGTGACGACGCTGCGTGAACAGGTCTTGCTTTTTTTGTTTGCCTAATTTTTGCTTCTCGGTGGATTTAATGTAGCCGCATTTGTGCACGTAAATTGCGTATGCTCGCGAAGTAAACTCCATTTCGGGGGAATTCATCGGCTATTGTGCGTTAAGCGCACAGAACGTAATTCGTCGAACGATGTCTTCGACGTTAGAATAAGCGAATGTTATCTTTGTCATTTCTATTAGCTCTGTATTAGTTTCGGATCCGAAAAGTTAGGTATTACCATATCACGATTATTGCTTGGTTTACTAATTAATCTGTTTGACTTTCGTTGTTTTAAACGTTTAATAAAATTGTTTTATGCTTTGGACGTACCGTGTTTTTCTTAATTTTTACGCGATTCCTTTAAAAAAAAAAAATTAAGTGGCGCCTATTTTTGGATTGGCCCTCGCGTTATGGTTTGAGAGCCCCCCCATCCCACTGCAGCTGGCTGGCAACACTGGAGTAATTTCACTCCGGTGTCAAATTACTACTTATCGACTCAGGTAGGTAGCAATTCCATTAATTTATTCAGATCGTCTTTCAAATTTCCGGATTGTTCGAGCAATTCATTTTTGAAACTTCTAGATTGTTCCATCAATTTATCTTCTAATATCTTACTTAAATCTGCTGGACCGCCCGAGATTTCAAATTTACACATAAACTTTTTACGGCAATAATTTGTGCTTGTCTGAAAAGCTATTTAGCCCCTATTAGATATACCCAGTGATTTTTACTTAGTTAGAAAATAGCATTTTTCGAAACTGCCAAAATCCTAAAATTGTTATTTCTTGGAAATTAATCAAGATTCCAACGAGATTTTTTTAATGTGTTTTAGTTTTAGCTTACTGAACAATTTCAAGACCAGAAAATAAAGTTTTTTCTTCAACTTCGGCAAAAATTGAATTTTTCAATTTTTAAACATTTCGCAAAATTTCGCTTATCAAAACTTAATTTTAAATTTCAAATATTTTGGATGAAAACTTCAAAGATTTGTTATTGGAAAAAAAATAGAGAAAGGTATTTATTGCTTTAGATATTTTATTATTTACCGAAAAGTAATATTTGTACAGTGTGGATCAATTTCGATGTCTCTTATGGGCATCTCTGTAACTATAAGAGATAGAAAAAAACTAGTGACCAAGTCTCTCTTTTTTAGAGATAAAGTCAATAGACTAAACAAGAATTGGCTATCTTCTTTTGTTTTCGAGTTATAGGCAAAAATTGACATTTTCGACTTTTGGTCAATCGCGCATATCTCGTTTATTTTTACAGATATTAAAAAACTGTTTTGACATTATTAGGACACCTTTTTGAATACAATTCAATGGTGTAGTTGGTTTTTTGATATTTAATAAAATTTTCGAGTTATATCATAAAGTTATATTTTTTTAAATAGAAATCATAGTAGGCAATGCCACCGTTAAATAGAGATTTTTTTTCTGTTTTCAAAAATATATACTTTATTGGGTTTATTTGTTACAATTAATAGAATAAAACGTCTTTTTTATTATTCTTGGGTGCATTCTATTCTTAGTAGGCTGGTTTCAACAGAGGCCGACCATTTTTTTGTTTGTTTTTATTAAATATCAACTCTTGTTCAAATATTTTGACAGTTGCAATCGCATAAAGAGAAAGAAAGATAGAACGAGCAACCTCTAAGAGTCACAAAGATTACAACAATACTGATACCATGTGGTTTGGGTAAAATTCGAAATTATGTAACTTCATTTAATATACTGGGTGTCCGGTAAAGAATGGGCCATACTTCAAGGGTGGCTTCTTTGGATCAAAATAAATCGATTTAGATCAATTTATCTTAGTACAATTTTGCTTCATTAAAAAGTTATGGCCTTTCAAAGATAATTTTTTTATATCAATATTTTAGCAAAACTCGCTCATTTTTGGAGACATTTAATTGTAATTTGGTATTTAAAGGTTTCTTGTACTGCTGAATCTGAATATCTGCTTATTTTTAACGTAACGTATAGAAGGCGCTCTAGGAACCCTGACATTCTCTTGTTCATTGTCGTACTTTTTCTTACGTGAATATTTTAAAAATATGTTTCGTTTTCTTGAAACGACACTTAATTTACTTTAAAAAAGGCACATGTCGCTAAAGTACACCAGTTTTGAGAAAAATGGCTTTAAATGTGAAAATGTTGAATACTTACTACACCAGTAACGCTACTTCAGGATGAAAAGATAATTACCTAAAGTTGCACTACTTCGTAATTTACTTAAAATTGAAAAAAAATTACAATTCCATATTTAAAGCAACGATACATTACGTAAAAAATTCTTATTATGTTTGCTATGGCCGTGTATTTCACTCATAGTTTAACTTTCAACTCCAGATTACTCCCATAGTAAAAATTATAAAAACAGTTGTTCCCATGGAAATAAAGTGAAGATTAAAGTTAAACTGTAACTGAAATACGGGTCTATGTGCCTGATTCAACGTAGACCTAAAACAGTAATATTCAGCATTATCATATCCAAAGCCATTTTTCTCAAAAGTTGTGTACTTTAGCGACATGTAACAAGTATACCTTTTTTAAAGTAAATTAAAAGTTCTTTCAAGAAAATGAATATAATTTTTAAAATATTCACGTTAAAAAAAAGTACAGCAATAAACAAAGGAATATCAGGATCTCGAGAGCGCCCCCTATATGTTACGTTAAAAATAGGAAGATATTCAGATTCAGCAGTACAAGAAACCTTTAAATACCAAATTACAATTAAATATCTCCAAAAATGAACGAGTTTTGATAAAATATTGAAATAAAAAAAATTATCTTTGAAAGGCCATAACTTTTTAATGAAGCAAAATTGTACTAAGATGAATTGGTCTATATCGATTTGTTCTGACCCAAAGAAGCCACCCTTGAAGTATGGCCCATTCTTTACCGGACACCCGGTATAAGTTTAAAGCTTGCATTTTTTTCATTCAAATATGCATTTCATGGGATAATGAACTAAATTATATGTATAAATTAAAAAAATCTTAAAAATAAGAAATTATTGCAGAAAAAGTTAAATAATATTGAAATGTAAGTAGATAATAAACACAACTCTTGATATATCACAATAAATAACTTAAAACCCAGAAAATAATATCAAATAAAATCACAATTTAAACACTGCCGCGCTAAAATACGCAGCCAACTCATGTTGTAACCCAACCCAGCTCTATCGGCACTAGCTTTCTATCTCTTATGTTCATCACAATACCTCTCACTCTTGTGCTACCCAATCATCAAATCTTTGTAAATACTTAATAAAAACAAAAGAAAATTGTCGGCTTTTGTTGAAACTAGCCTAAGAAAAGAATGCATCAAAAATAATAAATAAGGCGTTTTATTCTATTAACTATAAGAAATAAACCCTACTAAGTATATATTTTTGAAAACAGAAAAAAAAATCTCTATTTAATGATAACATTGCCTACTGCTTTCCATTTAAAAAAATATAACTTTATGCTATTACTCGAAAATTTAATTAAATATCAAAAAACCAACTACACATTGAATTGTATTCCAAAAAGTGTCTTAATAATGTCAAAACAGTTTTTTAATATCTGCAAAAATAAACGAGATATGATTGATTGACGAAAAGTCGAAAATCTGAATTTTTGCCTATAACTCGAAAACAAAAGAAGATAGCCATTTTTTGTTTAGTCTATTGGCTTTATCTCTAAAAAAGAGATCGAGATTTGGCCATTAGTTTTTTTCTATCTCTTATAGTTACAGAGATGCCCATAAGAGACATCGAAATTGATCCACCCTGTACATAATCGCAATGTTTTTGATGCAATATGCTTTTGATGAGAAATATTTTTTACTGATAATTAACAAGTGTTGGAGTGTCTTCTAGAAACTCTAATCTACTCCTATTAATGAATTCCTGTCACAAAAAAACCCTAAATGTTCTTTTACAACGACCTAAATGAGGAAAGTTTTTCCTTATGTAGTTTATGAGACGACTATGGATTGTTTTAGTGTCAGGTAAAGTTATGGAAAAACTCTCCTCATTTAGGTCGTTGTAAAAGAACATTTAGGGGGTTTTTGTGACAGGAGTTCATTAATAGGAGTAGATTAGAGTTTTTAGAAGACATTCCAACACCTGTTAATTATCAATAAAAAGTATTTCTCCTCAAAAGCATATTGCATCAAAAACGTTACGATTATATACAAATATTACTTTTCGCGTAAATAAAAAAATAACTAAAGCAACCTTTCTCTATTTTTTTTCCAATTACAAATCTTTGAAGTTTTCATCTAAAATGATTTGAAATTTGAAATTAAGTTTTGATATGTGAAATTTTGTGAAAAGTTCAAAAATTTAAAAATTCAATTTTTGCCGAGGTTAAAGAAAAATACGTTATTTTCTGGCCTTGAGATTCTTCAGTAAGCTAAAACCAATACACAGTAAAAAGTCTCGTTGAAATTGTTATTAATTTCCAAGAAATAACAATTTTAGGATTTTGGCAATTTCGAAAAACGCTATTTTCTAACTAAGTAAAAATCACTCGGTATATCTAGTAGGGGTTAAATAGGTTTTCAGACAAGCACAAATTATTGCCGTAAAAAGTTTTTTTAAAAAATCAGAAATAAAAATTTTTCCGATTTGATGCCAACTTTTTGGCGAGCACTGTATATTAATTTTGCATTCACTTTAGATCGTTACTATTCTTGTGAAGTAATTCTCTGTTACTTCATAAGAAATGCAATTGTATGTCTATTTTCATTTCTCAATCAGCCTAGAGACAGTCGTGGTCGATTGGAAGTCAACATAAAACACTTACCTACTTCCAGTACTTTTTTACATTTTTTATTATTGTAATAAGCATGGACGAAATACTTAGAAAAAGCATGCTTTAAAGATAAGAATGGAAGGACTAACACTAAGTTATAAAAAGCTGAAGCCGGTGATAATCGAGTACATAATTAATTTACCCTAATATATCGTTATGGAAAATTGAACTTATAAAGGTAGACACAAAGAAGATCGAAATTATTGTGATAGGGGTGGAAGCTCGGGAGGTATAAACAGACAACCATCAAAGGTGATAAAATGCAACAGATAGAGAAACTAAAGTATTCGGGTTCAATGGCAAGAGGAGAGAGATGGTTATTAAGTATATATATATTAAGTATATATATTAATTATAATTAAGAGTATTTAGTTCACTTTATTAAAGCCGTTTATAATTAAATACAATTAGCAGAAAATAAAAATTAAAGTTTGTAACACAGTATTCTTAAGAGTCTTAATTTACGGAGCAGAATCGTGGTATCTAATTGAAAGACATAAAAGTATGCCCAGAGCATATGAAATGGAATTAGAGGTGTCAAAAATACCTAAAAAGGAATTAAATAATCAGACAGTCACTGGGGTTAGAGGTATCAGAAGAAGAAGAGGGTTAAATGGTTGGGACACATGGTGAAACAAGGTTAGCAAGCAAAGTATGGAAGTCCAAAGTTAAAACAGAAGAAGGAGCCATCCGAAAAGAATGAGCACGTGACCAGGGAAGTATTTTTCTGGTTGACTAGAGGATTTGCTGATGCTGGTGAACAGAAAGTATGAGTAGAATAGGGATGCTAAAATCGTACTGGTCAGAAAGAAATGGAATGACTTGAGTATGTAAGAAAAATCCAAACTGAACTCCCAAGTCCCAACACTGAAAGATAGGTGAGGACTGGTCAAGTAAATAAGTAGTAAAAGATTGTTATTATTTCTGAAATCCACTCCTTAATTGCAAGGCCCCAGTCTGTTCTTCTAATGGAAAGTTGCAATTATTCATTTGTAGAAATGTGGTTTAAACTTGAAGTTATTTATTACGATGTTTACTACTTCTATTTAATCGGATTTTTTTTACGTCATGCTAGTCCTTGAAATAGAATAATTGATGAAATAACCGCAATTCTCGTAGGCTTATTATTTAAGGTACTCGAATTAAGTCGAAATTCATACAAAAATCTGTTTCTTTTTTTACTTAAACTCATGCAGTGATTAATTAAAACATATATTGTTCAAAGCACACGTGTTCTATATGCAAATAAGTTGATGATATCAACGATTTGCATAATCGAATGATCAAAGAATGCAAGTTTTCGAAAAATAATGTCGACGTTTGACTCGAAAACATCGCGGTTTTTGAGTTTACATTAAACATACAAAACCAATTCCGTACGGTAGTACCTGAGAGGTATCTCAAATGCAACCCGCACCTTCTTGATACAAACAGTATTGGAATGGTGCCTAAGGAACTCATTTTCAAAATGGTAATGTTTTAATGAGATCACGGTAAATTCCAAATAACAATTTTTTTTAGAAAGAAGCAATAATCTACTTGTGGTTGGTCCTTTATATCTATGGTATACAAGGTAAAATAGTTGATAATATAGCTGATTTCTTTTCGAATGCTTTATTAATAGATTGTTAATGATTTTGTTTGAACTATTACAGTCTATGTAATCAGTGTTTCTAGATAGGAATTTTAAAACATTGTCGATTTTTTTTGTATTTAGGAGTACCACCACCTGGTTTGACGAGATTGAAAAGTAAGTAAATTATTTATACCGTGAGTTCAAAAAGTAATTACACGAGGCTTGGCCATGGAAAAGAGAAGTACTGTATAGAGTGTCTAGTGCTAATAAAGTTACTACCGCAATGGAATGCCTTTCCATGGACAAGCCTTATACTCGCGGTGTAAGTATATTATTTTCTCTCAACATTAAAGAGGATGAATTTATTTTCTCCCTTGGTTTTCAGTCATGTAACGACTTTTTCAATTTGGATATACTGGTAAATGACTTTATTCCACAGGTAAGGAATACTTACCTTTATAAAGCAATCCATTTACTTATTTTACATACCTAAGACTAAGGAGGAACTAGACAGAATAAACGAAGCTGAATTGTATCCGCCTAATGTTGAAGTTGCAGGTGGAAAGGATGCATTACCAATGCAGCTACCTTTTATGGTACGTACTTACTAATAAAGATGATTGGCAACTCTGAAATGTTTAATGTTTTGCCTTTCAAAGTTTACTAGAAATCAAAACAAATTTCAGAAGAGACGTTAAATGAATTAGCTCAAAAAAAGCTCTTGAAAATTTTCTTGCCTTTCAAATTTAAAATTTCTCATTGAATAAAAGATAAACAAGATTTAATTCAAGAAGATTAAACTCCAAGGCTAATTTTAATAACATTAAATCTAAAGTATAAAATAGTGGCAATAATTTTACATTTAAAGTGCACTTTACATTGTTTGATTTTTATATTGGATTTTTGTGTTTGATATTTCTGTCTGATCGAATCAAAAGAAACAAACAGTTCTTTGTTTACATCTATTTGACTTTTGATTGGACTGAACTGTCATTTTTAGTTTGCATTTGTAAGTAAACATAACCCTAAAAGGATGAAAATTCGAATGGTATTATTATTTTTAAAAATTGTATTTTATTGACCATGAATCACAATAAGATTTTATTACACAGCAACTATCTATCGCTATTTCTGCAACATTTCTGTTGTCGCAAATACTCGTACAAATGATAAACTGCGCATGCTCAAAAATCGAATCTCAATCAAATGGAAATAGACACCGACCATTTCACGTCAAACATAAAATCAAACAGTGTAAACGTAAATATTTCGTCATTTGAGCAAGTCAAATGCAATATCAAATGCTAAATCCAATAATGTAAAGTGCACTTTAGAGAAATAAATTTGTGTTTAGGCTGCACTGGGATATGATAATGATGGTCAGAAAGAGTTTCTTTGTGGAGGGACTTTAATCAGTGAAGAGTTTGTTCTTACGGCGGCGCATTGTATAAATTCGAGTGGTTGGTAAGTTGTATTGGATATGTGGGCGTTATTCAGACCATTTTGATTACGGAGGGCTTTCTGTTCTTCTCCAATTTCCGCTTTCTTCTTCTGATTCTTTTTTATGGCTTTCTTATGTGTTCCTCGGCTTTCAACCTTTTTTATTTTTTTGGTAGCTAACGTGTCGTTGTTCTTGTTGTCCAACTAATTCCAGATATTCTAACTTTTTAGCAATCTTATTTCCACTTATATGCTCTCTTCTCATTTAAGTGTTATGCTACTCGTAGATTTTCCACTATTTTGTTTGTTTTTGCCTTCCTAAAACTTTTGCAGTATTTTACGTTCTCTCGTTTTTTATATTCAGTACACAGATTTTATTTTACCCTTACTTATGTTCTTCTTGGTATATTTTTATGGTTTCGTTTACTTTGTGTTACACTTGGAACTGGCTTTTCTTTTCATTTGCTGTCTGCTGCAAAATAATTTGTTGAATATTGCGTTCGCCTGGGCGATCTGAATTTAAAAAGCTCGTCCGACGACATAGGAGCGCAGGAGTTTTATTTAAAAGAAGTTTATATTCACCCAGAATATAAGTTCCCTGTAAAATACCATGATATTGCTTTGATAAAGTTGGATAGGCCCGCGGTATTTACTGAATACGTGTCACCAGCATGTTTAGAGCCTAATCGAACAGATATGACGGATACGATATTTGACGCTGCTGGTTGGGGACACCTTGGATATGGTGAGGGGGCTAGCGACCACTTACAAGTTGGTACTCTTAAGCATTATCCAGGAGGTAGATGTCAACAAACTTTTGGGAAATACTATACATTACCTGAAGGCGTGAGACCTGAATCTCAAATTTGTTCTGGGCCCTATGATCACTTAGCAGACAAGTGAGGTAATTTTTTTTCATAAAAAAATTATTAGATAATGCTTTGGATTTTTAGGGTGATTCCGGCGGTCCGCTTGCATATCAAGTTTCTCTTCCAAATTCAAAAGTTCTGTATGCGATTGCTGGTATTACTTCATTTGGAAAACCCTGCGCCATTGGCATGATTCCAGCAATCTACACGAGAGTTTCATATTACACCAGTTGGATTGAGAAAATTGTTTGGCCGAATGAATTTAACATTTTTAATCCGTACAGAATATATTTTCCCAGATTAAACGGTGAAATTTAAAGCACTGTCAATCATTAGCTACTTTATGTTTTCAATTTATTCGTACAAATGCAAATAGAATTCCTTTATGAATTTTTGATCTGCTACTGAGCTAGTAAAATCAGTTTCGTCCAACTAGTTAATAATATTTTGACGGTGCTTTAATGACGGCGCGACGGTTAAAGCTAACAGAACTCTTCATTTAAATAAAAAAAGATTAAACGGTTTACAAGTATTTGCTTTACTTGACTGAAGTGCTGACCATGTTTACTTCGATTTTATTGTCTACTGCATATTTTCTTAGAGCAGAAGGTGAATACAAATTTATTTTCTGCTTTATACTTGCAGGAAATACATCGTTAACTTGATTACATTGCAAATGAATTGAAGACAGTACCTATTTTGTTGATAGGTTTAGTACCACCCGGTTTAACAAATTTGGAAAGTACTCAAATTTATTAAATAACATAACCATTCAGATAAATAAGATACAATTAGAGTTAATTTTTTTATTCCGGCTTACCAGAAGAGACTTTTGCCTCCTTGGCGATGCCAAAATAATTATTATTTAACATTTTCCAACTACCATGAAATTTTTAAGACGAAAGAAGATCAGGATAAGATGAACGCGGCCGAATTATCCTGCATGCCAGCTTTGGGCATCGCAGGAGGAGAAATAGCGTTACCAAAACAGCCGCCTTTTATGGTAGGTACTAAAACACGATGAGTAATAATGTTCCCATCACTTTTACTTGATAAGGCTGCCTTGGAATATGACAACAACGGTCAAAAAGAATTTGCCTGTGGAGAAATTTTGATTAGCGAACAATTTTTACAGCAGTGCACTGCATATGTATATTCTAGGCACTGATAAAACGTACTGCCTGTAAATAAAAATAAATCTATCTGAATTTGCAGTGGAAAGATACAGTACATTCGTCTGGGAATACCTAAATCTAACCAGCTCAACAGACCAGGACAAGGATTTCACTTGAAAAAAGCTTACGTCCATCTAGATTATAAATATTCTTACAAATACCAAGATATTGCCTTAGCAGAACTTGATAGTCTCTTTTATTGATTACATTTTGTCGGCGTGTTTAGAACCTAAATGAACGGATATTAGATATAAAACCTTCTATGTAATTATATAATAATTTCTTATTAGAAGTCTAATGTATGCAGAAAAATAGGTTAGAACATAGCGCTCGACGGAGCTCAAAAATTATGCTCTATTAAATTTTTTCACAAAACATTTTTCAACAATTTTTCGAGTCGTCTCTGTAATGGTACAACAATTGAAATAATTATTTTTATTCAGCATAACATATTCTCTAATAGTGCTGCTATTCATTAAAAAATATTTCTTTAATGTAGTAATAACCTCGTAAGAGAAATTCGTATAAAAATATGATGAATTTTTACATCAGTAAGCGCTACAACTCAGGCGACTTTAAGGGCTTATACAGTGAATTTTTTTAAAGTGTACCCATAGGGATTTACATGCTAAAAATTTGACCTCATGTTAATTTATGTTATGAGACAAATTTTAAGTAAATTTTTGTATTTAGTGGCAAATTAAATGATTTACTACAAGATGAACTTTGCTAGAATATCCTAACACGTTTTTCTTAATTTTATTTTACTGTGAAAAGTTGAAGAAAATAGACACAAATTATTGAACGAATATAATCCATGTAGGCTGACGTTATTAATAATTTGTCACTGTGATTACTGATAAACCAATTATTGCAACATTAATTTAATACCACTTGTAAAAACTACTTCTTCAGACCATTGAAAAATGAGTGGAACTTGTTATAACGTACATAATTGATATTTTTAATGCTTGCTTAAGGGACATTTTCTTTATAAATTTGCAGTAGACAGACATTAACGGAACTTTTCTCTTAATGACATTTCAGCTACCTTAATTTTTGACTTCGGTTAATTCTATGCTTATTAATTTCAATTTCTAACCGGAAAATAAGTAAATAGAACATGTTCATGTTATTCTAGCAATGTGCATTCCGTAGAAAAATGTTTAATTTATTAATAAATATAAAAATTTGCTTCAAATTTGTGCCATAACATACATTAACATGAGGTCGAATTTTTAACATGTAAATCCCTATGGCCACACTTAAAAAAAATTCACTGTATAAGAATGCAATATGGAAGTATATCTGATTATTTTGTCAATAGGGACCATGCACTTGCGAAGCCAGCGCCACCAATGACCATATTCTGCATTAGTGATATGAAAATACGAGTTATTTAAAATTATGACTGTACATTTGAACTTGAATATTGTAATGTATTTCAATACCAGGAAGCTCAAGTATTATGTACTACAATTGTAAATTGTCATAAGAGTGATATGATTCCCATGCAATGAGTCTCAAGAAATATTTTCACTAATTTCAATAATTTCACTAATTCACTAATTCACAAATCACCACGCCAGGCGGCGCTGAACGCAGAGATGTGCATGGCGCCTATATACATCAGTTAATCATTAAGAATTACTAAATATTAAATCAAAATGCTCTTTGCAGAATTTTGAAAAAAATGGGTTTTTTCCGCATATTGACCACTGTGCGCCGTATTGTGGAAACCCGTAATATGGAAAAGAAAACAACTTTAGATTGAGTAAAACTAGCAAAAGTAAGTATAGGCACACTATATTCATCAATCACAAACGGCCGCGTGTGGCGCACCGGTGGATTTATCAATTGCTTTTAAGTGAGCGTTTTTTTTAATTCAGCATTTTGTGTGATGGATGCGGAGAGATAAAAAAGATTGAACAGAAAACAATCTTTGTTAGATTATAATGAATTCATGTTGTGTAGAAAGCCTGAAGTTGTGTAAAACAACACCGCATTCTATGATTTGCTTGCAATAATTTCTATCCGTGTTATTTTTTCAACCAGTGACATCTAGTAGCAATAAAATGAAGGCCCGCCAATAACAGCCATATTGGCTCTGAAAACGGTAGTATGAACATCAAAGGTGCCGACACGAGCTGTCTCTACTGATTGATAAGTATACTGTGACGGTAGTATGAGCATCAAAGGTGCCGACAGCGACACGAGCTGTCTCTACTGATTGATAAGTATACTGTCCTAGAAAGAAATACTTATAGAATGCGATGTTCCATTGCATTCTATAGAGACAGTGTTTCTCGCGCCATCTGTTATTGGGGATAGGATATATCATATAAATATAGGTAGATAATGCTTGTTTCAAAATTTATTTACAATAGCCAATAAATGTATCACAAAATCTTTTAAGCGGACACTATATCGCGCACTATACACTTAACGTTAAGTCGTAGGCAGAAATTTTGGATTGCCTGTTGCTCTCACCCACAATCGAAAGCAATCTAAACCTTTTTTTGGCTTTGGGAACCTGTAGTTTCATCGGATATGAACATCCAAAACTTCGTCTCTCGGACATCCCAAAACGACACATTCCTTGGACATTAATTAGCAATAAAATACTTAAGGAAGTTGTTCTCAATTACCTTTTCTACTTAAGCTTCACAACACAACAAAATAATATGACAAATGACAATAGGGTCGTTTTCGAATATCTTTTTTTCACTAATTTTTATTAACAATATATTCTTTATTGTTTAGTAATCATAAATTATACGTTTAAATTCAATAAAAAAATATGCGTGAGTAACAATTAATTTTTAAAAAGTCATTGCGTTTGAAACGCGACAACTTACGCGCCATCTTCGTGTGACGTCATAGCATCCGTTTAGCAATTTTCGCATGGGCGGCGGCCGGTGGCAGGCCACAGATACATACAGTTCAGGAAACTATTTAGTTTCTAAAAGGTGTTATCATTACAATCATTAGCAATTGTCATAATTCCATATTTAGCTTATGCTTAAAAGTGCACAATTATTAAATACAATGTGCTCCTTAGAAGAGAATTATGTAAAAGCGGATTCAAGTAATCTTCTGCAGGTCGACATTATAATGGAAATGGATTATTTTAACACAAATAAAGATTACATTAGCGTAGAAATGAGAGGAGTTAAACTACAAAGGCACAAGTACCCTGTTCAATTTATATTTTATTCTAAACATTATGTATATATTTATTAAAGATCTGGCAGGCAAGAATATTTTGTCAGGAGCGGACACAGTTGTATTCTTACATTCCGGAACAATACAGTATTTATAATTAGATTTTTTACTTGTCATTATTGCGAAATAAAACAACGTACTATTTATTTCACTTTATCGGGTATTCCATTTTAAGTAGGGTGTGAGAAGTTCGTTGGTTGTCATGGAAATACTTGTAGTGTAAAGAACGTAAACATAAGACTTTTGACCAGATGAGCGAGATGCAAAATATGTTAAAATAGTGAATGAGAAAGATGCGATTGCAGGTCCAAAATGCACTCGAAGGTATAGTTTACGAACGTACCCCTGGACGGATGCTATGACGTCACAACATGGACGGCTAGCGTTTACGGATAGGTTATTTTCATTAATTTTTTAATGGTCTAAAACACGAACAAAAAATTTTTTTTCTAGGAAATATTAGTTAAACACATGATAAAGTTTCCAAATTTGATATATAAAAAAAATGTCAAATGAGCCCATTGAAGGAGTAAGTGCTTAAAGGTGGTATGACATTCTTGCAAAATTAGAGTTATATTATAGAAAAATCTACCATAATTTGTGGGTTTTATGATAAAATGCTGAATAATAACTAATTTACCTATGGATAAATTTTTAATAGTAAAAGTTATATGATAAAAAGTACCAAAGCAAAATGTTTGAATGTTAATTACTCAAAATTAGGTTTTTGTGACATACCACCTTTATCCACTTACCTGACTAATAACAAGGGGTTATTTCAAACAAAACGGAGCCACTGCTCATACTGCATGTGCCGTTACCTCTTCAACTGCGCTAATGAGTGTTATAAAACTTAAAAATAATGAAAGACGGCGAATTTATCAATTTCAATTTTTCAAGAACTCTGTAAAAATATGTATCTGTGCTGTCCTCTATTACTGGGGATAAAAAGTTATGACGTCCAAGCGGGTACCAACTCTGCCTATATCGTTGCTACCCCGTGTATACTGTGGACTGTGGTATAGGGACCATGCACATGCGATGACAGCGCCACCAATGGCCATATTTTGCATAAGTGGTATGAAAACACGAGTGACAGTATGATGACAGTTCAAATGTACATCTGTCATTTCAAATGCCCAGTGTGCATTTGAACTTGAATTTTGTAATTAATTTCATACCAGAAGATCAAATAGTTATTATGTACTACAACTGTAAATTGTCATAAGAGTTATAGTAACAGGAAGAATGTTAAACTATACAATTATCCAGACAGTAGCAAGAAAATATATATGGATTGAAACATTTAAGTTTGTATGCTGTTTTGAAAGTGATTCATAGATTTCAATATCAATTAGTCATTAAGTACAACGTACTCTATTCGAAAAATGTGCAGGAGACTCAGATGAAATGAAAGTTTGAAGAATTTCATGAGAAGTCGGAAAGCAAGTCAACAAATGTAGGCCAGTTTCAAATGCAGTTGATGATTAACGGATGTTTAGTCTTGGTATTGTGAATACATTTACGGTCAGGATACTGATGGTATGCGTTTCATGTGAAGAAGTCAATATAAACAATAGCCCCAACCGATCATCAGACGACTTCATGTCAAATGCATGTGGAACATGTTTTATACTATTTAACTGGAATATTTTGTATTAATTGTATTAAAAGACTGATTATATTAGTGATGTTTCTTAAATTGAGGTTTGTACTCAGATTTTTGTTTAATTTATAGCACTTTTACATTAATTCTATGAGTCACTCTCGTTACCCATTTTATTTATACAAATGGGTGTAAAAGAGCAAAAAAGAGTGAAGAATACGTTCCAGTTAGGCAAATTTCCATAAATTTGTGTACGGAGGTCATGCATTTAAAATTCACTGTGTTTGAAAGGAAAAATTTAGAAATAACAGAAAACGCCCATGTCCAACAATAATCAACTGCCGATCTTCTGATGTGTTTTCTGAAATACTGTGCTCATAAACAATAGAATTCAATTTGTAATATATTTTCACATCTATTAGTGACACCACGCAGGATTTGCATAAATTTTGCATATTTAGAAATTGTACTGATCATCAAACAATAAAACTTGTTGCAAGATTTGAGTAAATTTAGAAAAAGCCCTAAATATTTTTAATACAATTACAAGAAATAATAACAAATCTGCACACAACCAAAAATTTTATTGACCATCAATGCCATGCAAAATTTCTTCCGCAAATACCAAAATTTTCGCTTGGCTATTGAAGTTATGCATAGGATGACTGCGCCTGATGGCCGGCCACTACCAGCTGGTCGTCCACTTACATAAATAAGATTTTAAAATATATTTCAACATCCATTGTAACTGCAAAATTAAAAATTACAGAGTGACGTTAATAACGTCGCTTCCACGTGTCACAGGTGTATTAACCTAAAAACAATGTTTTCATACCACTAATGCATAAATCACCGCCAGGCGTCGCTGAACGCAGGCATGTGCACGGTCCCTATAGGTATTCAAATGTGCTAACATATTCAAACAGTGTTGCCAGATTTCTCTAGGGGGTTATCGCCAAAATAACAAGCAGATGTCGCCAAATGTCGCCAAAAAAATCTGGTTGTCAAAAAACAGCGCAAGAAACTTCTTTTTGGAATTAGGAAAAAAATATCAATTAACTTTCTATTGTAAATAACACGCATTATATTTAGAAAACAAAAACAACATTCTTAAAAGAAATAAAACTCAAATTTTATATACTTAATATAATATACCGGGTGGAAAGTTTCAAACCCGAACATAGGAAACTTGTATTGAAAAGTACGTTTATGGAGATTGCTGCTTGCCGTTTAAACATACAAAAATGGTAATGGGCTTACAAGAGAGCGAAAATTATGACCAATATTACCTTGCCAAAATTATTGCTAAATGTTAATAATTTCGTGAAAATTAAATTTTCAAATTTCATCTGAAAAATTTAGTTTCCTTAGTATGTCAGATTTGAAACCTTCAATAATTTTTTACTCAAAATGTATGATGAATAATTTACACATTGAAACTTCTTAATACAGTACATTTTACAGAAAGTTTTGCAATAAACAATATCCTAACTGATAGAGAAAGCTTTTCATGTTCTGAATTTCACGGAAAATAAATTTCTCTATCTCTCCGAAGCCCAACATCACTGTAAAAGATTTCTAAAATAAGTCCTTCCTTCTGTGTAATTATTTATGATACATTTTGAGTGACGGAGAAATTATTTTCAATCAATAGAAAATAATTAAATCTTTCAAACATGACATACTGGAAACTAGATCCTTTAGATGAAATTTGAAAATTTTATTTTCACGAAATTATTAGCATCTAGCAATAATTTTAGCATGGTAATGAATGGTCATAATTTTCTCTTTCCTTTAAGACCATTACCATTTTTGTATCTTTAAATGGCGAGCAGCAATTTCCATAAACGTACTTTTCAATGCAAGTTTCCTATGTTCGGGTTTGAAACTTTCCACCCGGTATATGTATAAATAATACCTGTAAATAATAGATATAAATAATCAACATTAATCTTCTAATTCTAAAATTGCAGGATTATTGTCCTCTTCACCCTCATTAATCAGTTGAAATGTATTAGAAATATTATCTTCTTCAGAAGAATTATACACAGCACTATAAACTATATTCGACACAAATTTTTTTAACATTTCGGGTGGCACTACAAAAGTATCACAACAAATATTTCTAGCGTATAAGTACATTCGAACTTGGAGTAGGGCATCAAGTAATTCAAAAGACAGCCTGTTTCTAAGTTTAGATTTAATAGTATTCATTACTGAAAATACTCGTTCTACTAATGCATTACTTGTAGGTAACGACAACAGTGATAATACAAACGAGGCAATTTTTCTGTAACAATAGGATTCACCAGCGTCTTGAAAAGCATATACAGTGCACCAGAATGAATTAATATTTTTTACAACATCTTCTCCATAATTCTGCACCCACTCATTTTCTCTTAATTTGCACCACTGTGATTCCAGTTGTCCTAGTTGCTTTTCATCAGAAAATTCTTTTAGGAAAGGCAAATCTATAAATTTGTTTTGCAACTGAGTTAAACAATTTTCTGGAGAAAAAGCTTTTAATTTTTGAAAGTGAGTTAAATTTCTAGGTAGTCTCTCTGTTAGTTGAATGCACAGTGATTTTATATAGTTAAAAGCTAGCTCTGTGCTCCACAAAAAATTTATCTTGTGAACTTACATTTACCTTTCTATTAGACAATGTTTGATAATACTCTACACCAAAATCACAATCAGTAGTTTCCTTAAACGCTAAGTGATTTTCTAAATTTTATTTTATTAGGTCCACGTTATTTTGTAAAAAAAAACAGGTCTAAAAACTTTTCTAGCCAAAAAGAATATTAAGTTGCTTAAATCATCATAAGCCTTTCCCACATTTAAATCAATTTTTTGAAAAATAATAGTTCTATTGAGCTCATACAAAATGGGTTTGAGAATTAATAAAAATAAATAATATCTTCACATAACATTTCATTAATTAAGCGACTTTAAAACACTTCTCTTTTGGCGTTACCATATTAAAGTAACTTTTTAACTCAAGCCAATGTTCTAATATAACTTTTATACATCGGTAACGAGACAGCCATCTGGTTGTAGCTAGTTGCACAAATTTATGAAATTTTGCATCTTCTTTGCCTGAAATGATTAAATCAAATGTTTGTTTGTACTGATGTCTTTTTAGTGCACTAAAACTAAAGTAATTATAAATTTCACGACACAGAAATTCAATATTACTAGGCAGTTCTTCTGCAGCTTTGTCCCCAGCATTATTAAGGGAATGACACACGCACCGAATAAGTTGGAGATGAGGTACTTCTTGTTTTAAGAGTGTCTAGACAGAATAATGCCTCCCACATAAATTTTAGGCACCATCTGTACCTATGCCAATTAAGTTTTCCACCTTTAATTGAATGTTGGAAAGAAAATTTTTATGTGCTCAGTCAGTGCTTTTGCAGTTGTTTCATGGACACTGCAGAATCCCAAATAATCACAGACAATTTTTTTTTGTCTGTCACTGTAATATTTTACACAGACACAAAGATATTTATAAACAGAAATATCTGTGGACTCGTCAATTATTAAGGAATATGATTTATCACCTATTTCACTATTTCCTCTAAAAAGGATGGCGAGATGACATTTTTTATCAAATTTGCACACTTGGTTCGATGTAGCTTTAATGATTCCAAGTTGCTGCCTTTTCCTATTATTTTTAATGTTGTAGACAAGTGATCAATGCTTCTCACAGAACTATGAATATCGCGTAACGAAGTAGTTTTAAATTTGTTTATTGTTAATTAACCCGCCTCCACCATGTCGCGTAACGAAGAAATTTAAATTTATTTGACGAATTAAAATTACGAGAATAAATTGCGAGAATGTCCTTTAATTTTTAATTAACTAACTTATTTAATCAGTATAATTGTTTTAAACATAATCCTTACTCAACGAACTTATTTAATACTCAATAACTCTAAGCTCATCCTTACTTCTTTAACTTCACTTATTTTAAACTTATCGAACTTATTTAATCTCCTAACCTTTTAAATTTTAACTTAATTACTTGACTTTACTTTAATCACTTAACATACTTGGGTAAAAAGGGCCTGGCCTGAGGCGGCCAGCCCTGCGCGCGTGGAGAGCTCACTCGCTTGCTTTGGCTTACGCGCACTCGTTCACAATTACTAAACACTTGAGACTAATACGGCTAACTAACTACTCTTAATACTTCTTTTACTGACTGCTTCGCTAACTTCACTCTCTTGTAATACTGCCCTACTAATACTGCTCTCGATTCTACCTGTGGGTCGATCTTTTATACATCCCTATCTCTACGTCACAATAAATTGGTTCCTTTACTCTGGTGGCTGGGGTTCGATCCAAAGTACAAAGTTCTAAACCGCATCAGCATCAATTGATCCTTGCCAAATTTGTTTTTCTTAAAGCGTTCTAATTGCCTCGATCTTAATTGGCACATGTAAACAACACACCTGCATTCCGCATAGCTTGCATTTATGCATAGTGGAATGCAAGTAAGTGTATCGTGACATTGTTCTACTTAATTTCAATGGGTGCTGATTCTTGCATAATTTTGAAATGCACATGACTGCAATAATTACGAAATGAATTTAAATTTACTTATTTCCTCAGATAATGACATCGTGACAATATGTATTGCTAGAGTAAAATCTTGAAGTTTTTCATTATCATTAACAAGGAACGTTCTAGGTAACTGTGACTGCTTGTGGTTCAGAGGATTCATTCTTTTCATATTATTTATATGATGTTTTGTGTTTGCGTGCTTTCGTAAGTTAGCTTGATGTGCACGTAAATTTGTTTTGCAAACTTTGCAAAACGCATCTAATAACGGATTATTTTCTGTTTTCATTAACCATCCTAGAACAAAGTCTTCTGTACAAAAATTTAAAACAATTCTAATTTATGGTCATCTTTTGCCCATGGTTCATCTTCCCATGTTTTTTTATATTTTCTACTCATTGTGGGTAAATTCCAATTTTCAAAGCAATACACGACATCAATTTACTATTTTCGACGGTACACAAGAACACCAAGACACCAGCTAGCACTACACTTCACACCAGCGACCAGCGTGACCACGTTTAGTAGATTTTTGGTTTTTTAAGGGTCGGTTTATCGATGCTAAGTTAAATTTATCTTTCAGTTTGTTACCAACTGCAACAATTATGAAAGTATACGTTGCAATTAGTAACAAATTGAAAGATAAATTTAACTTAACATCGATAAACCGACCCTTAAAAAAGTAAAAATCTACTAAATGTCTGCCAGGGACTTCACATATGAGACCCGAAAAAATAAATGCGTATAGTAAATTGGACAAAAGATAGAAAACAGACGTAAAGCTACAGAATATGAACTTGCGTAGAAATAAAATGGAGATCGCCAATAATCGCCTTAATTTTTTAAAAATTCGCCAATTTGGTCGCCAGTGGCCAAATTAGAATTAATGTCTCCGAAAAACTAAAATCGTCGCCATTTTGGCGACAAGTCGCCAAATCTGGCAACACTGTATTCAAATACCCTAGACCAGTCTTTCTCAAAGTGGGCGATAACGCCCCCTTGTGGGCGCTAGAGGCCTACAGGGGGGCGGTAAAGGGCACAGATAAATTGGGGGAAACGAGATAAAACTCATATATGGCAGACTATAATTTAACTAAAGTTATTAAAGTAATGATTTTAAAATTTTAGGGGGCGCTAGAAAATAATTGATTCTCAAAGTGGGCGGTAGACGAAATTAGTTTGAGAACCTATGCCCTAGACTGTGCTAGAATCGAGTAACGTTAACCAATAGTATTACTTTGCGGGCATTTATACTAACCGCAAGCGCATGATGTACGCACTCGATTCTAGGATATTTTAATATGTTAGGATATTTGAAATTTTCCAATCTATCGCCGGACAGAGTATATTAAAGTAACTATGTAATCGGTATCATAAAAAACTAGGACAACTTTTCAATTCAGTAGCCATGCATTTCCATTATTTTATTATATTGAATTTGCTGTCAAATCAGTAACTGTGTTTTTGTTAACGCTGAAATTCTGAGTAATTTGTCTAACTGTGACAACCTTTTCCATGCAAACGGCTTTCCTAGTTTTTAAAACAATATTTACTGTAGAAATGATTGACAATTTCAAATAATTTTAAATTTGTGGTCGGTAGCAGTTTTACGCAGCTTAAAAAATCCTGTCCTAGTTTTTTATGATAGCAATAGTAGGTACCATATGTCCAAATAAATTTTTGATAAAGATAGGTCATGGAGTGTAAAAATCTACAACACCAAGCAGTTTTTGAAGTTAGTGATCAGACTATAAGATATGGCCAATTAAACTTCAATTTTAGTTAACTATTCAAGAACTGGACAATATTTTAAAGTAAATAATGTAATAATTTATCTTCCATGGCTTACCTTTATCAGAAATTTATTTGGACATATGTTACTTACTTGACGTTTCACAAACTGGTTGGCTCGCTTTTTTAAAAAATGGATAACGATAAAATTAAATAATTAGCCTACTTACTCCCCTATTCTATAACTCATAACGACATCGTTAAATACCGATAATCGTTAAATGACATAGGTATTTTGATCAGTCAGTGCTTAGATATAACTCTAACTGGATATAATGCATTTCTTTGCACTGATTGGTCAAAATATGTCACTTAACGATGATCGGTATCTAAGGATGTCGTTATGAGTTACAGAATAGGGGGGTGGCCCGTTTTTCAATCACGATTTGTGTTTAGGCTTGTTCGGATTCCCATGAGGACAGGGGCGTGTTCGAAAATACAGAGAGTAAGTATAAGAGTTATACCAACAGAGTGAATAAAGTGAAAAGCAAAATATACAAAATGATTTATAAGAGAGAGAAAGAATATTACCCAAGATTAACGAGAGTTTTCGAACACGCCCCTAGTCCAGAACCGTCAGGAGCATGCGCATAACAAGAAAACCGTACGTTTTTTGTTTTGCGCATGCTCCTGGACGTTCTAGGACTGTCCTGGCGAGAACTCAAACAAGATCCTTCTAACTTCGGATTATTCCCATAGTACAATGATGGAAACAATTATTCCTAAGGCAGTAAATTGAAGATTAAACTTGTGATTGAAAAACCGGGCCTAAATTTTGAAAGTTTTTTTATGAAGAGAATGTTGTTAAAAAACATTATTTCTACTTAAATTTTTTAATAGAAACAGAAATGGCAAATAAATAACTTTTAAATTCAAAAGTTCTTTGGTATTTCGAACCTCGCACAAAATATTGTACTGAAAATTCGGACATTTACTTGAAAATTCGGACATTTACTTAAAAATGTCGCCGACCGTATGTAAAAAAACGCTAGAATTCCGACGTGTCGCAAATCAGTTTCAAATGTCCAACTATCCTGCCCGAAAAACATTAGATTTAGCGACAAAACCGCTAAGATGGCAACACTGGTTATGTGTTACGTTGGTATACACAGTTGGTCTGGCCAAGACTACGTATACGGTTATTGTGAGTAAATGATAAACGCATAGACAGTGGTGGCCAGACCAACTATGTATACAGGCTGTTACAAATTCGAGGCTCACCATTGGGATCTCGGAAACGGTAAGAGATACGAAGTCGGTTAAATTGGGGCAAAGTTGCGTATTTTGGTGCTGAACAATAATCCGTTCTGAAAAATCTTCTACGTTTTGTAGTTTTTGAAATATTTCAAAAAAACAAGAAAACGTAATTTTCTTTTTTATTTTTTCCTGAAGTTATTGTTGCAGGGATCATAACAAAATTAATACATTCTACAGGCACTTTTTTAAGCTCTTTACGACGATATCTTTAGATTTTACTTAAAACGTTTCGTCTCGTCCTGACCATCATCAACTTCATTTTTTCTTATGGGCGCTACATTGGGTTTTAATACCAATGAATAGATCTATTTTTTCTGATGCTTTTCCATATATCACACATCCCTATTTATTAATTTGAAACAGCTGGAAATGCAAGAAATTGTTGAAAAATAACACTGCAAAGAAAAACATGGTATGCAGTGAAAACAAAAACCAAAAAAGTTTGATATACTTTCGGAGTTTTATTTCGTCTATCACAAAAGCAGATTTTTGAAAATTTTTAGATATAAAAATGAATGATGTGAATCCAAGAAAGACGTACATTTTTAAAACGTATTGTGCTAACAACAACAATTTAGTAATAGCAAGAGAAATTTACTTCCAACAATGACGATGGCGCAGTATTTAATTAGTTTCGTAATTAAATTATACATTTTTATGATTAAAGCAAGAAAGTGTCACAAGAAATTATATCTTTAAAAATCTCTCATTCTTATAAATTTAAAAATGTATTGTGCTAACAACAATTTAGTAATAGCAAGAGAAATTTAGTACCAATAATACCCAGAAAGATGCCATCCACACAGAACAATGTTATTAAGTTAGATAGAAACATTGCACTTTATGGATATTTTCGTAAAGCTGGAAGGACATATCGAGATCGCCTTAATGATGATGAGAATGAAGAATTATTAGTAGAGGTAGTTTGTACTTGACGTTTCAAAATCGTTGTCATTTGATATTGTTTTCATGGCCAGGTAGATTACATAAAAATAGTTACTTATAAAATGTATAAAATTATGAGATTACAAGAAAGAATGTTTCCTTGAGCAGTAATATCTTTTAAAATACGAGTTTTCTAAAGACATACATAATTTAATTTGATATTTTCTTGCTTTAATAATAATAATGTATAATTTAATTATAAATCTAATCAACTATTGTTTTGTAGTTGTCTTTCTGGATATTGTTGGAAGGAAATTTCGCTCGTTATTACTGAATTGTTGTTGTTAAGACAACAATAAATTTTTAAATTTACGTCATTCTTGGATTCAAAAACATTCATTTTTATATCTAAAAATTTTACTAAAATCAGCTCTTGTGATACACGAAATAAAACTCCGAAGGTATATCAAACTTTTTTGTTTTCACTGCATACCATGTTTTTCTTTGCAGTGTTATTTTCAACAATTTCTTGCATTTCCAGCTGTTTCAGATTATTAAACAGGGATGTGTGATACATGGAAAAGCATCAGAAAAAATAGATCTATTCAAAGATATTAAAATCCAATGTAGCGCCCATAAGAAAAAATGAAGTTGATGATGGTCAGAACGAGACGAAACGTTTTAAGTAAAATCTAATGATATCATCATAAAGAGCTTAAAAAAGTGTAGAATGTATTAATTTTGTTATGATTCCTGCAATAATAACTTCAGGAAAAAATAAAAAAGAAAATTACGTTTTCTGATTTTTTTGAAATATTTCAAAAACTACAAAACGTAGAAGATTTTTCAGAACGGATTATTATTCAGCACCAAAATACGCAACTTTGCCCCAATTTAGCCGACTTCGTATCTCTTACCGTTTCCGAGATTCCAATGGTGAGCCTCGAATTTATAACAGCCTGTATACAACGTTACCAACCAGCAACCAGCTCGACTAAAAATTCCTATTTCGGCAGATAATTAGCTTTGTTCCAACCATATATACAGGCTGCCCACCGAGTGCCACGATCCTCTCTACCATATATAGTATGGCGAAAATGAACGTTATGATTAGAATTCTTTGTAATTTTTTTATTTCTAAGTAAATTATTTTTTTTTTTTGTTTTTAGATACAAAATATAAATGGGAAATTTTAATGACGTAATAATGTCTCTCAAGTGTTGGCCATTTTCTGCTTCGCAAAGTCGTGTTCTTTCTAACATGTTCTCCATAACTTTGTGACATACTTTTTTGTAAGTAGATTCTCACCTGTTTGGTTGCCATAGCTCAGTTTAGTCGGAGGCTGAGGTGGATTCGGAAGGATAATTCTTCGAACTATATTCTTTAAAAAAATAACTTGCGTAATTCATAAAAAAAATAGTAAACGTTAGGTGACAAAAACGAAAGCTGTTGAGCGTCAAGTAATCTCTTTAAACTGTAGTTACTAAAACAGTCCGGAACAAAACTAATGAACTCGAAACAGATTTTTAGGTTACGCAAATTAATTTTTAAGAAATTAGTCTTTAATCGCAGCAAAAAATTAAAAAAGTTTGAGAATGAAAAAGTAATATAATTGATAAAAAAATTGGTGGAACTGTTAAACATAAATGGTAATTCACACAACAAAATATATACATAGAATTAACAGGTATACAGTAAACTTAAGTAAACAAAAATAATCTGACGCAATTAAGCTAAATTACCCAATAAAAAGCGCTAAATTAAATCGAAGGTGACCCAATATACAATTAAATAAATCCGCGACAATCAAAATAAAATTCAAAAGACTAATTCCAGACGGTACGGTAATATTTCCCAAACGATACGGCACGATACGGTAAATTTCTCAATACGATACGGTACGATACATTTCTCAGTACGATACGATACGATACGGTAATAATGATGATTGTTGCTTACTCAATCCTGACGATAGCTTGACCTGAGTTCTATTTACAACTCCGTTGAATTATATCTTCAAACGACTCCGCAATACTTGACCTTGATTCCATTTACGACACCCTTGAATTATATCTTCAAACGACTCTGCAAGTTGGATTTGTTTCCAGGAACAACCACGTCAAATAAAAAAAGGAACTCCTGTTCGGTAGTATCTTCAAAAGACACGCCGTAAACAGCAAGGAATTTCTCGATAAAAAACTCGTGCGGTAGTAGGAAATCTTCGGCTTCGGTAACTCAACACAATTTCAGGAGTCAAAAAAAAAAAACTAATCTTCTGTTACGCAACACGTGCTCGGATACGTGCTTGGGCGGAAACGGTAGCAGTTGAGGAAAAAGAGACGGCAAAAATGACACAGTAGGGCCTACGAAACTTAGAGACGTAAATATTTGCCAAACTGGAATATCTCGAAGCCGTCCTGCTTCAACAAAACCACAAAAATTTGAAGACGCACGCCACGCGTCTCAATGGCGTACGAGCACACACCCAAGTAATCGCACGATCATCGAAGAGGACGGAAACTCGTCAAAGATTTTACACGCAATTTCCGCATACATCATCAAGAAACATCGATCAATAAAATCGACCAAAGGACCATGTACATCTACAGATTAATTTCCGAAACAAAATAAATGGCTTTAAGAAGAAATAGAAGTCCGCATTACTTACTATCTAAAATTAAAACACAAATCCTGAGAGACAGAGGCGTGAAAGTTATAAATACGAAATTAATTAAACGAACGAAACGGTGTTTACTTGAATTTCAAACGCTGGTCGATTAACATACACTCGTTCTTTCAAATAGCCCCAAAGAAAACAGTCAGGAGCGGTTAAATCGGACGAGCGCGGCGGCTAATTAAAGTCGCTTCTGCATGAAATAATGCGATCGCCAAAAATTTCCCGTAACAGAGCTGGATTTTGTATGGGAACATGTGCAATGTGGCCAAAATCCGCTGAATGGACCTTCGTGAGAGCCCAAGCTGTGCCGAACGTCTCCTTGTTGATGTTTCTGGACTTTCTTCCATACTCTCCCGTACACGTTGAATATTTTCAGCTGTGAGCGCTGTACGTGATCTTCCGGTACCGTGGAGGTTCCTTACTGAACCTTGTTGCTGAAAATTCGCAACCAGACGATTTATTGTCGGTAATGAAGGTCCATTCCGCATATTAAAATGTCGGCGATATGCAAGCTGCGTCAAAATAATTGACTGTTGGTTTGCAAAATAAAATTCGATAATTTTTATTCGTTGTTTGATTATGTATTCCATTTTAAATTTCCCAAGTTTTATTTACAAAGCTCCGATATAAAAATGAAAAAAAAAAAAACATTAAAATACAAAAGTTATGAACCAATCAAACCATAATGTTCATTTTGCGCCACCCTGTATATAAGATAGGAAAATAATTCAAACGAGCTAAGATGTAACTCATAGCGTTTTCCACTGAGTTACAATTTCGCACTCTGTGCGCGAAAAATGACGTCAGAATCTGCTACAGTGTACAGGGTGGATCAATTTCGATGTCTTTTTGGGCATCTCTGTAACTATAAGAGAGAAAAAAACTAGTGGCCAAGTCTCGATCTCTTTTTTAGAGATAAAGTCAATAGTGTAAACAAAAATTGGCCATCTTCTTTTGTTTTCTAGTTATAAGCCAAAATTGAAATTACAACTTTTCGTCAATCAGTCATATCTCGTTTATTTTTGCAGATATTAAAAAACTGTTGTGACATTATCGGGACACTTTTTGGAAAACAATTCAGTGGTGTATTTGGTTTTTTGATATTTAATTACATTTTCGAGTTATAGCATAAAGTTATATTTTTTTAATGGAAATAATAGTAGGCAATATCATCATTAAATAGAGATTATTTTTTTGTTTTCAAAAACTTTGTTGGGTTTATTTCTTACGGTTAATAGAATAAAATGCCTTTTTTATTATTTTTGGTGCATTCTTTTCTTAGTAGGCTAGTTTCAACAAAATCCGACAATTTTCTTTTGTTTTTATTAAATATTAACAAGGATTTGATGATTGGGTAGCACAAGAGTGAGAGGTATTGCGATGAACATAAGACAAATATGAAAACACATTTGTTTACATGTCAAAATGTGACTTTAATTTTAAAGTCTCTTTTAAATTCGATTATGAAACTGGCCCTTAGAATAGAATGCGCCCAAGAATAATAAAAAAGGCGTTTTATTCTATTATTTGTAACAAATAAACCCAACAAAGTATATATTTTTGAAAACAGAAAAAAAATCTCTATTTAACGGTGACATTGCCTACTATGATTTCCATTTAAAAAAATATAACTTTATGTTATAACTCGAAAATTTTATTAAATGTCAAGAAGCCAACTACACCACTGAATTGTATTCAAAAAAGTGTCCTAATAATGTTAAAACAGTTTCTTAATATCTGTAAAAATAAACGAGATATGCGTGATTGACGAAAAGTCGAAAATGTCAATTTTTGCCCATAACTCGAAAACAAAAGAAGATAGCCAATTTTTGTTTAGTCTATTGACTTTATCTCTAAAAAAGAGATCGAGACTTGGCCACTAGTTTTTTTCTATCTCTTATAGTTACAGAGATGCCCATAAGAGACATCAAAATCGATCCACCCTGTACATGAGCGCAGAGTAAACCAAATTTACGAAAATTCACCGGGTGTACACCGCATAAACTGAATGCTTTCGATAATTCAACCGGTTACTTTTGTACCGCGTTCGATAATTTAGCACGTGTACCGAACTCATGCACCTGGTGCATGATTTGTGCACCGAGGAAAGTTAATGGTCCATGCGGTCGGTACATTAAACATACCTAAAAAAAGTTATTAGTTGTAGGCAGCGTTTTGTAAAATTAAAATATTTACTAGTTGCAATGGATGTGGAGTTGGAAAAATGTTCAAAAATAAAACATCAGCTTCAGATATGGAAAATATCATTAAATATGTTTATTTTCAAATGTTATTATAGGTTTTGTTTGGTTAGTTCACCGAAGTTTATCTACCAAAGCGTTTTTAAATTCAGTCAACCGATCTCTGCACCGGTGTATCAGCTGATTACCGATCGGTAAATTTGGTGTACCCACCGGGTGAATTTTCGTAAATGCCTATCGGTGTTCTTCGTCTATATCTTTTATACTTTTATGGTCGAAGCCGAATGCAGTGACTGGTCGCGTCGGTGTTGCCAAATTGGGCGATTTTTAAGTAACATTCGACGACCAAAAAAATTTGTTTGTCCATATAAAATGCATTGGTGGGCGACTTCTGTTTTTTAATTTAGCGACTAAAATTTTTTATCTACCGTATAAAATATACATAATGAGCGATTTAATACGGAAATGTTGCGATTTTTCATATGAATAAACTGGTAACACTGGGTTGATTTGGGGGGGGGGTGTTAACCCCTATAACCCCTTACTGCGTACGCCACTGGTGAACGTAGCAGCTGAAAAGCAGCAATTTGTTTTGCTTCGTGTGCTTCAAGTAGCACAAATGATTCGCTAAACGCTAAACCGTAAATCCGCTGTTTCTGACTCACAAATGTACCGCCATTTTGTTACGTACCATTATTTATTATTTTATTCAGTATTACATGATCTTCCAGAAATAATACTGTTTTTGCAGGAGCTTGTGCCATGTTTATAAATTATAAATAATATTTTAGGGTAGAAAATATTCAATTTTTAGTCAAGGCCATTTATGTAGCACATTCAGCTTCAAAGGCAGGAACGCTGACTGGCAGCATAGTACAGCGTAATCGTTTAGCGAATGCAACAGTGGTAGCAATTCAACATGTTGCGTTCGCTAAACGCGCCCACTGTCTCAGTGGAATGCGCAGTTCTCGGTAGGTGTAATCGTATCTCCCCAGTGGAACGTAAAATTCCGGTAGAGGGTACACTCTTGTATACTGGTGCTTAAAAGTATCCGAATGAAAAGCAATAAAATCCTTCGAATTTGATCCTTGTGGTAAATTTCCACAGTGCCAGGCGGGCACGCCGCGCCGGTCGTCCGAATACTTTTAAGCACCAGTATACGCGGTGTGTGCCAGTGGAAAACGCTATTAGTCAGCTCTATTTTATAAAATTATTTTGGACTATACAGAGTGTTCAGTAACTGAGAGCCATACCAAAGTTATATTTTTTTAAATGGAACACCCAGTATATTTTTACATATTTTGAAAGTATGCACAACGAATAGGTAATAACCAAAAAATTCGAAAGTTTTACTTAAGAGTTTGTAAGATATTGATGTTTAAGTGTAAGAAATTGCTGTATTATGAGCGCTTATATCTTGGTTATTTATTAACATTTCATCGTATATTTTTGCAGGTAGTCAATGCAATATCTTTTCTAAAGAAATATCAGAACAATTTCGGTCTACCGGTTATTATGTGTACAGGGTGTTGAGTTTTGCAAAAGATAATTTTTCTCAAAATTTTCAAATGTAACACCCAGTATATTGAAACTCTCGTGAAACACTGTTTTAATAAGCTTTCATAAAACGCCAAATGTACTTGTCTAAACTGAAAAAATCGCGAGACAAAACATTTTTACTGTATTTAATGTTTCCCGGCATTTCGAATCTTTCTTTCAATCTTTGGAAAACTCTATAATCCAGGTGTCTTCTCATAGGATAACGCTGCGAATATAATCTTGATACCGTAACTCTTCATAATTTAAATGCATTTTGTTATCATAAAAAAATACAAAACTGTAAAAGTAGTGTGACACTAGCGTGTGTGGCACTAGTGTGTAATTCGTGGTTACTTTATTTCTGTTATTTCAGTTCTAATACTTTCTGTTCTTAAAATATAACCAAACAATCTGAAAACCAAATGACTTTTGGTTAAATGTCTTTAGTGTCAAAACTGAGAAAAAAGCCTGTTGTACAAAATTATAATTTAGAGAAATTCTGGCTACTTGATAAAAAATCGTGCGAAATTTTAAGGCTCCAATAGTACATATGCAATTACTTTGAACAAGAAATATTCATTGATTTATCACCAAATTAAAACAGAAGAACCGATCGGAAAGGCTAAACAATGTCAACACTGAAAGAAAAAGAAGTATTTAATTTTTGTCTCGCGATTTCTTCAGTTTAGGCAGACAGATACATTTGGCTTTTTATGAAAGCTTATTAAAACAATGTTTCACGTGTTTCATTTAAAAATTTTGAAAAAATGATCTTTTGCAAAATGATGCATTTCTCTCCCTCGATGTACAGGGTGTTTGTAAAATAAATGCAAAAATTTTAACCACATTACCGTAAGAGCACCTAGAACACGGAAAAATTTAAAAAAAAATTTCATAACAGGGGGGAATATTATTTTATCCGCCCCTTATACGACGGTCATGAAACAATAAAAAACTTACGGAACCTGCTTCGTTGATCGTAGGCAATAAACTTCGCAGGCGTGACTAATATGCAAAGGCGCACTCACTCACCGAATAATATCTGTGTGCAAGAACACATTCAAACGTTTACTACAATAATTTAGGATTGTTTATAACAACTGTTCAAAGTGGCATCCATCATTAGCGACACACACATGAAACGTTCGAAACGTTCCATAATCGCGTAAATGCTGGGACATTAGCTGTAAATGTTCTTGATTTGGAAATGTGTTTCCATAAATCCGCCATGCTTCTTCAGTTTTTCGAGCTTCGCCGTAGATGAGGAGCATCTGTTCTCTCGCCGCACCGCGCCGTTCGTGAATTGCGGCATTTTATAAGTAATACTAAGCACAAAAAATGGTAATCGTATTTAGCTTTAACTCGTTCAACCACTTTTCACAAACTAAACTGTTGATCCCAAAGGATACGGAGTAGGGAAGACATACCCGTATGTTTGAGCTATTCGGGTACCCGAATAAACCAACCGGATACTACCCGGGTACTCGTATCGTGCTCGGGTAATTTTATGAGCTCGGGTACCCGTATAAATTTGGATATCCGTGCAAAACTGAGGTCCGGATCTGACACGGGTACCCGTATAAATTCGGGTACCCAGGTAAGTTCGTGTATAAGTTTGGATATTTCAACATAAACGGATTCACGAATTTTACGTGAGTGTCCGAATGTTAAAAATAATCAAGTTTTCATCATGTAATAACAGATAGGTATATGTTTTTCCAAGATTCTGTGCTGTAATTTCACGGGTAGTATTCGGGTACCCGATGTACCCGGGTAATAACAGGTACTCGGATACAAAAAATGATACCCGGGTAACAATTATACGGGTAGTATTCGGGTACCCGATATCTTCCCTAATACGGAGCAATAAATTGTGTCATGATAATAAACAAATGAAGCAAATTTCTTGGCTACGATACGACTTATTGCGACGTGAAAAAAAATGCTTGTATTGGCCGCCCGACTTCGGCAAAGGTCACTGGGTCACTGCTCGATTGCAGTTCTGTTTTTTGTTCCAACAGATGCTTTCTGCGGTCGCAATAAAATTTCCTTTTCTTGACCTACCTCAAAGACATAGCGTGCTATTAATTCTTGCCCGATTTTCAACTGCGATTTTCTCGAAATGTGTAAAACTTTTGTTAAGGACATATGAGTTCAATTGTTGCCATTTATGATGATGTATTACAGGTTTAAATATCTGCATACAGTAAAAGAACACGCTGTATATTATGTATATATACTATGCAGTGTAGGGCATTAATCAATTAAAATTTCAATTAATTAATCAACTGATTAAAAATTTAGTTGATTAATGTTTAATTGTGATTAAATTTAATTACAATTAATATCAATTGCAATTTACAATTAAATTAATTGCAATTAATTGGTTTAATTGCAGATCACAATTAAATTTAATTGCAATTAAATTCAATTAATTGCAATTAAATTAATTGCAATTAAATTAGTTGTCATTTGCAATTAATTAATTGTAATTGCAATTAACCATGGCTTGCTAAATTAATAACGACTTCTAATCGAATAACAGACGCTGTCATTACTGTCAAACCAGGTGAATTCATGCAAAATAAGTTAATATTATAATTATTAATGTAATACAGTAGAATTTATATGATATAAATGTTACTTATACATTCAGACAGAAATATTAATTGTTAATTGTTAATTGTCAATGAAGTCCATTCCAAAAAAAGTAACAATTAATTAATTGTAATCGTAGAAACTCGCAATTAACAATTGATTAATTGTAATCGTAGATACACACAATTAACAATTAATTAATTGTAATTGCGGATTCTTTAAAATTACAATTAATTAATTGTAATTGTGTGTTTCTACGATTACAATTAATCAATTGTTAATTGCGAGTTTCTACAATTACAATTAATTAATTGTTAATTGTTAATTGCAAATATAATTTAATTGTGCCCAACACTGATACTATGTATACTATGTCGCTCGCTATCCTGGTCACTGAGAAAAATGAAAATATTTTGGCATTTTCGTAAAGGTCAATAATCGGGCACATTGCAGTAGCGGATTTATTTAATAACTTTTCTGGAAAAAGTTATTCTTTATAAAAGTTTTAAAACCTGTAGAAAAAGATAAAATAAATGCTTCGTTTATGGCTTTAAATTTAAAAAAAGCGTACTTACTACTCTCAAAAATTTATCTAAGATCAAATTACATTGAGTATTATTGCATTAGCCGGAATTGTAATTACGATTTCAGTTTTTTAATAAAGGAACCGCTTAAAACAACAGAAGCAATAGTAAAATAAAACGTAAACGTAACACGGACGAAGTCGTTGCTTAAAAATATTTCGAAAATAATTATCTTAAACTTAATAACGCTTCATATTCCAGGTATATACCTAGTTCGTATAAACAAGACGGCTGTGGAAGCAAAGCAGATAAAATATTAATTGTTCGCAATTTAAAATAAAACTATTTGTTGACGTAAACAAAAAAACCCTTTGTAAACAGGCGAATTTTTCCTCAAAGTAATTGCAGCATGAAAATTGTAATTTAATTTCGAACGCCTTTACGAAAATAAATTGTTTCTCGCATTAGACTAAACAATTCATATTCAAAGCGATGATAATAATGAAATAAACACCATGAGTGGTCAAGTTACGTGAGAACGGTGAGAACGCGTAGGTGTTGCTTCTTGCTTCGGCAGCCCTATGCCTTACTTACGAAATTTACGCCTGAAATTAGGCTACTTCGACCACAGGGCAAGAGAGGGGTCTAAAATATAAACAGAAGAATTGCGAGATGAGACAAGAAATTAATGAATTCCGGCTTGTTTTAAACGGAGTGGTTGTAATGGGTTTTGTTAAAGAAATTTGCGCTTTTCCTGTTTTTTCCTTATTGAAGAGAAATGGAAAAAGGTGCCTTGGTTTCTACACAGGTAGGTTTTTATTTTTTATATAACATTTGATAATCTCCTTTAATCTTCTTTTTTTTATTATGTCAGTAGTTTATCAAAATCATTTGTTAAATCAAAATTATTAATTATTTCAAACTAATTTAATTGAATTTTCAATCTGAATGTAAGAATGTTTCCTTTTTCCTTTAATTTTATCTTAAACATATTAGTTTAAATATTTATGCTTGATTAATATTCTTGCGACAATCGCTAATACTAAGCGTAGCCCTCCTGTAATAATTAATAACCAAATTCATTTGGGTCACATTTACTAAAGCTTGTACAACAGTTTTGAATCTGGAAGAAACCCCCGAACGCCGAAGAGAAATATGAAGAGGTACAGCCTGTGGCATTTAACCGGGTTTCTTTATTAGGCCATTCCTATTGAAAATATGGAAAAATGTTTTGTACAATAGTGTCATCCTTTCAAGCTCCGCATAAATTAAAATTATTTTCAAATCTACAGTCTGACCCAATTTGGCTTTACGATGTGTAACTTCGTTATTTTAAATGGAATACCCTATATTTTATAAAGAATTTCAGCTTGTCAGGTTATTTTAGGGTAAGTTTGATAAGGATTTCCTGAAACTAAGACCTATGGTTTTTAAGATAAAGGGCTTTGTTGATGGTTTTCGGAAAATACAGATCTAGCTTTTATAATTAATATCTCATTAATGAAGAAAGTTAGAAACTAGATATTATGGTACTGTTACAAGCTAAGTGGAAGGTATCTACCGCAGTAACAAAATTTACTTTTCATTAAACAGGGATTCAGTAAAACTATTTCCATTTCGACAACAACTGAAGAGCAATAACTTTTGTTTTTTGAATGGAACGGTGTTATTTTTATGTCGTCGGTAGATGCTCCATAAAGTTGTTTTTCAATTAGCTATACACTTCCCTATACCAATTACTGACGGTTGAGCAGATACAGTATAGTTTCGATATAGTGAACATACCTTATAGTGAACTATCCACTGCAGTGAACACAAAAATATACATTAACCTCTAAACAGTGAACAAATTGTGCCTCGCTAGAAATATGAAATATCATTGTTTACTGATTTTAAAAACTTCTAATATGTTGATATTTGGATCAGCTGTTTGTGACACATTTGACTTTAAAAAATCAATATACATACATATTAACATATAAACGTCTAAGGAAAAAATACTTAAAAACTTCTAAATCACTGTTTTAGTTGGCAAATGACAACATAAATTCGAATATTTGAAACGATACAAAATTAATTAACAATAAAAACATTTTCCCAAGCCCTGATTTTTTAAATATTAATTTATTGATATTTTAGAATCAAATACACTCACAAACCGCTCATCCAAGTATCAAAATAAATATTTTTGAAATCAACAAACAATGATATTTCATTGTATTGAACAATGTATAGGTGTTCCATTTAAAAAAACGAAAATTGTATTTTTTTCTCCACGTTGTGATGCGCTTTTGTTTTTTGTGAGAGCTCTAAAAGATATTACATACAAAATCCCACAACTATTCTATTTAAAGTTTTTCTCTATCTCTTAAAATAATACTTCTAGGTAAGCTGCAAAGTATTTAAAAAACGACAATCAAGTTCTTAATAATTAACGAATAACACAAAAACTAGTAAACCAATTATACGATATTTATATATGTTTGTTATCAGGGTGACTCAAGGATTAAAAATTTGTAAAAATATACAGGGTATTCCATTTAAAAAAATATATTTTTTTGTCCATACCGGTATATATAAAACGCTACCGCAAAATTGACAGTATAAGTGAAATCTACATAAAAATCCATATAAGAGCAATTTTTAAATTTTTTGAATCGGTTAATAATTAAAATAATAAAGGGGGTTTAGCATTAATAAAACTGACCCTGTACAAAGGTTTCTCTTCCTTAAAATACACTTACTCAAAAAAAGGCTTTCCTTCTCTTATCAGCACGTTTTAAGAATAACCCATTAGAAAATATCTACAAAAAACAACCTGAAAATCGTTACTTTTAAAAGGCAATAATTCCGAAATTTATGGATAATTCGCAAATTTTATTGCAGAAATACGTTCAGTGTAAGCCAAATTAACTATTTATGTCATACAAAATGTTGAGCGGTTATGGACATATTATTTACCAGAACCAAAAAAATGTAATGAATAATTTAAGTTGCACAAAATTTTTTCAAAAAGATGTAGTTGGTAATGTTACGGTAATATTATCGGTAAGGTAAAATTAAAAATAAATTTCCGGTAATTTAACAACACTGTTTTTTTTTCATCATGTTATTCCTATAGGCTCCACAAAAGAAATTCACACCGTTGGGACACCCTGTACATTGCATTTGAACATTGCTTTGAATATAATTCATTTTTAAATTTGTTTAATAATGTAATAAACGATAGAAATTGAAAACCGTAGTGCTTACAATCGGTTGTCAGTCAACTGTAAGATTTACGAGAACTCGTAAGAAATTTACCGTCCAACTGTAAAATAAAATGTGCACAGAATTGCAATATCTCGTAAGTCCTATCGTAAGCGATTTGATAATACGTTAGATGCTCAGAATTGCAACATTAATGACAAACCATTTCGAGCAATCTGAGTGTAGATTCAGACAGTTAAGCCAAATTACCTTGAAATTACCTAACAGAAGATCTGATGTTTGACAATAATCGAAAAAAAAAATTGCTTAAATTGATTTGAACTGTGCCTGGGAACTGCCTCTGTTGCAAAATAATTCACTTTTAAAAATTGGTTGTATTCCTCATCATTAAAGCCCGGATTTTTAGGCAATTGCCTAAGATTTTATTTAACAAAAAACATAGGCAATTAGGTTTTAAACATCTAGGGTGAGTTTATAAAAAGCAAATCAAATATTTAATTGCGAATTAAACTAATTAGGATTAAGTTGCCATAAGAATTACATTGCGAAATGTCAAATTAACAACGTCATTAAAATTTGATTGCAATTAAAGTTTCTGTAAACTGGGCCTTAGATTTCAATTTTAATTAGAATGAGATGTATGTATATTTTTTCGTACCTAAGTATTTTTACACTATTTGAAGTATTTGCCTAGTTTTAAGCGTCTACAAATTTTTTTGTTGCCTATTTTATGCCTAAAATTGGCAATTATTGTATAATTAATTTTTATGAATTGTTTCTTTGTATGTGGAAATACGTATTGGCTTGCTAAAACATTTTAAAGATACTGTACGTGTTCAGCTAAACAGCCGAAAATTGAAATTCAAAATTTTTAAATTTAAATAAAATTACTTCAGGATTATTCACGAAAGAATTTCACGCTTTAATTGTTAGTATAAGCAATCTTAGGCGATAAGGGGCCCAAGCGACAAACTTTAACCAAAATATTGACTCTTGTTACGATAAGTGGCCATTACGATACGTTAAAATAAATAAGCTATGCGATAAAGACCTAGAGCGAGTGAGAACCTTACCTACGCAAGGTGGCGGAGCCGGTCCAAAAACACCTCGCAATCCCCTGAGGATAGACAACTTAAGTCACTTCAGTGACTTAAATGAGTGGGACCAAAAGAGGGACTCGCACAGATGTCGCAACCTCACAGTCGCAAATTACAAAAAGGGTTCAGTCTTTGATAATGTAAACAATACGGTTCCGCAGGAAGAGAAAATTCGAAAAATTAATTTATGTTCACCGAATCATTTTCGCGAACGGTTGCATTTCCAATTTTCACATTCATGTAATTTTTATAAAATGTCCTTTTTGTGAACAGAAGTATCCCCCTTTACTATTTTATTTTTATATCTTTGTTCAAATTTAAAAATTGTAATTTTTTGCTTCTTCTTTAACTTTATCATCGACCTCTTTTTGCGAATGGGTATTTCAATTTAAATATTCCTGGTGTGGGTGTTTTGATAGTTACGAAAAGAAGACCCTTAGCCCAGAGCACCACAGAAAAATAGAAAAGTCCTGAAAGGGAAAGCTATAAAGTGGTCCTCTGTTACTGAGTCCTCGAACCTCGAATTACTCTTTCAGGAAGGAAGCCATCTTAGGTAATGTCTGGATTTTTGACTTAAACGCCGATTTATGGTCTCTATTTAAAGCTTGTTTTTATAATACATTCCTTACGGCGAATCATGTGTTTGATTCACTTGTACAGTTCCATAAGCCCTAAGAGCCTCTCTCTGATTTCTTAATAAATGACCAGGTAACTAGAATAAGCGTTAATATTATTATTTTTTATTATAAAACGACGAAAGAGGAGAAATTATGAAAAACCTAAATTTTATCAGGCTGCCTAAAATTGCGCCTATTTTTTAGACATTAACTGACTATTTGCCTACCTAATTCAGTCTTTTTAAGTGCCTAAAAATCCGGGCTTTACTCATCATCAAACATTATTTCTTGAAATTAATTATGTATACTTATTATAATGTTGAAGTTCGTCTTACTTTCGTTATTTTACACGGTATAACATTAAAAGGTTTAAATCAGACAACGATTATTCTCATTCTTATATTTGACTATGTCTAAATCTAAGAGCGAAACAAAGCGAGCGAGCGGGCAAAAACGATATCATAAATAGTAGTACTATAAATTAAAGTAATCAATGAGATAGTGATATTAAATAGCTTTTAGATATTTATTGGTGCATACTGAAACTTTTTTATCTCTAGAAAAAAATTTGCATTTTCTTTTTTTGTCCACAGTTTGACGCACTGTCCGTCGGCGGGCCCAGGAGGCGCTGGACTTCGTATTACGGACGTCGAACAAGGTAGTGGCAAGAAGCGCCTTGGACCGTGGATTACTGCGGGTTCAGCGCTTCTGTCGCAGGGCGCATCTGTGGGTTCTGCAGCGCCATTATATGGATGCTGTCTTATCCTTAAGGGCAGTGAAAACGGCCGGTGGTACAGACAGTACCGTTGGGGTCCTTGGGCTGCTGCAGCGGTACAAGGTTGTGAACCCGTTGGACACGGATTGCTGGACGCAGCCGGGGGAGATTGTCCAGGCCCAGCGGTCTCGTACTAGGATGCGGAGACTAAATGCAGGGGTTGATGGTGACTGTTCCATGTCTCCGCAACCAGGACCGTCCGGGCTGCAATGGGTAGTACGAGTAGACGGCGCCGGTGTGAAGATAGGCGCGGTAGCACGAGAGGTACGCCAGAACAACTCATTGTTGCTAATTGCAGTCGACAATCCTCAAGAGAACAACCACTGGAAAATGGTCGGGACCTTTTGGACGAGGTATTGTTGTCACTGTAGGATGACTCGCCGCTTGATTTGGATGACTGGCTGCTTGTAGAAGAAATAGAAACGATCTTGAGAGAGCTCGGTGGATAGGGTGGTAAACTGTGAACTGTAAAGTAAACATAGTATAATATAGTGCAGTGGGTTTTCCAGAAATAGTTTCGATTACATTTTAGGTTCCATTCTGTTTATTTATTTATTTAAGAACACATGGCCGATCAACAGGCATACGCCCAGTTACAGATCGACACTAATATAATATAAACAATATAAAACGTAAATATGACACTGTTAGAAAGAAATTGAATTAATCTATACAAATTGAAATTGAAACTATATCAACAAGAAGGAACTTTAACATTAATTCGAGATTAAAGAAATTAAGAGATTAAATTAGAATTGAATTGAAAAGAAATGGAATTAAATTATATAAATTGAAACTGAAATTGAAATTAAAACTATATCAACTAGAAAAAGAAATTTTACATTAACTAGAACGCTTATCTGAAAATTGTCTGACACAAACATTTGTAAATATAGAAGGACTCCATCAATGCATCAAAATCGTTTATGATGTCATTAAATGTTCTCATCATTCTAATAAACGGAGAATATTTAGCTACGTTAGTACGAGTAAAAAGTAATCTAAAAATTGATACTTTTCTTAAATCTCTCTGAGGTACATTTATAAAAGTTTGATTTAGCAAGTAGGATGAGTTAAATTTATTAAATATATTATAGAAGTAAATTAAATCTGAAATTTTTCTACGATTTTCCAAACTACACAGATTGAAGTAAGTACAACGGACTTTGTAGTTATTTAATTGTAATTTATGACGGTAACAAATAACTCTTGTAAATCTTCTCTGTATGGATTCTATTCTATTAATGTGGATTGCATAGAATGGAGACCATACGACGGAAGCATATTCAAGGTGAGATCTGACATAAGTACTAAATAATAACTTCAAAGTGTGAGTTTTTGAAAAATGTTTCGTGATTCGCAAAATAAAACCAAGCATAGAATTCGCTTTAGAAATGATTTTATCTATATGAAAATTAAAAGACAGCTTGGTATCAAATAGGACTCCTAAATCACTGATGATATTCACTTTTTTTAACTTTCTATTGCAAATAAAATAATCATTATGGTAAATATGTTTATTTGAACTATGTATATTGCATGCAAAAACATTTGTTTATATTGAGCGTAAGCTTATTTTGTTGACACCAGTCACTAATAATATTTAAATTATGCTGCAAAAATTTAGCATCGAAAGGTTTGGTAATGTTATGATATAATTTCAAATCATCTGCATAAAATAAATGCTGGCAAGTTAGTTTGGTGCTCAAATCATTGACGAACGCCAAGAATAGAGTAGAGCCTCGGACCTACTATTTTGTGAATCTTGTTTTATTTATTTTACCGTAAATAAATACTTTTTTGCTGTGTCAAGTAAACTTATAAATGGATGAGAGTTGTACAAAACATAGGAAACACTTTATTAAATACCTTGAAAACAATACCATTTATACATGTAAGTGCGAATTATTTTATTATGCCTGACGCGTATACAGAAATCGCCATAAAAGCTTTTCCTGCGCTACAAATTTGAAGAATTAGTAAAAGAGGTTTCCGACGGCAAAATAAATTCGACTCTAGGCGTAATGTTTTTTATTGCAACACTTGCAACGCCCACATTTTTATTAGAATTTAACCAAACGCATGACATCCTGGACGTATCATGAAGATGCCCTGTAACACGCCGATGTCCTACTCTTGTTTGTTGACTTTTGCAGACAACTAAACAGTGATAAAAATGTCCAAAGAAATAAACAACTTTAATTTATGGACGAATTAATTGACTGGTAACTGGAAATTGGCTGTCTGCAAGAATTTAACGCGTAATTCCCGGAAGGGGTACGGCTCGGTCCGAATTTCTGAAAAGGTCAGGTTTATTGCCTCTCATGCCCTAACGTCTAGACTGCGCTTCTACCTGCATAATCCTATTGCTCTACAATACTACTACGCTCTGCCTATTCTCAGAAATACCCCGATGTATCCCTTTCAATATTTCAGAACAACTTCCAATAATTATTGCCTCGTGATCGCTAATTAGTGAAGGACTCTACTTGTGTCGGAGCACCTTGATCCAAATCCTGGCGAGACGCTAATGACTTTGAGATGCGGAAATTGGTTACGTGTAAATAAAATACGGACTTATATTTAATTAATTATTTATTGCTAAGCAAGGTAAAAAACTCCGATTTCTAGCCGCACTGCAGTCTAGAAAAATGAGCGGAAAAACCTTGTCGTTTTGAAAATTCAATACAGAGGAACACAAGAAAAAATTACAATTTGGTAAGAAATACAGTAGAATTCGTTTAATGGCTTTCTGGTTCGAATCTCGTGACGGACTAACTGTTTTCAATTACACAGCTGGTGGTTTTATGCTTGTCCCAAACAATGGTTGTGGACCTTGCTATTCAAATTACATTAACAATTAAGTTGGTTTCAAAATTAGATTGGTCTTGGTACTCGTGTTTACCACTTTCAATAGTACTCGAAGACGCTCTGTGTGATCAACCAGCGTACAGTGTGGCCGTGTGCCTACAGTGTACTTACTTAATGATCGTAATTAATTAATCAGATATTTGGGGAAGTACGTGATACAAAATGTCGCCCAGGCGATCAATTTGCGAGAGGATTAATAGTAATCGCTAGTTTTTCAAGGGAAGTGACCCTACTGAGTAGGCGTCGGACCCGATTTGTTTCTAACCTAATAACGCAGTGAAGGGGGAGATTCTCAACCGCTCCTATCGCTAAGAGGTGGAGGTACAGTGACTCTCACTTCATTTGTTAACCTCTGATTGCGTTGTTTTCGACGATTATATAACCCTATGCGCAATGGCAAGAATTGACCGTTTTATTTGATACTCTACTATGTGTAGTTATGATCTTTCGGTCTCTCAGCGAATTACTTCTAATTAACCCGCAAATCTCCTGACAAGGACTACACTTCGGTCCACACACAGGGTGTGAGAGAAGCTCAGTTAAGAAGATGGCTATGAATGTGATTCAGAATTGTTTGGCCTCGTAATTTTGCGAGTCTCGTAACGGCAACTAATTGGCCTTGATTTCGGTAGTTAACTTGTGCTGGTCACACTTGATTTTAGCGGCAGATCTAGACTTGCCTTAGACCAGTGGTACAAACAGTCGACTTCACTGCGCAAATCGAAAACTCCTTGCTTGAGTGTTTCCAACTTGACAGAGAATATCACCAAGGGATTAACTAATTTTACAAGAGTACACTGTATATGGATTGCACTATAGCTTGAAAGTGTCGTTTGACTGCCTCTGGTCGATTTACTTACAGAACGCCAATCAAACTAGTCTAATAATTATATAATACCACAATGTCAGCTAACTCCACTAATGTGGATGCAACTTATTTACCTTTAAGCTCGGTTAGGATGCAAATGAAAATACTTTAGTAAAAACCCATGGCACAAGCCAAGCAAGTACTGAAATTTACAGATTATCTGGCCACAATGGCTGAGGGAATTACAATGATTTTTAAACAATTTGTACCACCAAGTATGTAATGAACAAAATACAAATTAAGTCAGATTACCTAACTCCGCGTCCGCGAAATTAAAATCCAATACACTCACTGCACTGAAGTTTTTTTAAATACACTCGCGGTTAATTTACCGTACGCGACCGGCTAGTTTTAAATTTGATTAGATCGCCTCTCAAACACTAGAATTTTATGCGTACCGATATAAAATGATTTAACTCTACTGTGAAACTAAATCAGAGAAACAAGTACAAAGCAATTCGCCCAGCCCAAATAATACGACTGATCGTTTTAAAAGCTCGGAGCTATCTCCTGTCATTTTAATTTTCATTTTTCGGCTGAACAAAATTAATTCCCCTTCCTCCTATTAGAAAATCAAATTCAAACACCCCTTGACCAATAGAGCTGTGTTTTGCGTTCAGAAAGATAACGCCCTCCGATTCCAAGAATGTATTTTTTTCTAAGCTTTTAACGACCCCCCGTGAGCAGACCACGTGTGCTGTCTTTTCAAAATTCACAACAAACTTCTTAACTACAAGTACCCTCTGACATCTTTATGTTTTCCGCTTACAGGAGAAACTCGGCGCCCGACTGCTTTAAAGTGTTTAAAAACACTTTACAATCAGCATGTTATTTCCCATTACGCCCCGCCGATAGTTTAGTTTCCAATAGAAGTATCCTTTTACAGAAACTTAAACGTGTCAAATTATATAATTTCTAAAGAACACCAGATGACCCTTAAGAAACTTGTATGACAGATTTATATGATTTCAACTCAAGAAAAATTTTAAAGTCCCACAGTGTTACAAGAATTTATGACATCCCCTCGTTATATTGCACATTGACCGACCGTCGTAAGGACCACCGATGCCGTGACGAAATTGCCTCCGCTTGTTTGTTATCTTACAATCAAAATTACATCAAACATGCGACCGTTTCAGCCCCTTTAGAACTGCGGCGTTCAAAACCGGCGGATCAACCTCTGTGTGTATGGCTAGACATAAACGTGAGCGATATAAAAAGTCACCTTTTTACTCTGGTGGATGTTTTTTTAACAAACTCCCGGCAAATATTAAAACAGAAAATAACATAAATTTATTTCGCAATAAACTAAAGATTTTTTTAATTCAAAATAGTTTTTACGCAATGTAAGAATATTACGAATTAAGCGATTAAGTCTATTCATACAACATATTTGTTAAGTCTTTAATATGCTAGAGTGCATTAATATTACATATTATTTTTATATTTGATTATGTTTGTGTACTTTTAAAATGTAACCTGACAAATCGATTGTGCAAAATTTTTTTGTATTGCTATTTATTATTTATCTATATTGACTGTTTACTCAAAACAAGTAAAATGTTTCAGTAAATACTCACTCCTGATTTGAATTAATGTGTTAAAATGCAGAAATTTTGAAATAATATTAAAAATCTCCTCAACCGTCAATAATAATCGGTATAGGGAAGTGTATAGCTAATAGTGATGAAGAATATCGTTACTTTTGAGTAATCGGTATTAATCGTTACTCTTGAACTCAGTAATCGTTACTTGTATTCGTTACTTTGATTACCATGATTACTACCAATGTTAGTTAAAACAAGTTGGATTAATCAGGTACCTATTCGATTATTTTATTTTATGTGTTATAATAATATAGGAGTACAGTACAATAAACAATTGTTCATAGTTTTCCTAATATATATTTTGTATTCTGGGGAAGAGTCGCTAAATTATTTGTTAGAATCAAAAGTACGGAATATTAATTTTCTTGCATTCGTGTAAATCAGCGATGCTTACGAGCCGTTACAGTTTGAAATTTATCCCCTTCCATTTAGTAAGGGGAAGACGAAACTCATCGCGGTGACGCAACGATACAAGTCCAGTCAGTGAAAACAACAACGACATAAAGAAATCTAGATGGCTGAAGTGCGATTAATTGTAAATATTACATTGATGAGAAACGGATGACTACTGACGCTCCCAGGATTGTTTAAAAAATGTTTGCATTTCCATTTTATTTTAATCGCAGATTTATATCGCAGACTTATATGGCAGACTTATAAATCTCGGCGCTCTATTCTTTCTTAATTTGATAAGACAATCACTCACCTCGACTTTATGATATCACCGCGCCTGTCTATCCAGCATTTAAATGAAATTGCGCAACCTATCAAGGGAGGGGATAACGCTTCTCAAGCGCTTGAGAGCAACGCTGGTGTAAATATATACGAATACTGCTGCAACCAGACTTTCATCTGTGAATATTGAATTATCTGAATAAATGTAATCGTCGGTAAAAGTAACGAATACCAAGTTCAACAAGATCCGAATACTTCGGGTCTCTTCGAGTAACGAATACTTTGTAACGTATAGTTACTTTTTTCTCCATCACTAATAGCTAATTCTAATTGAAATATAACTTTATGGAGCATCTAACGACGACATAAAAATAACATCGTTCCATTTAAAAAAAGTTATTGCCCTTCAATTGTTGTCAAAATGGAAATAGTTTTACTGGATCCCTATGAATGAAAAGTAATTTTTGTTACTGCGGTAGATACTTCCCGCTTAACTTGTAGCAGTACCACAATATCTGCTTTATAACTTTCTTCGTTAATAAGATATTAATTATAAAAGTTACATCTGTATTTTCCGAAAACCATAAACAAAGCCTAATATCTTAAAAACCCTAGGACTTAGGTACAGAGAACCCTTATCAAACTTACTCTAAAATAACCTTGACAAACTCAAATTCATTATAAATCGTAGGATGTTTCATTTAAAATAATGAAGTTAAACATCGTACAGCCAAACTGAGATAGCTTGTACAGGATGGATCGATTTCGATGTCTCTTATGGGCATCTCTGTAATTAAAAGAGATAGAAAAAAACTAGTGGCCAAATCACGATCTCTTTTTCAGAGATAAAGTCAATAGAATCTCTTTTTCAGAGATAAAGTCAATAGAGTAAACAAAAATTGGCTATCTTCTTTTGTTTTCGAGTTATAAGCCAAAATTGACATTTTTGATTTTTCGTCAATCGCGCATATCCCGTTTATTTTTACAGATATTAAAAAACTGTTTCGACATTATTAAGACACTTTTTTGAATACAATTCAGTGGTGTCATTGGTTTTTTGATATTTACTTAAATTTTCGAGTTATAACAAAATTTATATTTTTTTAATGAAAATCATAGTAGGCAATGTCACCATTAAATAGAGATTCTTTTTCTGTTTTCAAAAATATATACTTTGTTGGGTTTATTTCTTACAATTAATAGAATAAAACGCCTTTTTTATTATTCTTGGGTGCATTCTATTCTTAGTAGGCTGGTTTTAACAAAGGCCGACAATTTTTTTGTTTTTTTTTATTAAATATCAACTCTTGTTCAAATATTTTGACAGTTGCAGCCGCATAAAGAGAAAGAAAGATAGAACGAGCATCCTCCAAGAGTCACAAAGATTACGACAATACCGATACCATGTGGTTTGGGTCAAATTCGAAATTATGTAACTTCATTTAATATTTAAGTTTAAAACGCATTTTTTTCGATCAAATATGCATTTCATGGGATAATGAACTAAATTATACGTATAAATTAAAAACATCTTAAAAATGAGAAATTTATTGTACAAAAAGTTAAAGAATATTGAAATGTAAGTAGATAATAGACACAACTCTTGATATATCACAATAAATAACTTAAAACCCAGAAAATAATATCAAAATGAAATCACAATTTAAACACTGCCACGCCAACTCATGTTGTAACCCAACCCAGCTCTATCGGCGCTAGCTTTCTATCTCTTATGTTCATCGCAATACCTCTCACTCTTGTGCTACCCAATCATCAAATCTTTGTAAATATTTAATAAAAACAAAAGAAAATTGTCGGCTTTTGTTGAAACTAGCCTACTAAGAAAAAAATACACCAAGAATAATAAAAAAGGCGTTTTATTCTATTAATTGTAACAAATAAACCCAACAAAGTATATATTTTTGAAAACATAAAGAAAATCTCTATCTAACGGTGGCATTGACTACTATGATTTCCATTTAAAAAAATATAAATTTATGTGATAATTTTATTAAATATCAAGAAACCAACTACACCACTGAATTGCATTCAGAAAAATGTCCTAATAATGTCAAAACAGTTTTTTAATATCTGCAAAAATAAACGAGATATGACTGATTGACGAAAAGCCGAAAATCTGAATTTTGGCTTATAACTCGAAAACAAAATAAGATAGCCAATTTTTGTTTAGTCTATTCACTTTATCTCTAAAAAAGAGATCGAGACTTGGCCACTAGTTTTTTTCTATCTCTTATAGTTACAGAGATGCCCATAAGAGACATCGAAATTGATCCACCCTGTACATTGAAAATTTTAAATTATGCGGAGCTTGAAAGGATGACACTTTTGTATAAGACATTTTTTCATATATTTAACAGGAACAGCGTTATTGAAGAAACCCGATTAAATCCCACAGTACATACATATAATAGTGTATTATACACCTAGGTAGAGAAGTCTAGTTTTATAACCCGAGGGTATGATTACATCCCGAGACCCTTAGGGCCGAGGGATGTAAAGGACCGAGGGTTATAAGACTTCTTTACCGTGGTGTATATACTATTTTTTCCACTGCTAGTGCAAATGATAATTTTAATTTGAACAAATATTTATTTCAAATTACGAAAGGTTTACAGTTTTCTGTATTACCGATATGATAGTTGATTTAAATTTTTTAATTTGTCACAAACATTACGTCGATCTTTTTGCCAAATCGTCAATTAAATAAAGTAAGTACGGTAAACGATGTACGGCGATTTAAATTGTACGCCGCCTGAAATGCGGGAAATTGCCGGACAAGTGGCAAACAATCTATTGCCTGAAAAATGAAAAGATTTGTACCTGAAAGCGTAAGTAACAATTGATGTTCATTATTTACCGGTAAATAATAAAATTATTTACCTCAGGCCGAGAAATTGTTTTTCGCAGCAACCTAACACATGTCAAAATGACAGGCTATAGTACTAGTAGTGGAAAAATTCTTTTAATTTTATTTCTTTTTTCAAATGTCCAAATGCAATTGTCAGATTTTCAAACTGCCGTTATTCATTTTTTTTTGTAATCCGGCGCCTCCTATCTCTTCTCATGTTCCTCTTCAATTATGTTACAGACTTTCTTTATCTAATCCTTAAAATACGGTACATTAGATAACTTTTTAATATTGATTTTAGAGTAGAAATAGAATTTTAGAGAAGTAAATTAAATTAAACACTATTTTAGTATATATCACTATATTTAACACAAGAATTGTGACTGCAGTTTCGACATACAATGTCATTATCAAACTAAAGGATTTTTACAAAACTTCAACTTAGATACTAGCGTTAGAGCGGTAATGGTGTAATACTGAGAAATCTAATTTAAACCCTGTTTAAATTTAAATTAGATTTCTCAGTATTACACCATTACCGCTCTAACGCTAGTATCTAAGTTGAAGTTTTAAACCCTGTTTAAATTTAAATTAGATTTCTCAGTATTACACCATTACCATTATTAAAATTTTAGAGTTTATAATAACTAAAAAACTGTAATGATTAGATACAGAAAACCTATAACAGAATTGAAAAGGAACATGCTTCAACATGAACATTGTCTATTCGTGAAAAGAGATAGGGGACGTTGCATTCAAAACAATTGAATAACGATAGTGAAAATGTAACAATTGCATAGGCTTGAGCCTTTGAAAAACAAATAAAATTAGAAGAATATGTATATATATATATCTACGTTATTCCTTATACTTTAATTTATAACAGTACCGATTTTTATTGTTGGACGACAAAAAATACGTTTATGGTAAATTTTTAGGATGATTTTTTATTTCTATGACTTCTCGTTTGATTCTTTTTGATGTATGTTGTATGTTGAATATTGTTTTCATATTGCCAAAATCCATCATGTGTGAAGTGGTTGTTACGTGTTGTGCAAGTGAAGAAGTTTTTTCATTCTTCTCAACGGCATTCCGGTGTTCCTCTCTTCTTACACTTATTTTTTTGTTAGTCTGTTCTATGTAGACTCTGTCGCAGTCTTGACAGGGGATTTTATACGCTCCTTGGCTTTCTAGCTCGATTCTCGTTTTTGAAATTAGGAAGATGTCAATTTTCTTATCTATCTGTGTTATGTTTGTTTCGATTTTGTGTTTCCTGAGGATTCTGCTTATTTTATTCATCATGCCGTTATGTATTACGTAGGTTCTTCCTAATGGTTTTTCTTTTTCTTGTTTTTCTCGTCGTGGTCGTTGTGCTTCATTTATTTGTTTTTCAGAGAATCCGTTTTGAAGTAGTGTTGTTTCTAATTTCTTTATATCTAGCTGTTTGTTTTTTATGATTGTTACTCTTTCTGATCTCCTGGTGAGTATCTTCACGACTGAGGGGGTTATTCTAATCGGGGTTGCAAGTTACAACTTGGTATGATTCTACTTCCGAGCATTATCGAGACTGCACAACGTTGTATTCCATTACCACCAAACATTGCCGAGATTGTAGCTTCTTACCAGTTGCTATGGAGGTACCACCGTTGCTAGGTTGCAAATCCGATTAGAAAAGGATTAGAATGACTCCCTGACTGTAGTTGTGCTGGAGGTGGTGCGACTGCGCATTTAAGTTGTGATTTGTATGAGTCGATTTGCGATACACTGAATATCCGAGGCATCCGTCTTGTTGCTTCATTATTATCAGCACGTCCAAAAACGGCAGACTCTTGTCTTTTTCGATTTCCATCGTGAATTTGATTTTCGCGTGTATTCCACGAACATCTAAACGGAATATACATATGTGCCTCGGCTCGATTCGAACGCTATCGGTAAATCAAAGAAAATTCGTACTCAGTGTGGACGTAATATTTTATATCTATGTTTGTTTACTGACTATTTCGAACAACTGGATTAACGCCGAACACTTTCTCATGCATCCTCGTGAGGAAGTTTTACGAGAGTATGACGAGATACGAGTATGTTCGTACTCAAGTCTGCACAGAGCTTTAACCATCTGACGTTAAGGCAATGGGATACTCGTATGAATAAGTGCGTTAAAACACAGGATAGAGAGTTGCAAATGAAATGATTTGTCAGTGTAAAATATTTTCACTTTTATGTGACTTCCGGTTATATCGGAAGTCGCCGTTAACTTTTTTATTTTAAAAGGAAAGCTAGATTTTTAATTGCAAATTCTGATTCTACACATTAATTCTTCTGACATTCTTGACACATTTCGCATTCAGAAAAAAATAATTAGAATTATGGCCTTTGTACCTTTACGTCATAGTTGTAGGAATTTGTTCATCCGTTTTCGTATAATGACTGTCATATCCGTTTATATTTATGAGTTAATTATGTATGCTAAATCTTTTGAATATGAAAAAAACAACGATTATCATGATTATAATACTAGACAGGGTGCAGATTTGAGATTACCTTTTAACCGTTTAATTGTCGGGCAGAAAGGTTGTGTGTTTATGGGCGCTCAATGTCTTAGAAGGATTACAGCTCTTTGGAATGGTGATTTACCTCTAACTTCCAAGCTTTTTAAATCTAAACTTAGAGAGTATTTAATATCTAAGGCTTTCTATAGTGTAGGCGAATTTTTGGGACACTAAAACTTAATTTTAATTTATTTTATATATTACTTGTCTGTTGGTTATGCCTATTGAGTTTTATTTTATTTCTGTATTTTCTCTGACTTGTCATGAACCTACGATGAAGTTTTTTTTTTTGTACTGCTTTGTAAGGTCTGGCTAATAAATTTATTATTATTTATTATTATTATTATTATTATTATTCTAAACAAAAAGTGTTAAGGCTTCCCTATACTTAAATGGACCCGATTTTGAGGTATCTTTCAAATTTATTAAAAAAATTGTTTTTTGACCTTTCATTTAAGAGAATATATCTACGGCATTTTCAAATTTTAACGTTCAAGTGGCATGTCGTTTGAAAGTATAATGTTCAGACTTTCAAATCATATCCTAATTATCCATTCCATTTAAAATAAGAAAGTTAATAATGACTTCCGGTATAATCGGAAGTGATGTAAAAGTGAAAATAATTTAATTTGAAAGATCACTTTTCTCTAGGGCACAGTATTAATTTTTAGAATTTTTCTATATTCCCTTCCGCGAAAACTTTTAATAGGCCACTCAATTTGGGATACCCTGTATTGTTTGTGGGAATAAACTTTATTTAGAGTACAATTTAAATTAAAATTAAAGAAAGATATTAGGAATTCTTAACAGGGAGATTTGAATTGTTCTACGATTTAGTGATTTATTTGTTTACCTGTCAAAGCATATGTTCAAAAGTGGGGTCATTGTTATTCTTTGTAAGGAATAATCTACTTCAGATGATTTATATGCATTTGTTAAGTAAATATTTTAAAGTATTTCACGGCTTCTAGCGTGAACCTAAAAACGGAGTTGAAGTGAAAATCCGCTTAAAGGTCAAGTTTACTCCTGATGCCACACCACGCCCGCCGCCATACCTATCATAAAATTCTAAAACACTTTTATTTCGTGCATCCGCTCCTCTTTCTGGATTATCAAAACCTTTGCTTTTAGATAATTTGTTGCCTGATAATAATTGCTCTACTTAGACCCAGTTTTAAAATCGTGAAATAAGGACGGAATAACTGTTCGCCGAATATCCTTTAATGTTCCTCCATATCTACGTCACACCTACGTCACGTTATTCTAAGACTAACGCTTATCCAGTGATTGTAAAATCGGGCCTTAATAAGATTTCATCCATTCAGATTGCCAGTAGTACCTATCATTTGCTTATCAATTTTTATTAAGTTGTGGTATAGGATGGATTATATTAAAAAATATTCGATTTAAAATTTTTATTAAATCATAAAACTTTTTTATCGTAAAAAATTAATAATCGCCTGTGTCGAATATGTGTATATACATAAAACTCTACATCATATCATACATAGCCCGGATTATCATAACCTTTGCTTTTAGATAATTTGTTGCCTGATAATAATTGCTGAACTTCCTCAAGCGACTTTCCTTTTGTTTCTACGACAAACACTGCCACATAAAGTGTACCTAGAAGGGACAGCCCAGAAAATATATAGAAAGTGACATCACCGCCGACTGCCGCTTGCAGATCTATATAAAACCTCGTGACGATAAAAGCAAGAAACCAATTGAAAGTGCCTGCCGCGGAACTTGCCACTGACTTGATTTCTGGGGGAAATAATTCGGAAGAAATTAGCCAAGGAATCGGACCAAAGCCCAACGAAAAAACGATAATGAATATGCATAGCGCAAGAACGGGCAGGAAACCCAGAGTATCCATGGTTTCTTGGTCGGCGAGGTCTCGTTCCAACAGAGTAAAATAAACACCCAATAAAATTCCACTAACCGCCATGAAGAAAGCGGAAATCAGGAGAAGGATTTTTCTACCTAATTTATCCACTACCATGGTAGAAAATAAGGTGGCCACCACTTGTACGGCTCCTATGATCGTGGTTGCTACTTGTGGATCTAGTGCAATACCAGACGAGATGAAGATTTCACCCATGTAAAAAATGACGGCGTTTATTCCACCCATCTGCTGGAAAAACATTAGACCGAAGCATATTAGGGCGGCTCTTTTTGCCGCCGATGTTCTGATCGCTTGGATTATTGGAACATCGTTCTTTTGCTCCTCCTCTAATTGAGTTATGATGTTATTAATTTCGGGTTCGATGTCGAAATGACTTCCTCTCAATCTTTGAAGCGCATTCCTGGCGTCGTCTCGTTTGCCCTTTTTGATCAAGTACACAGGAGATTCCGGTTGGAAAGAAAAGACTAACCCGAAAACTATCGGAAACACTGCACAAACGATCGTGTGAATCAACGGAGTACTTATCAGCGGTAGCACGTAAGCGATCAGAATGCCTATGGTTAGAAGAAGCTGAAAGAAACTGCCCAGTCTTCCGCGAATATCCTTTTCTGATATTTCACTAGTATACAAAGGCGCCGCAACGCAGAACGCACCTCCGGCCATACCCGTGAAGAACCTACCAGCGTAGATCATGTCGACGTTCTCCGCAAATATGATCAGCAGCCATCCCAAAGTAAATGGAAACACTACGAGCAACATGGCCGTCTTTCGGCCTACGAAGTCACATATTTTTCCGATGGGAAAGCACATAATCATCGCTCCTAGAGTCGCGAAAGATCCGATCCAGCCCAAGTTTTCATCATCCATGAAGAGCAGGTTAAATCCACCGAATCTTAGGTCGTTTGTTATGTTTGCAGTCCAACCTAAAACCGTGCCTGCTGCCACGGAACCGAGACATGCTAAAACAAAAAACAAAAATTATTTATTTTTCAAGAGTAAGATATGTATGTCAAAAGTTCGGTTAACGAAATTTCAGAAATATAATTTGAAGATAAATAAAATCAATTAACAAAAAAAAAAAACTTTTATTCAGTCACGAAAGATAAAAAATGTTCGAAAATTTAATGGAAATGAAATACCTGTAGCTGAGTTAAAGGAAAAATTGATATGTATATCTAAATATTGTAATGATTCGTCGACACCAGCCGGCGTCAGAGTGTCTCTTGCGTCACAGCCGTCTAGCCGACGCACCTTAGGCGGCAGCCGAGAGAATGCTGGCGGCCGAATAAACTAGACCAGACAGTCTGTCGCGGTCTAGAAAGTACGAGAACAACAGGCTCGGCTCATAAATGCACGCGGCCTGGAGTGGGACACAGTTCGGCAAGAATTCAGTGTTAGACAGTTCGGCATTAAAGTTCGCTCGGCTGTTAAAATAAATTAGGTATAAGCTTGTAAATTATTTAGTGTTTAATTTAGTGTTAATTAGTTTGCTTTTAAATAAATTAGTTTATTAACTATTTCGTGTTTTGTTTTAAAATAAAAATTAATAGAACCCGTAAAATCGTTACAATATTTATTAACATTAAAGCATTACGCATAACTAGCGGCCAACGAATTACGCTATTCGAAACTCTGGTTCTGTGATGTTATGACCACTTTCCTACGGAATCAGTCAACTACTATAAATCAATTAGTTTTTTAGTAAAAGGGCACGCTATACCTCGTTCTGACCATGAGGACAGGTGACACACTTGTGCGGCATGGTGTCGCAAAATTGACGAGATAAATTAAAGGATGCAAAATGGTTAAATATGGAGAACCGCAGAAATCTACACAGTTATTGTTGCTTAAATAAAATTCTAATCACGAATCATCCTCCGTATTTATACAATAACATAACGTACAGATCTGATATTCATAATATCACAACTAGACATAGAGGTCGTATATCCCCTCCAATTCATAAGACTGCGCTCTTTGAGCGATCATTTACTTTTCAAATGTATAAGTTTTTTAATAATATGGGATTTCATCTTTCAGACGTAAATTTATCTGCTTTCAAGAAGCAATTGAGGGATAATCTATTTCAAAAGCAGTGAATTTCTGTTGTGCAGTAATAATGATTTTCTGTCTTCACATTTTATTGATTATCTGTTGCATAGAGTGTAAACATCGCAGAATTTAGAATTTAGAATTAAATTTAGAATTAGAATTAAGTTTAGGAGTACTTTTGTTTTTGTTTAATTTAGACATTTGTTTATTTATTATAACAATGTCATATATTACAAGGTTAAATGGTAGAACAGTAGTAGTTTATGACTACACTGAATTTCGCCTTGAGGTTGCTTACCATTACATTTGGTTAACTCATATATTTTTTCTTTTCTTGTTTGATAAATTGTTATGTTCTGGGAAATGCAATAACGACGATTATTATTATTATTATTATTATTATTATAAGGAAATAATTGTTTTTTCCGAACAAATCACCATATACTAGTACATATCTCGCTCTGTCCAAGTTAAGCGGTTTGGTTGAAGTATGGTACATAAGCCTCTCAACCTGGAGGCATTCCTGGAAATGAAAACGCAATCTATAATAAATTGGCATTGCTTTCACAAAAAGATTATCATGAAGCACTGGGAGGAATGATGCGACGGAAGAAACGGAAGGAGGAAACTTATTTCGAGTATTTTTACTAAAAGCGAGCGCTGCTACATCTTTGTAAAATACAGAGTCCAATCTTGTATCGTAGGAGGAATTGATGATCTCATGATTAAGGTCGGAGCTAAAGCAGGAAAGTATCAAACATCAGAGTCTCTATAATTTCTAAATGTATGATAGAGAAGCCTTCCCGTATGTTTGAGCTACCCGGGTACCCGAATAAATTTCCCGGACACTACTCGGATATCCGTATCGTGCTCGAATAATCATTGAGCTGGATATAAATTCGGGTACCCATACAAAACTAAAGTCCTAACCTGACACGGGTAACCCGTATAAATTCGGGTACCCGTTATAACTTCGCTCAGTTGGACATGTAAAGTCTATCTGATTCAAGAAGACTGTTAAAAAAGAAAATCAACCTCGGGAAAAAAATGAGAAATGAACAAGCCATTTCATACATGGAACAGAACGAAAACGTTACACTATTAGAAGAAAATATGAACGAAACTGAATCGTTGGTTTCTATTAAAGAATTTGCAGGAAACATAAGTCTGAAAAAAATGAAGAATTACTTAGTTATACATAATTTCAGAATCCAAAGAAGTCGCTGCAGAAGAAAAAAATGATACTGCGGCAAAAACGAAAAATTTAAATGTAGTTGATAGTGCAGGATCAGTAAAGAAAATATTGATCCCAAAGAACAAAAGAATTAATAGAAGTAGACCATTAAGGCAAAATGCTCTACAATATTTAAATGTGTCAAACAAAAAAAGTGTCAGACAAAAATGAAAGAGTAAGAATTAGAAGAAAGAAAAATAGAAGAAAGAAAAATAAGATTATCAGAAAGACGAATGACTTTAGATGAAAAGCATTTTGAATTTGAAATTGAAGAACAAAAAAGGAAAACGGTTGTAGAAAAAAGTAGATTAGAACTTGAATTTGCTCAGCTAAAGGGAATGCACAATTTGATTCAAAGCCAATAAAAAATAATCGAAGCTTTGAAGAAATCCTCTAATTAAATTAATTTAGAAATTCGTTAAAAGTATATTTTTAAATGTTGTTACTAACAATATATACGTCAAAAACTTAGGGCCAAATTCAGAAATGTTACTCATTCTCATCTCAATCTCAACTCATTCTCATTTTGGAAGCATTTTTCAAGCATTACACTGGCTTGTAATAGACTGATAAAAGTTCAGTAACATGAAAAGTAAACCGTTTCTGATTTAAAAAAATCATCAAATTGTCAAGTTGAGAATGAGATGAGGAGTAACATTTCTGAACATGTGAAAAAATTGCGCCCCAGCACAACTATTTTCCGACTTATAATTCGTGTCGTGAAAGCAAATAGCAACAATGCCGCTGCCTCATAAGCTAACACGCACGAGATGGCAGTCGAAGCGGACAAAACGTGTCATCGCAAACATGTAAATGTTGATTGCGAGTCGTCAGGATCGCAATGGGGCCCCCGAGCATATTCTGTATAGCTATTTCTGAGTTCTCGGGCTACTGTTCTGCTGATGAGGCCCCAATTAGGGCCGAGATAGTTATACAGAATATGCTCGGGGGCCCCATTGCGATCCTGACGACTCGCAATCAACATTTACATGTTTGCGATGACACGTTTTGTCCGCTTCGACTGCCATCTCGTGCGTGTTAGCTTATGAGGCAGCGGCATTGTTGCTATTTGCTTTCACGACACGAATTATAAGTCGGAAAATAGTTGTGCTGGGGCGCAATTTTTTCACATGTTTGCTTTCACGCGCTAAGCGTGCGTATATCTTGTTGGTCGTCGGGGTTGCAGTGGAGTTCTCGGGCTACTGTTCTGCTGATGAGGCCCCAATTAGGGCCGAAATAGCTATACAGAATATACTCGGGGGCCTCATTGCGATCCTGACGACTCGCAATCAACATTTACATGTTTGCGATGACACGTTTTGTCCGCTTCGACTGCCATCTCGTGCGTGTTAGCTTATGAGGCAGCGGCATTGTTGCTATTTGCTTTCACGACACGAATTATAAGTCGGAAAATAGTTGTGCTGGGGCGCAATTTTTTCACATGTTTGCTTTCACGCGCTAAGCGTGCGTATATCTTGTTGGTCGTCGGGGTTGCAGTGGAGTTCTCGGGCTACTGTTCTGCTGATGAGGCCCCAATTAGGGCCGAAATAGCTATACAGAATATGCTCGGGGGCCCCATTGCGATCCTGACGACTCGCAATCAACATTTACATGTTTGCGATGACACGTTTTGTCCGCTTCGACTGCCATCTCGTGCGTGTTAGCTTATGAGGCAGCGGCATTGTTGCTATTTGCTTTCACGACACGAATTATAAGTCGGAAAATAGTTGTGCTGGGGCGCAATTTTTTCACATGTTTGCTTTCACGCGCTAAGCGTGCGTGTATCTTGTTGGTCGTCGGGGTTGCAGTGGAGTTCTCGGGCTACTGTTCTGCTGATGAGGCCCCAATTAGGGCCGAAATAGCTATACAGAATATGCTCGGGGGCCCCATTGCGATCCTGACGACTCGCAATCAACATTTACAACATTTCTGAATTTGGCCCCTAGTCTTTATCATTTCCACGGCTATCTTAACAAGATTGAAGATATTGAACTCATTAATTAAATCAAAACTGTTTCATAACTCAAAAACTGTTAAAGGTAGATATAGGATAGGAATTGCTAATACAGATCGATGCAGCATTTAATACCACATACGATGGCGTATTAAAAATTTAATGTTCCATTTGAGAAAACGAATTTTTCCGTGTTTGAATATCTTGGATTGGAATGGTGAAATGAAATCTTTAGGAAATTTTTGCATACGAATCTTTTTAATCGGTCCGAGAATAAAAGCCCATTCACAATGACTTAACGTGACAAAATTTAATTAAGGAAATTAGAGTGTTAATTTATGTGTTCACAATGAAGAAAAATTTTGTTCTTTGCATGCGCAAGTGGTTGTCTAGGTTAATAAAAAATAAAATTCTTTTGCTCAACTCGAGGACTCTAAGACCACACTCATTATACTGTTTTAGAACGCTGTTGATTGAATGTACTTAACAGAGTTAACCTAAAAATGGAAGTTGTTAACTTAAGAAAAGTAAATTAATAGAATTAGCCAATTAGTACGCTTACATTTCTCACAGTTTCCAACTTTTATTAAGTGATTAATTTTGTTACGTTAAGTCATTGTGAACGGGCTTTAAGGCCCCAGACGCCTTATTCGAAACACATCACCGCTGTTTAATTTCAGTGTTTCTTTTTAAATATGTATGTAATCTTAAATCAAGATTTTTTTAAAAATTAACTAAAATTTAATTTAAACGTTTAAACGTACCTCACAAATTAAAATTATATGCCTAATACACCTCCTAATTATCAATATATTTTTCATAACCCCTTCCTTAAAATTTTCATAAGAATATTACAACAATAGAATCAGGCGGCACATAAACTTATAATTGTTGTCGTTGCATTATTGTCATCTTTTAATGAATCTTGAGCTCTTTACGCCATCTTTATGTCCTATAAAGGCTATTTTAGACTGCCCTACTCCTTGTACAAGATTTGATTCAATTTCTTTAACAATTTTATAGTAAATTGTATAAAAAATTAAATCAATAACTATCTGAAAAAATGGAACATGTTCTATCTCCAAACCACATCTGCAGTCCAAAAATTTGTACAAGAAATACGATAGTCTAAAATGGTTTTAACGCAATAATATTGACCGTTGGAAATGATAATTTGAGTCCAAAGAATTGGTAACTCTGGGGTGCGTTCGAGAATAACACGTTTTTGTAACTTTTACAAAAATTGTCGTTCGAGATTATTATTTGGCGCACTAAAAGTAGAGCAGTAAAGCGTTCGAAAGTTTCAAAAGTGTCGCTTTGAAAGTAACAAAAATCGCCCCACTCCAAACTGCGGTAAAAATCATTTGCCAAATATACTAGATGCGTACTAGTTTATTGTAATTTTTTTTGTATACTTGTTGCTAGTAAATATGGAGATTGACGGCAAATTAATTAATTTTAATCCGCGATGAAAATGGAGATTCACCGAAACAAAATTTGGAACAACTGGGACCTGTTTCATAATAAAATACAAACTAATAATATTAGTATTGAATACACGTTTGATGATTGGATTAAGGATGAAGTAAAAAACTATTCGTTCATTCAGCTGACAGTTTCGGTAAACTGAAACTGTCGGTTTATAAACCGAAACTGTCAGCTATAGTTTTTTACTTCGTCCTTAATCCGATCATCAAACGTTTTATTCAATACTAATATTATTAGCTTGTATTTTATTATGAAACATGCCCCTGGATGTAACGAACTTTGTTCGATCGTATAATAATCACAATTGTTTTCTCTTATTTTCTCTTTAATAAAAAGGCTTCCTTTTTAGAGATGATACTATCGGAAATTTATTAATTATGAAATAGGTAAGTCCTACTCTCATTTAATCAGATATTTGATAACCTAAAATAATACGCGCATTTTTCATTATTAATAGGATTAAATGATTGCAGTTAGTATACTTACAAAATGAAAGTAAGGTATAATACAAAAAAAAGTAGTAAACGTTTTCTGTAGCCGCTTATAGTTTGTTATTATAGATTTTGAGTATAACTGTAATAACTGAAACTGCTGATATGTGACATATGGAAACAACAGACGTTCGAAAAGTGAAAGTAACTTTGCCTTACTTTATTACCCCCACTCTCATTTGTAAAATTTACTCTCAAGTAAAGTTCTCGAACGCACCCCTGGCGAAGCATTGAGAATTATTGTAAAGTACGTATACATATTACATTTAAGCTACCCGTGAGAAATTATTACTTGAGAGATGCTAAAAATATTAAAACGTCACGGAATACCTCCCACCAGAATCACACATCCAGTTCGCAGTGCTTGTCCAGTGCCGTTCGCTCGAACCGTGCGTTCAGGCTTCGTCAGGCAACAACAGGCTTCGTCTTTCGCACACAAAAATTGAAACTAAACGTTTTTGATCGGATCAGATCGCATATAAATGCGTTACGATATTCGGATCATGATCCTTAAATAGTTAGGGAAAGAACATGTGTTACGTAGCTACTAACCGCGATTGAAAAATATCGCACGGTTCAGTTTTACACTGAAAGTATGAATTTTGTTTTTGATTTATTTAAAATGTTTCTTTAATTAATTATTGTTGTTGATTTCAATTACTCTGCCTTAATATTTGGCTTGGAAAGTGAATCACTGCAATGAAATTTTGCGAGAATTTGACTGCTTATAAAAAAGTCCATGAAAAGTTGAAAATAATTTTTAGGTATCCGACTCTAACACAAGTAAACTATGTACTTGCATAAGTAAGTAGCGTTTTTAAATTTTCTTGGGTAAGATTTGTTTGTTTTGCAGTTAACAAAATGATACGCCTACAAAACAACAGCTTTTTATGCGCCTGTAATTTCAAACTCAAACAATTCTCTCCAAAATATCCGCTCCGCAATACACGGCTCGAATGAGGACCGCGGACCACGCTACTGCCGCATGTAAAAGTAGTGGGAGGTGATAACTATTTTCCGCATCTCTCTAATTACTACGAAGTTATTGTACAGTTTTTAGTGAAAATGTCGAAAACTACGCGACATAGAAATATTTTAACATTTTTCCCGATAATTTTCCGATAATTAAAAGTGTGCAGAAATACCTGATATGGCTGCAATATACTGTGGCAATTTATTTGCCTCGGTGGTTCCAGGGAGTTCGTCCTTCTTGTCCGTGGACATATTGCTTATATCTATTAGAAAATAACTGAAACAGTTTCTTGTATTCAAAAGTTATAAAACAAATTTGTTAAATTTATCCTACGAATACTTTTTAAAAATAATAATTATTTATATTGAAGAAGTTGATAGTGTAGGGCTAAACGCAGATACTTGAAACGTTTTTAAAAGTTGTCTGTAGAATAATTTTACGGATGTTACCATTGGAAAATATTTCAGATTTTAGCAACTACATACAATCAAAGTAAAGTAGTCAAATTACATACCTTATTTAAAATTTGCTGTGCCTTAACTGAAAATACCAGAAAAGAGATTATTTCGTTGATATCGGCCAACTCTGTTATTAACTGTATTGTTTTTGTTTCATTAAACAAATAATAACTGTAGCAGGAACACACCTACACCAGACCTTTGTTTTCATTAATCCGGATTTTAATTCTTAACAGATTAGAATGCATCTTATCAATCAAGGATTAGGTACTTTCAAGACAAAATTTCAGTCGCATTTTTAAAGTAGCTACCGCGTATTTTTTTGTAAGAAGTTTATTGATTTATTAAGCAACTAATTTATTTGTAAGTTCAAGTTTAGATAATTAACTTTAATTCAGTATACAAGGGAAGCATAAATGGATTGGAATTATGCAACCGATTATAGTAAGTACAATGCTACAAAGCATAGAACCATTCGCATGGCCCCTAAAGATGTTAACAAGAAAAACGAAAACATGGTATTGCAAAATCAAAACTTATTGTTGGTAAAGTCGTTCGTATCAGTAAATATAAGGGAGTATTCGAAAAAGAATTTATTCTATCACAGTCTATACGACTAGAATTAATTTTGAAGACGATAAGTCAAGGGTCACAAAAAACAACTTCTAAGATCTTGAATTATATTTTGATCATCAGTACAAACATGAAGCTTTGATTAGGCACATTAGCACGTGTCCATCTTTACTTAAATTTAAGTAGAGATGGCCACGTGCTAATGTGCCTTTTAACAGATTTGAGAATGGTTACTAAACCGAAACATGTCATCATCTCATGTTTGTACTGATGATCAAAATATAATTCAAGATCTTAGAAGTTGTTTTCCGCAACCGTTGGCTTATCGTCTTCAAAATTATTTTAATTTAGTCACAAATATCATGGATAACCTGTTAATATTTTGTCTACAGAATTATTTAGAGTCGTTAAAATTCAAGTTACTAGTTTTTTGAAAACAATTTAAGAAACAAGGTGGAAAGCTTATGTCAAGTGGCTGAGAAAATCTGGTCTGATGTCTGAGAAATCTTGGATTAAATTATCCGATATTGCTTGAACGTAACTGTTATTAAAAGTTAATACATACTTGGTTTTAGAATTCTGCTAACATAGCAGTGTATAGCAATTATCTAAGTTCATTCACCCTTCTCAAATGCTGGACGTGCGACTTTTTTTATTATTAAACTTGGAAATATTGTATTTTCTTAATTTTAATAAATAAAAAATTTCTTGATTTAAAAAATTGTTTTAGTTAAGAAAGCCTACTATTTTTCTTTGTATACGTGTAATTTTCTAATTATGAAACTACCAATAGATTTAAATAAATTGTTTACGATCTTTGCGAATCGTCTACAATTTACTCGTTAATTGAATAATTTCTAATAGTTTTTAAAATTTTCTTCAGTCGGTTTAAATACCTCGACGACGATCTTTGCGAATCGTCTTTAAAAAGCATTCATTAACTGATACAGTTTTATTTAAATATCATGTGTAACTGTCATCGACTTGTCAAATTTTTTATAAATGTATAATTTTTATTATCGATCTGCTTTCTAGAACTTACTGTGACATCCTTTAATTATTCCTTTCCTTAGAGTGTGGCTGTGGTCTTCTTTGTGGTGCTTAAGTTAGAGATAATTCAAAGAAAAATCAAAGGTAAATTGTAAATATCGATTTAATTGAACAATTAGTGAACGATTAGTGCAATTAAATTGATAAATAAAAATCAAAATTTAATTAGAGTATTTGATATAACAATGTCAACGAAAAACTAAATTAAATCAAATTGAAAATGGAAAATGTTCAAAATTCAAAGATCTTTTTTATCTGTGGCGGTTGCCCAACGGGGTCCTAAGTCATAGACTTGTCAGGACCTCAGGAGCGGGAGTGTATTTGAGTGTGTGTAAAGTGTTCCCTGGCTTTGTTACTTCCAAACCTCCTCGCCGTTTAAGGGGAAGCAGTGGCGAATTTTATTCCCAACACTGAAGGGTGCCTGAAGTCGATACCGACCACCCCCGAAAAAAATCCCGAGTGCGGTTCGAACCAACGACCATGCGATTGCAAGGCCGGTCCTCTACCACTTGGGCCATTCAGGCGTTAAAGTGCAAAATTCTTAATAAGATATAAGTATAAGAGGCAAATTGTGAATGAAATTTTTATTCGAAAAAGGTTTATTTACACCTCTTATTAATATTTTTTCCCATACCAACGATTTATATGACAACTAACACTTTTTCTAAACGTATTTTTTGTACTATTGATACCATAAAAGAACTAGAACAACTTTTAAATCCAGCAGTCATGCGTTCCCATTATTTCATTACATCAATCTTACTTTGTTGTCAAGCCAGTCACTGTTATTTTTGTTAACATTGAAATTCTGAGCAATTTGTCTAACTGTCTAACCCTTTTCTATGCAAGCAGCTGTCCTAGCTTTTAAAACAATATTTACTGTAGGTATGATTGATAAAATGAGTGACCATTTCAAATAATTTTAAATTTATGGTCGGTAGCAGTTTTACACAGCTTAAAAAATCTTGTCCTAGTTTTTTATGATACATCTGATTTAATACTCATGTCATAATTTTGACATTTATAAACTTCATGTGAGTGTTTTAGTGTAATTTTGATACATAACAATAATTTTCTTATGATTTATACATTTTGTAAGTATAACGAACATTTCTAACACATATCTAAACAGAAATATTCAAATTTTGTTCAAAAATTAACCCAACAAATCCCCACAATTTATCTTGACTTTTTTCATAATTTTAAATGTCCTTTTAACAGCCCTTCATAATCCACCTGGACGTTTACTACCTGCGACCTCTTCAGTCTGACCCGTCTTCCGTCTGGTAGATAGGTACACGAGTCGTCTCTTCCTATTGTTCCTCGGAGGTTTCAAAGGCCAATTCCTCGCAGTCAAAGGATGGTTTAATTTCCCTTGAACCTTGTTCAGAAACTTCGAAAACTCTATCCAATTTATTTTGTTCTCAACGTCTTGGACCCAGGCTACTTGTTCATCTGGTATGTCTATTTTGATGCTTTCTTCATTGTTCCATCTTTAAAGGATTTAATTTGACTTATATACTTTTGTAAACTTTTAACTAATTTTGCCCTTTGAATTTTACTTTAGTACTCTTTCAATTTTCAACTTTGAATTTTACTCTGTATGACTTTTGTAATATATTTTTATTTTCAGATAATGTTTTTCGTGCTTGTATTGTTGACTGCTTTATGGAATGATATGATTTGAAATTTAATAAATTTTGAAAAATGGATTTCTCTTTTTGTTGCTCTTCCCTTTGTTCTTTAAAAAGTACAGGACCATATCACCATATGGTCATTCAGGTAGTACCACAGCAATATGTAATTACATTCTAAAAAGACATCATCTTCTTTGATAATACAAATAAATTAACAATAATACTAATAATATATTAAAAACAATATGACAGAAGCTGTGAAAAATGTGTGCGATGAATTATTTATTTTCTCACTATCAAATAAATTTTTTAAAGTAATTTGGGTTAAATTAACAAATTCCTTATTAATAACTAGAATGTTGCACTGTTACCCGATTACACAGTGTCCCGGTCGTTATCTCGAATTTGACGACCAGTTTGACATATTACTGTGTTAGGGACAATAAAAATATTGAAAACGTTTTAAAACAACTTATCAAAATTTTAATTGTAAATAAACAAATGAAATTTTATTTTCAATCATGAATAGAAAAGTCAAGACATTTAGTTAAAAGTAAGAGTAAACTCAAAATGAACAGTACCGAGAACGACGGAGTAGAAATAAGTTTGGCAGACGATAATCTATGGTGGGTGGACGAGATCTTGCTGTAGTCGGCTTGGCTAGAATTTTGCGAGATATTGCAGAAGTACTACAAGAAGCCAAATGCACCATTGACTACAATTATTTCACACTGAGAAAAATGGAATTTTGCGATTTTGATAAAACATCATTCGTATCGATAAAATAAAAGTATAATGTAAAAGTATAATGCTGTCATGTTATAAGATGCATCTTACTCTAAATTAATCATGATTCTTAGCACAACGAAACTGTGTAAGTTTAAGAATGTAAAATTATCATTCTACATAATACGTAGTGTTAAAATATAATATACCAGAATGAAGTATTATGCTGAATAAATTAGTAATAAAATGTCATGTCTGAGTTTTTGTTAATTACTCCGGTAATTTTATCATGACAGGAAATGATACTCTAAACAACAAACCACATAGTGTTAATTTTGCAGTAGTACGCTGAGTCGTTTTTTAACGCGAATCCGAATAAAATGTTCAGAATTCTTGTTAATATAAACGTATTCCTGTGAGTCATTTTTCTCAGTGCAGTTATTTGATTATAATACGTTAGAAATTCTAGTTTTTCTCTTTAAATGATAATCCACAAGATTAATTAATTTCTTTAATTTAACAAACATTGTTTTATCCAATTCTACTTCGTGCTCGTTTCTAATAATTTTCACTTTATATTTACCGTTCAACTCAAGGAAAATCAAATGTATCTAAACATTATAAATTTTGGAAAATGTAACTTCTTCCGTTGTACAGACATGTGAAGACATCTTGGACTTTCCAATTTAAAGTGTTCTTCGAAACGTGGAAAGTATTCTAGAAACTCACTCCATTCTTCTTTGAGTAATGTTACACCTTTTTGTTTTACACCGTGCGCTATTTTCACTAGCGGTTGGAAACTTGTAGTTACACCCAATTCAATAGAAATTTTTATTGATTTATTTAATTTGTGAATCACTTCGTTTATTAACGGAGCGCTTTGTTTGAGCTTTTGAAGAAAATTTTCTAAAAATTGAAACGCTGAAGAACTCATCGTTCTGACCGTTTAGTAGTAGCTATTTAGAAACTATGCGATGAAGCAAAAAATCTTGCATATAAAACTCACAAAAAAAAAATTTAATCCAATAAAAAATCGTTTCAAATTTTGACTTTAACCAATGAAATGAGAGCATTTTACCGCATGTTGTATAAATTACGCTAAACAAACATTTTTATGGTAAACTAATCCACGTTATTTTTAAGGAAGTGGCTAAACGTCCGCCGGCGGAACCATGCATTGTATTTCGAAATTCCGCCGTTCAGCGGATCAAAATAACCTTAGTCCACAAGTCCGCCGAAAGTTCGACTGATTTGCGCAAGAACGGCGGAACATTACTCTAAAAACTAATAATACCGCCGAACGGCGGACTTTATTGAAGAGAATGCTTAAGCCGCCGTTCTGATGTTGTGATGTTAAAGTAATTCACTATTTTAACAGTTTTATATACAAATTTCGAAGTTAACATACATCATGTTAAAAGTGGCCGGCCACTTCAGTTGAATTTTCGGCGGAATTGTGGGCTAAGATTATTTAGATCCGCCGGACGGCGGAATTTCGAAATGTAATGCATGGTTCCGCCGGCGGACGTTTAGCCACGTCGTATTTTTAACTGTGCACAGAGTTACAGGTGGCTAAAGGGTGTACAATTTGGGAATCTGTTGTAATTGTTTGTTTCGTTATTTTTAAATTTTATTTTGTTATAAATTATGTTAAATAACAAAGTGCAACCATACAGAACTCTCAAATTTCCTTTAGAAACAAAAAAAAATTGTTTTGTGTTCAAGGCACATTTAGGCACCCTTTGCAGCTCAGATGATTTCGAATATTTGACATGAATCTAACTCAAACCATCAAGTGTGATACATCATTGTAATCAGAGAAAAAGGCTTCATTTAATCGTGCAAAAATCCAAGATGGTGTCCATAAGAAAATAAAAAGTTATGTCATTTGTTCGTAATTTTTGATGACATGACAAAGAACATGGCATATTTAAATTCTTCATAATTCTTCATAATTGCCTGACCTAAAAATGCCTAGCTTCATTGGTTTTTATGGAAAAAGATAAAAACGAAAAACGTGATTTTTACTTTTATTCAAATATCTTGAAAACCGTAAAAATAGATGAAATTTGTTTGAAGATTGGGATAAAAATACGCAACTTTCTTCTAATTTAACCAACTTCGTATCTCTTAAGATAACCGAGATCCCCATGGTTAAGCTCGAACAACGGACAACCTGTATATTTGCATATTTTAAAAATAACATAAATTGAAAAATATGTTAAACCATAAACTGTCTCTAGTTTGGAATTCGGAAATTAATTTTATTATAGTTGAAATTTGCGGTAGGCTAATGCCCTGGTGTCCCCTATGTCATCGAAATGTTGTTTCTAAGTTGAAATATTTGAATAAAAATAATCCGTGTTTGAAGTTTCAAGTCTTCCTTTCATTATTTATGTACTCCTATGCGACTAAAGAGAAAACGTGAGCCTTTTCACGTCCGACGAATTAATTACCTAGAGAAACATTAAACTTCTGTTAAAACGCAAAAATATATACTGTAATTGTTAATTCCAATAACAAAAGTAATTAACTGAAATGTTAATTACAGTAAACGTTTCAACAATAACTTTTTCTGAAGCTATTGATATAAAAATATTTGTTAAGTTTCCCTAAAGTATGTTACATCATGTTTTAGAAAACAAAAAGGAACAATTTAAAAAAAAAGTTCGTACAAAGTATGCAACTCACAATTGCATACTTATAAAATTTGTGGATCTTGTCCAAATATAGATTTTTTTTTCAGATTAATTGTATTACCCTCTTTCATTTTTTAACAATAAGTAATTTAATCATTTTTGACGTGAAAATATTTTAAAACATTTTAATTTTCATATAGCAACAATGACGTCATATTTGAAATTATTTTAACTTTTTTGTAACATTCTCGGGAGGAGAGTTCATGAAGAAATCTGAGTAGAGAACAATTTTGAATGTTTCATTTTTACATGCTCACAGTTCATACTAGTGCAGTGTTGCCGTTTACCGGATAATTGTCCGATTTCCGGATAATGTGCAGTACTTGTGGATAATTTATTAAATCATACTTCACAGGCACTTGACAATAATTGCAATCGTAATCAAAATATTTACTTTTTAGCGACTCCTATCAGAATTCCTACTTTCATGACGTCATACCTAGATTATTTCAACTTATTGGTTGAAAATATTGTTACACCAAAAAGAGTCTTGTTTTTTTTAAATTATTTAGAAAAAAAAGGTAAAGTCATACATATATAATAATTTATTAACGATACATATGTACAAAAATAAAACTGTTAAAAATAGAATAAATTACTTAACGTACGCAAGATTATCTACCCCTTTGGCTTTGGCAAGTTTGCTTCCGCCGAGAATCCGTTGGATTTCTTCGAACGACTTTCCTTTCGTTTCTGGAACGATCACGAAGACAAAAGCGGTGCCGAGCAGCGATATCGCTGCAAAAATATAAAAAGTGATGTCTCCACCGATGGCATTCGTCACGTCAATGTAAAACCTCGTCACGATGAAAGCCAAGAACCAGTTAAAGGTGCCCGCTGAAGAACTGGCAATGGCTTTGATTTCCGGTGGAAACACCTCGGCGGAGAGCATCCAAGGAATCGGACCGAAGCCCAACGAGAAAACAATCATGAAGATGCATAGGGCAAGAATGGGCAAGAATCCCAAGACACTTAATGTGTCTGCGCTTACGAGGTCTCTCTCTTGCAGCGTGAAAAAAACGCCGAGTAAAATACCGCCGACGGCCATGAAGAAGGCCGAAATCAACAACAGAATTTTTCTACCTAATTTGTCTACGACTAAGGACGAGCATAGTGTCGCAACTACTTGCACGGCTCCGATGATGACGGTAGCCACTTGATCGTCCAAGTCCACTCCCGATTGAGTAAAAATTTCACCGGTGTAAAATACCACCGCGTTTATCCCACCCATTTGCTGAAAGAACATGAGGCCGAAGCATATGAGAGAAGCTTTCCTGGCTGCTGTCGTTTTGATCGCCTGGAAGAAGGGTACATTATTTCTCTCTTCTTCGGCTAGGGCTTCCTTGATCACTGTTATTTCTGGTTCAATATCGTAGTTTTTGCCACGCAATCTTTGTAGTGATGCTTTCGCTTCTTCTTCTTTGTGTTTCTTGAGCAAGTAGACGGGTGTTTCCGGTTGAAGGAAGAACACTACTGCAAAAATTAAAGGAAGCACTGCACATACTATTGTGTGTATAAGCGGATCACCGCTGATGAGCGGAAGTAGATAGGCAAGCAAGATGCCCACTGTTAGAAGTAGTTGGAAAAAGCTACCCAATCGGCCGCGAATTTCCGTTTCGGCAATTTCGCTCGTGTAGAGAGGAGCTGCAACGCAAAATGCGCCTCCTGCCAGCCCTGTGAAGAATCTACCAGCATAGATCATATCGACATTCTCCGCGAATATGATCAGCAGCCAACCCAAAGTGAATGGAAGAACCGTCAGCAGCATAGCCCATTTTCGGCCTATCCAGTCGCATATTTTACCAATGGGGAAACACATTATCATTGCTCCCAGCGTGGCGAGAGATCCGATCCAACCGAGATGATCGTCGGTGATCTTAATGTCTCGTAGATCTCCAGCCTTCAGTTGATTTGTGATGTTGGCCGTCCAACCAAGTACGGTACCAGCTGCTACTGACCCAAGGCATACTGAAAAGATTTCTTTTAGTCCATATTTTATATGTAAAAATCTCACAATGAGTTTTACCTGACAAAGCTGCAATATACTGTGGCAGCTTTTTTGCCTTCGATTTCACCAGGTTCATCTGATTTTGACTATTCACCATGATGAATCTGAAATAAAAAATACAAAATGGATGTGATTTTACGAAAATGCATTTGGCATATTTGAAAGTGCGATAGCATATCCGTCACAGGTTAACTACATAAAAAAGTCATTACAAAAGCTATCGAGAGATCGATTTGCAAGTTAAATAAAATATGAAAGTATTCAAAGTATACATATATGCTGACGTTACTAGAAAAAAATTGCTCGCGTGTGCGAAGAATTGCTCTTTCTATAAGCCGCACGAGTAATTAGAACATGCCCGAAAGCACAAAATTATTCAGCGTTCGTTGAATGATAATTTGCCGCCGATGGAATGAGGAACGCAAAAAACTCAACGATCAGGACTGGTTATTCTAATTCATTTTAGCACGCAAGAAAGACCTAAGGCTGACATTGGTTTGAAACGAACAAAGGTCTCAACCATCCTAGGAAGGTCAATAGTACGTTCCTGCATAGAATTTATGTAGAATTTACTACCAGAAGCGAACGTGAACTTGAGTGAGCTGTTAAACGCCAAGAGAATGCGATTTATTTCGCTCGCGTACGATTGCACGATAAGCGAGTCGCTTTCATTTAGTATTCTATTAGGTTTTAATTACCAATAAGTGCGAAACGTTTGGAATTTAATCGAGGACGTGATTTTTTTTAAGGTCGAGGATTAGAAATAATTTAGAAAAAAATGTACCAAAATAAAACAAAATATTTAACATTCATTTGGTTTAAAAATGATATGAATTTAAAGCAGTCAAAATGAAGAAGCCAAGAATGATTTAAGTAAAATATTAATTGCTGGGATGAAAAGATTAATGGGGAGTTTCCTTCCAGGCAAAAACAACCAGAAAATTATTTATGTGATTTTTTTTTGGCTAACTTCCTGACTGGTCCCAAGCCTCTAAAGCTTGTCGCGAATTCGTGTTCAATTAGTTATTTAGTATTCCCGGCTACGGCTGCGGCCAACTTAATCGATTGTTTTTCGGCATTTGCTTTATAAACTGGAGACATGCAGAAAATGCGGTTCGAAGGAATCGGCATGAATCCGAACACAAACTAACACATGAAAATTCTAGCTCTCACGTAGAACTCACATGCACCGTGTAAGGATCGAACCCACACCTGTAGCTGCCGAACCAAGCGAACCAAGTCCTTTGCCTGCGAACCCAACCAACTCGGCTATGCAACCACTGCAAAAGATATTTAAACTTCATTCGCAAAGTCGCTGCAATAATAAAAATTTGGAAGATGAAATTTGCTACCGTGTGTCAGTAAATAAATATGCATTATAAAAGCTGTGCGTGTCCCGTAACAAATATAAAGAATCATAAACTCCTTAAGTGCATTGGTATTTTTACATTTTAAATTATTGAAAACTCAGAAAATACTTGACCTTTATAACACTCATATGTAAATAAAGACACCAGACTTTAGTCCCAAACTCAGAAGAGTTTTATTCCGCGCGCGGACGAGGACGGTATACTTCTTGTTATACCTCCGATAGGCACAGGAATTGTACGTTCGAAATAGTAAATTCTGTGTTGGGTTGTTATTTCGTCGTTGAATTTTGATTTTTTATGTTTTTACGTTTTATGTTATTTTATTTTTCAGTTTATCTAACATAGTTATTTGATTTTCCCGAAATAAGAAAGTTGTTTTAATTTTTCCTTTACACATATTTTCTATTTTTTTATTGTTTCGTTTGTATAGCATTGCTTATTATTTTTTTCGTTTATTTCCATTATTAAATATCATTAGCATTTCCGAGGACTCCAAATTACTTTCTAAATTTGAAGAATTTAAAAACGTAGTTCTCACAAATTGCGATGTTGAGCGATCATTTCCTTATTTTAAACAAATTCTCACGGCAAAACAAACGAATGTTACGGAAGAAAACTTAGAATGATATTTAAAATTAATTTTAATAATTAATAGATTTTAATAATTAATGATCTTTAATTAATACAAAATTTCGAAAATATAGGACCTGCTCCGTATTCGAAAACGTATAAATTACTCAACCGCGCATCTCTGTTAGACTGGGCAATCGATCAATTCAGTTCTGCACTACACCATTAGTGTGACGGTGCATAATCGACATCTGGATGACTAGACAGGCCTAAACCCTCGAGCCTTCACTCATCATAAAATATTTGATTTTAATCTTTATAACGGAGCCGATACGGCAGATAATTTTCTGAAGCTTTTAGAATACGAGAATATAGCTGTAAAGTTATGACGAATATTATTGTAAAGTTATTAATATTAATATTATTAAGGGTTAATGTCAAAGCACGTTGGGCGCGGTGCACAGTAGAACGGCCTTATGGAGCGACCTGAACATCGAGATAGCATCACAAATACAACAACTAACAATTTAATTAAAGATCATTTTTAAATTTCTCATCTATTAATTATTAAAATTAATTTTAAATATCATTCCAAGTTTTCTTCCGTAACATTCGTTTGTTTTGCCGTGAGAATTTATTTAAAATAAGGAAATGATCGCTCAACATCGCAGTTTGTGGGAACTACGTTTTTAACTTCTTCAAATTTAGAAAGTAATTTGGAGTCCTCGGAAATGCTAATGATATTTAATAATGGAAATAAAATTAACAACTTTAATAATCGTTTAGGATATTGCATGGAGGTAAATGAATAAATTTTTGAAAACTTGTTGTGGTGTTTGTTTTGAGTTAAAGAATTTCTGTTTCCCTTATATTTTAAGTTTACTTATTTTAAACTAGGATAAACTTATCTAATGTAATTAAAACTCGCTATTATTTTGTAGTACAAGTATATCGAAATCACTAATAGCAGAATAGATTCATGACAGCTGTCATCTCATGTTCTATTTTCAAAAGGACAGTTTAATTTACAAATTGTAAATGTTGCTATGGATTCTCAGATTCGTACGTAACAGCAATGTTTTGTGTTAAAATAAATTCACGGTATATAATCCATTCACGTTCTTTTTGCATTCGGAGTAGACCGTGTTAGGGTGGTTTTTTGTTGGTACCTCCAAGTGAATATGTTCCATTTTAATTTAATGGTTATATTTTTGAAAACTGACGCCAAAAAACATTGTAATATGTACTAAGTCAAAATGCTCAAAATCATCAAAGTCACAAGTAATTATTTGTTTTAATGCTATTATTTTACTTTCTTTATACCATCGTAGAGTATAAGAAGCAATATAGTCGATGGGACTGACGTTAAAGTGTCAGAAGTTTACATTTGTCACATAATGGCTGGGTTTCTCAGTTCTAGTTTAACTTTAAACTCCTGTTTATTTCCATAGGAGCAATTGTTCTTATAATTGCTACCATGGAAATAAACAGGAGTTTAAAGTTAAACTAGGACTGAGCAACCCAGCCTTTGAGTTCTATCAAAATACATGCACGTAACCTAACGAAAAAAAAAATGGCCTACTAGAATGCAAAAGGATCGTGAACGGATAATAGTCTTCTAATAAATTATTTGACATCATAAACGATGTTTAAACTGCAAATAGTCTCAAAGTTAAAAATTTAAATGGGTACAGCCTGTATATTTTTACATTTTTGGATTCTAGAATCAATTCCAAATCGAAAATATGTAACATTATCCTATACCTAAGCTCAATGGTTTTAAAATTTTGGTGTAGTGTTTGAACGAATCTTTAATGCCACTAGACTCCAACGTTTTCTCTAAAATTTATGTTAAATGCTTAAATTATTTACCCCCAGTTTCAAGATACATTTTGCCCGTTGTTTTACTTCTTGAATGAGCACTTTTGTTAAATTTATTTGAGCGATTCGTCCAAATTCGGGTATTATTCTCTATTTTTTTTAATTCTTCCAAATTTGTTTAAGCCCGTGTACACAATCAATTTTTCTTTTAAGTATGGCCATAAAAAAATATTTAATGATGTAATGAGTGTAATGACAGAAAATCTGGCAAGAAAATAATTTCATTGGTATCTATCCGCCGATTAAGATAAATTAAATTCGACCTAAAAATTAATAACAATATTGAAGCAACAAATATTCTCTGGTCGGATTCTCTGTCTTAAGTGGTTGGAATGAATTTTATTTATTTATTTGTTTATAAATGAAGATTGGCAAGAAGTTCGTTCTGTAAGTGGTACCGACAACAAATTTAATGCATTTATGAAAGCATTTCTTCATCATTTTAATAATTCGTTCCCAATCCTGAAAAAAGGTAAAAGTAAACATCGGAAAAAAGGTGAATGGATAACCGAGGAAATAAAACAATTATCAACATTCTTAACTGAAATGCAGCAAACAGACAAGTGTCTCAAAAGTGAATGGTACCACCAATGTTTTTTGGAATTTAAAAAAATTTACAAAACTAAAGTTGATTTTGCAATAGTCTCGTACAATTCTAATAGAATTAGTTCCAGTTCCAATGTCAGCCGGGAATGTTGGCGTCTCATCAATGAAAAAAGACTACATAACTCTGAAAATGAGATATCCTTACTCGATGACCAGTATAACGAGATAAATGACAAAACTGAAATTGCTGACCTACTAAATAATTATTTTGCTCATCATTCAAACAATGCAACCACAGACAACTTCTCTAGCGATGCTTCTGTGCCTGATTCTATGTTCCTGACGCCTACAAACGCTGCAGAAATAACAACAGTCATTCACGCAAAGTGTGTCAAATCTAGTGCTGGTCTAGATGAGGTCCCTGGAAATGTTTTAAAATCTGTAGCTGAAATTATAGCGTGTCCCTTAGAAAATATAATAAATGAATCCTTTTCTGAAGGCATATACCCGGATTTGCTGAAAACATCGAAAATAGTGCCAATTTACAAGAGCAAAGGAAGTCGTCTTAAAGCCTGCAACTATAGACCTATTGCATTACAGAACCAGATCGCGAAAATATTCGAAGAGATTTTTAATAATCGACTATTACTCTTCGTAAACAAACGCAATATCTACAGTAACGCACAGAACGGATTCAGAAAGGGGAAATCGACAATAACCACAATAACTGAGGCTTACAATTTTATATTAAACGAACTAAACAATAAGAAAAAAATTTACGCATTATTCTGTGATCTTAGTCGTGCGTTCGACACAGTCAACCATAAGTTATTGTGTCAGAAACTGGTACTTGGCCTAAGAGGCTTGCCCAACAAGTGGATATTTTCGTATTTGAACAAACGATTTCAGCGTGTCGCTGTCGATGATTATCAACTGCGTTAAGTATAACAGCCGGAGTTCCACAAGGATCCATCTTAGGTCCCGTATTATTCTCGCTGTTTATAAACGATCTACCAACTTCTTGCCATGAACCAGAAAAAACGATAATCTACGCGGACGATACCAACTTCATTATATCTAAGGATAATATGAACCCAGCTCAACAGTCGACCAAGACTACATTGGAAGAAATGAAATTGTGGTGCAAAAATAATGGTCTTCTTTTGAATACCGCAAAAACATTCTTTATGCCGGTCGTCACCAAAAATACAACTATTGATTCCTCTCCCTTAATAAAGTGTGGACACAATTTAGTAGCATGCGTTCAAGATATGAAGTTCCTTGGCGTCCATATGGATAGCAAACTGACTTGGAAGGATCATGTTCAATGTTTGGAAAAAAACTTAAGTGGGAAAACATTTCTCATATATAGTTTACGCGGGACAGTCAGTTTTGATGTTTTGCGATCGCTCTATTTCGGACTGGTTCATTCTGTTCTGTTGTATGGTATTATATTTTGGGGTAACTGTGCAAGTGCGGTTAATATCTTCAAACTTCAAAAGAAAATCATTCGTACGATGGCCAATGTTCAGCTTAGGACACACTGCAGAGAACTTTTTATCCAGTTTGGCATAATGACTTTTCCATCATTATATATTTATGAATTAATATTATACGCTCGCTCTATTGAACATACCGCTCTTAAAAACTGTAATTTTCACGACTATGCAACTCGTACATGTAATAGCATAAGACTTCCCTTAAATAGAGTAGCAGTAAGTCAATCCGGTCCTGTTTTTATGAGTTTATTGTGCTTGAATAAAATTAAGACATTGTGGAATGACGAAGTACCAACTACCAACAGACTTTTCAAAATTAAACTGAAAAGGACTCTAATCTCAGCTGCTTACTATTCAGTCAACGATTTTTTGGAGGAGTGATTGTTAATGTCTTATTTTACTTGAATGTGTAGATAGAAGTAAAAAAACAAATATTTTCTTACACGATTTCCACTATATTTTTTGTAAAATTTACAAAATTATTAAATTACTACGACATGTTTCGCTATTACTATAGCTTCTTCGGGTAGTGACAAAAAAATTATAATACGTTTCGGTTTTATACTTAATACTGAAATAAATTGACCAATGGTGAGTTGTTAAGGTCCAGATGGCTATTGAGTAAGTTGTTGGAATTCTTAAGCTTGTTTATTTCTAGGGATTCCAGGAGGTCTAGTCTTTTACTTTTACTTTCGAGGTGTAAAATTTTAAAATCGGTATTGAAATTGTGCTGAGAATCAGTAAGATAATATTGGCGTAATGTGAATCTGTTTTTTTATGAATAAAACTGGAAAAGTGTTCTTTAATTCTTTTAGAAAAACTCCTACCTGATTGGCCTATATATGTTTTAGTACAGTCACCACATATTAGTTGATATACCCCTGACTTATTATTCCTGTCTATTTTGCTTTTACTGTTTTTTATGTATTTCCCTAATGTATTGTTTGTTTTGAAAGCAACGTTGATATTTAATTTAGTGAGATATTTTTTGATGTTTTCGCTAGCTTTGCCTGTATATGTGATCACTTTATAAATGTTGTCTTTTTCTTCGGTTAGGCTGGGATATATCAATTCAATTGTTTTCTTAAAGAGTTTTTTATTTAAAATTTTGTCAATAATTTGTGGCGTGTATCCATTATTTACTGCAATTTGTTTTATTATATTTAGTTCTTTTTGAAAATTTACTTTGTTTAGAGGTATTGTTGTTAGTCTATGTATCATGCTGTGGAAAGTTGCTAATTTATGTTGTATGGGGTGATCTGATGTATTATGTATTGTTGTATCGGTGTGGGAATGATGTGCTCGCCTGTTTTGTCGGTACAAACAGACAACTAGACCAATTTCTAAATTTCATTAACAGCTTACATGATAACATTAAGTTTACAATAGAAAAAGAAACAGACAATTCTATTAACTTCTTAGATTTAACTATTAAGAAAGTAAACAACCGACACGTTTTTTCAATATTTCATAAACTTTTCCACACCGTGTGGGAATGATGTGTTCGCCTGTTTTGTCGGTACAAACAGACAACTAGACCAATTTCTAAATTTCATTAACAGCTTACATGATAACATTAAGTTTACAATAGAAAAAGAAACAGACAATTCTATTAACTTCTTAGATTTAACTATTAAGAAAGTAAACAACCGACACGTTTTTTCAATATTTCATAAACTTTCCCACACCGATACAACAATACATAATACATCAGATCACCCCATACAACATAAATTAGCAACTTTCCACAGCATGATACATAGACTAACAACAATACCTCTAAATAAAGTAAATTTTCAAAAAGAACTATGTAAATATTAATAAAACAAATTGCAGTAAATAATGGATACACGCCACAAATTATTGACAAAATTTTAAATAAAAAGCTCTTTAAGAAAACAATTGAATTGATATATCCCAGCCTAACCGAAGAAAAAAGACAACATTTATAAAGTGATCACATATACAGGCAAAAGCTAGCGAAACATCAAAAAATATCTCACTAAATTAAATATCAACGTTGCTTTCAAAACAAACAATACATTGGAAATACATAAAAAACAGTAAAAAGCAAAATAGACAGGAATAATAAGTCAGGGTATATCAACTAATATGTGGTGACTGTACTAAAACATATATAGGCCAATCAGGTAGGAGTTTTTCTAAAAGAATTAAAGAACACTTTTCCAGTTTTATTCATAAAAAAAACAGATTCACATTACGCCACACATCTTACTGATTCTCAGCACAATTTCAATACCGATTTTAAAATTTTACACCTCAGTAAAAGTAAAGACTAGAACCTCCTGGAATCCCTAGAAATAAACAAGCTTAAGAATTCCAACAACTTACTCAATAGCCATCTGGACCTTAACAACTCACCATTGGTCAATTTATTTCAGTATTAAGTATAAAACCGAAACGTATTATAATTTTTTTGTCACTACCCGAAGAAGCTATAGTAATAGCGAAACATGTCGTAGTAATTTAATAATTTTGTAAATTTTACAAAAAATATAGTGGAAATCGTGTAAGAAAATATTTGTTTTTTTACTTCTATCTACACATTGAAATGGATCTCCACCACGTATCGGCCAAATCAGTCAAAATATTTTACTTGAAGCTTTCTGAATGTTGTATTTACTTTGACATGTCATATGTTTCGTGCTTTATGTAGTCTCTGTCTCTGTAAACTACGACCATTGACTAAATATATTATTATTATTATTATTATTATAAGAAGATATTCCTCCTTGCTGTATTTCTAAAGGCATAATTTCTAATATTTCTTTCATAATACATAGTAATCCACATCTTTATCCACTAACGAATTTCTACGGCTTGATAATGATACAAAACCATTACTAAGGGCCATATGCACTAAACACTTTAAACGAGCTTAAATTTGAGTGACGTTTATATTGTGATATTTGAAGTTTCATAACATTGTGTAAGTCACATTCTAAGTGACTCTCAAAGTTAAGCTGAGTTAATTCGTTCGGTGCATACGCCCATTAGAAAAACGGCTGTCATCTATAGTATTTTATTTATAGTATGTAAACCATATTATTGCGCCATGTTTAACCAACTAATAACATTTGTCCTCACATAATCTCGAGGCAATAATATAATCAATAACTCCAAAACGGTTGAATTTAGGTACCTACGGGACATATTACATAATTTTATTTTGAATCAGATTTAATTCTAGAATCGAAAAATGCAAAAATAGGCATTTAAAATGTTTCATCTGAAACTACTTCCACTTAAACCGGAAATGTTATAAATTGTTTAATAACGTAAAATAATCTACTAGAAAGTCTATAATTACTCATTCCAAATGCCATCTTCCTAAAAATAAAAATAAAAATGTTACAGTGGAACGCATATCAATCTGAATCACCCGGTATACAGATCGTGTAAATTTACCCCAGTCAGTCAATACTAAATTAGACGTACCGCTCTTTACTACAACGTATCTAACTATACAGAGTGACTGTTAATTAACCCGACAAAATGAAACCACAAATGAAAAATTAACCTAAACCGACGATACGCCCTGGTTAAAAAGTCGAGGAGTAGATGAACGAAATAAATGCTGTCGTAAGTTTTTTAGTTTTATGATACTGCGACGTGGATTCGTGAACTTGACCTTTAACTGGAATTTCACAACTCCGTTTTTAGGTCAACGCCCGACGTGAATATGAACTCGAAAATATTTACTGACAAATTAGCAAATTACCTGAAATAGATTATTCCACGCAAAGAATAATAACGGGCACACTTTGAACACCTGGTAAACAAATAAATCAGTAAACTAAATCGTAATCTGTTTCGAATGTTAATTGTTATAAGTTCGTTTTGTGTTTGAGGAATTATTAACACAAACCTATTAAAATTTTAACAAATTCAAGACACGTTTACAACTCTACATCGTTCCTCGTCCTACCGCACACATTCTTTTCACTTTGAATTCAATTCTTAATTAATTACGAGTTATTCCTTAGAATTTTTTAAACATGATTCCGTAATCCATTACATTGATTCAGTACGCGATTTAATTAGAAATTTGACGCATATCACCAACAACGTTTAACAGCTGTACATAATAAAGTTTTTATAGTCAGCGATGAACTTCAGGCCCAATAAATCGTTTCACATTTTCGGAGAAAACCGATTCGTTTAAGCGATACCTTGCAAATGTAATCAAGTAATCATTCTTTTGTGGCGATAATTATTTATTACCAATTACTATTACGCATAATACTAGCGACGTTTAAAACAACAGATTGTATCCTAATAGTTTTATTGTCTCCGTGCGATAATAAGACGAACATTTTACTACTAGTTGGGCCGTGCATTTGACCCCTGCGATCATCAGATTTAAATTTTTGCGATTTTTTTTTTGTAGACAAAATGGCTGGTACATTCCGCTCTAGTAAGTAATCCGCACGAATTAACAAACAATTATTTACACAATTATTTACACAATTATTTGTTAATTTATTATTTATATTTCACACAGTTATTTTAGAAATTACTAATAATTACGTCGCATAAAAGAAACTTGCCCTCCCCAGCTGTTAAACGTGTAATAAAACCAATTGAGATATGTGTCAAGGTTGCATTGTGTGCAAGCGAGAGGCAATAAAAAAAACTTTATGAGGCAATAAAAAAAACTTTATAGTCCTATTTTACTGCCGCATTTATAGAACGTGGCCACCGTATTTCGTACGCAGTGCCGGAGCTTGATTTTGGAATAATTTTTTAATTACATAATTATAAACTGTTCACAAGAATTTTTTAAATATTTTTCCCGTAATCTGTGACATAGATTCTCTTATGCGTTTTTTGCTTGTGTAGAATGGGGGAGCGTTGCATTTACTAGAGCGATTGATTACGTTTAACATTTACTATTTAAGGTGAAACGCTAAAACAGATGCCCAGTAGTCAGTCAGATTTAACCAATGAGGAATCAGACAATTTGAGACCGCACATGGATCTCGTGCCCTCGAAAAAAATAAGATACATTTTATAGGTACAAGTTTAAAAGTTTGATTGTGACGCATTGTCAAATATAACAAACAGACACAAAAATGATCTGATCTGAATTTATAAGAAGTCCAGCATATAAAAAGTGAGCAAATAAAAATCAGATTTGAGTAGGCGGTGCAATGTCTGTGATTAACTGAATTAATTAATGTAATACATTCATGAACTGTCAAATTTATTGACTTTTTATTTAATCACAGACATACATTTTCTTTGCACCGCCTACTCTAATCTGAATTTTATTTGCTCATCATTTATAAGACAAAACATGCCTGCACAAGGATCACCAATTAAAATGAGGTAAGACATAACTGACAGTTTGATCTGAGCATCGAGGAATACTTGAACTGTTGACATAAAATCTCTGCTTAGGTCACGCAAGTATTACGAATCCGGCACCGGCCAAGGTACAGTCGCAAAAATAAGTAGCGGCTTGGGGAAAATTAAAGGGGCATTGCAGTCCAAGCAGCCCGTTGAGGGCTATTACACACCTGAATCTCAGACATATATAGCGATGCAACACATTGCGTGGGAGACATTGTTTCACATGCTTATGGATTTAGAGATCTGTCTATTTATATTACAAGTGGGATAGAGACATCATTATATTATGAGTGCGATGAGTTATCCTGACGAGGGCGTTAACCCGAGTTCAAGATAAGAGCACGAATATTATAATGATGCACTATCCTACTTGTTGTAATATACAACGTCTTATCTACGCCTGTAACATGGTTTTTATTTTTATTAATTTAAAAAATATTCTCGGAAGCCATCAGTAAGCGAAAATCGTAACGCAATAGCCTGGTTATAGCGCAAATCCATAGTAAGCGCATAATAATAACTAATAATTTTTTTCATTATATAACTAGTGTTGTAATAAGTCTCATTATACAACCCAAATGAGTTACATAATATAGCTATTATGAAACAGGTGTAGACAAATATATTTAACGCAGTGAATCTCTAGCTTGCATTTTTTTAATGTGATGTTATTTTCTCCTTTTATCATATTTTATATGTAGGTTCTGTACTTCTTGTGCATGTCAAAAGTTTGTCAGGATAAAATTGACAATAAAACATTATTATTATTCGTATAATAAATTCTTTTTAATTTTTTAACGGACACTTTAAAACTTGCACAATTGCTCAACGTTTCACTATCGATTGATAGGTTCGTTAGGAGTGAAAAATAAATAAACAAAGTTGTCAAATATGATCTTTTAAAATCTAAAAATCATTATTAATAATTAATTATCTAATTTTTTTCGTAATATGCTTTAAGAAGGTTAATAAATATTAAAACTGTTAATTGACAGATGTATATCCTGTTTAGTGAAATAGTGAATCTAGAAAACCACAAAATATATTTATTGTTTAAATTAGATAAATCCGTTTGTTAACGGAATTCGATGACATTTTAATTTTGCATATTTCTGCAAACGTCTTTTGAAAATATTAGATTCACTATAGAAAATATTAATATATATATTTATTTAGGTCAATAAACGTATATATTATTATTATACAATTTCATTTATAGTTATTTTCTAATGAATGTTCAAGGATTGAATGATTGTGATTATTTTTTGGATGTGATATTTATGTTTATCTATACTTTTTTTTAATTTTGACTATTTTTTCTATATGAATTACAATTTAATCATTTGGTTTCATAAACCAGGTTAGGTTATATTAATTTCGATGTTTTTTTTTTTATTTGAGAATATAATATGTACTTAAATTATTTACAGATTTGCTAGCTAAAATTAATTTATATATGTTTTTTAAAAATATGTTTAAATGTACAGGATGACTGGCAATTGTCCAAATAAAAAAAAAGAAAATCAACTTTATAGATTACAGGAAAAATGATGAAAAAATTCTACGGAAAAGATGATAATTAATTAAAATTTTTTTGTAAAAGCATGCTGCGGCACCGCGTACGAAATACAACGTCACGTTTTATAAATGCAGCAGTAAATTGAAATATAAAGTTTTATGTTTATTATTTTATTGACTACTCGACTACACAAAGTGTGATCTTGGCACACATCTCAATTTTGTTTTATTACATGTTTAACAGCTGGGAACAAAAGTCTGAATTATAATTCTTTTAAGCGATATAACTATTAGTAATTTCTAAAATAACTTGAATTTCGTATGAAATAAGAGGCTAAAGAGTAACGAATTCGTAAATAATTGTGTAAAGCAAAGAAACGAACCAATAATTATACTTACTGCTGTCTTGTCAAAGCAGAGTTTAAAATGAAGGCTGTAGCCCGTCTTATCATGTTCTCTAGTTTAAAATCATTGGGACTGTTTCGAATCAAAGCGTGGCATTGTAAATTTTGTTTATTAACTTATGCAGAGTATTTACACGAGCGAAATATAAACTCATGCAAAATATACCTATACTGAAGCTGCTTCATCCACGTACATAAAAAAATCGCAATTTTTTTAAGTCTGCGAGGGTCAATGCACAGACCCGTAACGTCTGATCCATTTATTGAGATAATTGGTATTTAACCAATCTGACAATGGGGCAGATGATTGTAAAATTTTTCGCACCGATTTCACAAGGAGGAATAAAACAATAACACTTTATTTGATACAGCTGCAGAATGCACGAGTTTTAAACGTTGTTAGTACTATGGGTACAATTTTTGGCCACCTCTTCAATAAAGCGTACGTGAATGAATGTCACAGATTACGAGAAAATGTATAAAACATTCTGTGGAACAGTTTGTAATTAATTAATTATAAATTTATTCAAAAAAATACGTAGGTATATTTAGACTAAAACGCCAAATTCATAGCTGTACGTGTCACAAATTTATTCAGAGAATAAAGCTTCTAAAAATTTGCGAAAGTCGCAAAAATAAAGCTTAAGGTGAAATGAGGAACGAGTCATAACTAACCCGCTAAAAACACAGGATAGAGTTGCAAGCGCGTCTTGAATTTGTTAAAATTTTAATAGATTTGTGTTAATTCGTCTTTTACATTAAGAGAATCTGTTTCTTATTGAACGCCACACACAAAACGAAATTATAATAATTAAGAACCGAAACCATGTAGGATACAAGAATCTACAACCAATTTCTCTGTCAACATGTGCCTTTGCGGACGATGTGGTTATACTGGCAGAGAATGAAAATGACTTACAAGCAAACTTAAATGTATGGGACAAAATACTAACGCAAAACAAGATGAGCATAAACACGGATAAGACAAAAATAATAGTAGCAGGAAAAGAACACCGAGATACTAACATCCAGATAAAAGGGAGTCAAATAGAGCAAGTCACAAAAATAAAATATCTAGGAGTAACATTTGATGAAAAAGGAAAACAAGAAATAGAAATAAACGAAAGGATAGAAAAAGTTAACAAAATGTACTATGCCATGAATAAGAACTTTATTAGTAAAAAAGAAATAACACGGAAAACAAAATTAAATGTATATAAGACAATATTTACGCCAATAATGACATATGGATGTGAGTCATGGATACTAAACAAGAAATTGAAACAAAGACTGGAAGCCACTGAAATGAAATACATGAGAAAGGTTAGAGGTGTAACATTAAGAGATCGGATTAGAAACATACAAATCAGAGAAGAATTAGAAGTAATGCCAGTAACAGAATTCGTTGAAAGACGACAGCTTAGCTGGTGGGGTCATCTACAGAGAATGGATGACAAACGACAAGTAAAACAAATATGGGAAACAAGGACGACGGGGAAAAGAAATAGAGGACGACCACAGGATACATGGAACAAGATACTGAGAAAAATACTGTTAAATAAAGATAAGACATGGAATGAAGCAAGAATAATAGCACAGGATAGAAAATTATGGAGGAAGTTCGTACATGACATATAGAACGGACAATCTATTAGTATTAAGTTGTTAAACTAAAACAAGAATTAGACTTTATTTTACTTTTTATTTAATTTAAGGAAATAGAATAGAAAACTATAACCTAGAGTTAGAATAGCTATGATACATGGTTATAGTTATTAGAATAAGTATTACGTTTGTAGCTTCAAATAACCCCACACCGAAAGGTAGAGGGGATATGATTATATATACAGGGTGAGTTATTAAGCGCCCCTTCTTCCATAGCTCATTTATAGAACGAGATAGAATTTTTTTCTTTTACAAGGACATTCTACCTATTGAGCACTATAATCTAAAATTATTTTGATACATACAGAGTGTTACATAAAATAATGGCAGCATGCAGCGGGATTTTTTTTAATGGAACACTCTGTGTATTTTCCTATAGAAAGATATAACACTCGATCCTCTAAACAGCAGCACATAAAATATTTATATTTATTTAACCAATTAAGAGTAAATTAATATTTTATCGAAAACGGTCTGATTTTCAACTTCTCTTAAAATACTAACTGTAAACGTATCGTTTGTCGTACGGGAATAAAAATAGGTAGTGTTATAAATTAAAGTATAGGGAATAACCCAGATATAAATTCATTTAGTTTCATTTGTTTTTTCAAGTGTTCAAGCCTGTGTAATTGTCAGATTTTCAAATTGCCGTTATTCAATTTTTTTAAATGCAACCCCCCTTATCTCTTTTCACGAATAGAGAGTGTTCATGTTCCTCTTCAATTCTGTTATAGGTTTTCTGCATATAATTCTTACAGTTTTTTTGCTATAATAAACTTTTTACATTTTTACTCTAAAATCAATATTAAAAAGTTATTTAACGTACCGTATTTTAATTTTTTAAGACAGCGCCCTCTATTTCATAAAACAGATGGATAATATCAAGTTTACAATGGGTTACAGACTCTTATTACATTAAAATCATCGTATTTTTATTGTAATACAGTTCTTTCACTTTGTTGTAATTAACAATGTCTTAAAATTGATTCGATGTGGTTTACAACAAAAGAAAACATCAGTGTTTACAAATAATTACCTTAATGTAACAATTGTTGTACTTCAAAAAAAATATACAAATAATAAATTGATGATCTAACAAATAAATGAAAATCGGTGAATTTCTTTTGTTCAAGTATTCAGATTTTATTAAATCAAATGTTAATGAAGACAACTGAAGCTTAGGAACTACATCGAATCAATTTTAAAGCATTCTTAATTAAAACAAAGTAAAAGGACTGTATTATAACAAAAATACGATGATTATAATGTAATAAGAGTCTGTAATCAATTGTAAACTTGATATTATCCATCTGTTTTATGAAATAGAGGGCGCTGTCTTAAAGAAATTAAAATACGGTACGTTAAATAACTTTTTAATATTGATTTTAGAGTAAAAATGTAAAAGTTTATTATAGCAAAAAAACTGTAAGGATTAGATGCAGAAAACCTATAACAGAATTGAAGAGGAACATGAACACTATCTATTCGTGAAAAGAGATAGGGGGGGTTGCATTTAAAAAAATTGAATAATGGAAATTTGAAAATCTGACAATTACATAGGCTTCAACACTTGAAAAAACAAATGAAACTAAATGAATTTATATCTGGGTTATTCCCTATACTTTAATTTATAACACTACCTATTTTTATTCCCGTACGACAAACGATACGTTTACAGTTAGTATTTTAAGAGAAGTTGAAAATCAGACCGTTTTCGATAAAATATTAATTTACTCTTAATTGGTTAAATAAATATAAATATTTTATGTGCTGCTGTTTAGAGGATCGAGTGTTATATCTTTCTATAGGAAAATACACAGAGTGTTCCATTAAAAAATATCCCGCTGCATGCTGCCATTATTTTATGTAACACTCTGTATGTATCAAAATAATTTTAGGTTATAGTACTCAATAGGTAGAATGTCCTTGTAAAAGAAAAAAATTCTATCTCGTTCTATAAATGAGCTATGGAAGAAGGGGCGCTTAATAACTCACCCTGTATATATATAAGAACCGAAACAGTTTACGAATGTGTTAAGTGACTATAATGTTTTAACTTCTGGTTGTCAAATGTTTATGACGGTCATGTTGCTTGCGGGAATAAACTTTATTTACAATACAGTTAAAATTAAAATTAAAAAGAATACAACGAATTCTTAACTCGGAGATTTGAATTGTTGTCATGTTGTAGTGATTTATTTGTTTATCTGGGAAAGTAGGTGTTGGGACCGTTGTTATCCTTTCTATGGAATAATTTACTTCAGGTGATTTGCTTGTGTTTGTCCATAATTTCGGAGTTCGTATTTCGGCTGCTTAAAGATCAAGTTCGCGTCCGACATTTGTAAAGCGGCACATTCAATCATTGTATCATGCGATTAATTAAAACAGTTCAGAGTGGGCCATGAAATGTGCAAACTTACGTCTTAGATAAAATTATTTAAAAAAAACGTCAAAATAATTCAACAATAAATATTCGAAAAAATGTTGTCTTTCACATGCAAAACATAATTGCATTTTTCTGTTTAAATTTAAGCTTTCTGAAAACCTATTTCTGTTCATCAGAAAGGATTCTGATCACAATTTTAAAATATTTTAATATTGGTTCGTTGACAAATCTGGATATTAATTGTCATAAGTAAATTTATTTAAGATAAAGGTTTGGAGATTCCAAAGCCAACTCTGGCCTGTTTTTAAAAAATCGTATGGTAGATCACACATTATTAAAATCAATTTTAAATGTAAACTCAGACACAAGTATAAACACCCACATCGAGAACAAAATTTAAAAAAAATGATGATGCAAAACCGAAAAGGAAGTAAAAGGAACCAGAAGCAGAAATTAAAAAAAAATGGTGAAGTAAACTAAACTATTTCAATTTTGCCTGTTTTCATGTAATCATGATTGAATTAGTAAACCACAAACATACACGTTAAGGTGGTCATTGACGCGTCGACTCTCGGGCGACATTTGAACGATCCGATCGACAGCAATCGTATCGTGCTACCGAATTGCTTCAATAGAAAGTTTTAGCAAGATGTTACGACAAAAACGTCGTACGTGAAAGGCTATTTTGCTTAACAATCTAATGAATTAAGTCAATCAGAAATCGAGTTTTAACGTTTACTTAACGCGTTACATTTAACGCGTTAGTTGGGTCGGTCTACTTTCGTGCAATTCTCGGGCGATCAGACTGTAGCGACCGGGCCCTATTCTTAATTGTTTGACAAAGGTTCGTATACGAAAATGACGTCAAAATGACGTAGACTCTCTATGTAAATCGTTCGGAAATTGCGTCATTTTGACGTTATTTTCGCATATGAAGCTTTCTCGAACAGGTTGAGAATACGGCCTCTGATCGCTTGAATATCGACGCGTCAATCAACACCTTTAAAGCTAAAAAAATATCTGACGCAACTCGGCACTGATTCACCTCCAAAGCACGTTCTAATTTGCTTTTGCAAACGTTCGTTACTTTCGTTAATTGTAACTTTTTTACAATAATTTTTGCCGTACCATCTTAATATTGGCACTTCATTAAATTGGAACGCAACAAAATAATCCGGTATAGGCGAAACTGATTAGAATATTTGTTACAATGTGCTAAAAAGAGGATGGCAAGGATTGGCCAAATTATGGAAAACATCGGGGATTCTTGAATATGTTAACGAAAACCAACCAAACTGGTCTTTTAAATAATGATATCGAGAATTCGTAACGAACTCTTACTTGCTTTTAAGGATAACGAACATCAATCCTAGGTTATTCAACATAATTACATACACAACATGTGTTCGACGTGCGACTTAATTATGCGTAGATTGTCATCGTCATTGTGTCGACCTTGTCCTTAGTAGCAATGGTAATTATTGTTATCCCAAGAATTATGGTAATAATTACGTTTTGTTTACATATTTGGAAGGAAATATTTTTTAACGATCTCCTTATAATATCTGCATCCTTATGTGTCTAGATGTCGTGTAGGTATAGTTACATACGTGTCCTTAAAAATTTTTATCACTTCTAATGTCCGAGCACATTTGCGTTTAATGTAACGCCTAAAGTGATTTCAAATTCTAATTTGGTTTGTGTAGTTTTTACTCGTGATATAATTATATAGAAAAGAAAATAAATTTATAACGAGTAATTTGATATTAAGCTTAAATGTAACCGCAGATTAATGTCCAAGTAGATGTTAAAAATAACGTTAAACGCAAATGTGGCTGCGCCATAACTGTAAATAAATTCTAAGACATTTTTTATAAAGTATTTGGATTTCCTTTACTAAACATTTACATACTAATCTGAAGTGTGTACCTGAAAGCTTGACGTTAAAGCAAGTACTTATGACATCAAGAGATTGATAAAATTTGTAAACAGTGCAAGGTAAGATATATTGTTTTGGTGTCAAGGAAAGTTTTTATCTTGTGAGGTGGAATCAAGTCCGTCGAGTCTTTCACATGAACTAGAAATCTGTCGAGTTCAGGTGCACGTAAGTGATTCTGCACTAATAGAAAATGCACAACGGGACGATTTCTGTGGTTTCAAATGGAAATGCCTAACCGCATTCGTTTCTTGCGCGAAATCTGATTCATATTCATTTATTATATCATTGAGCTTTTGGAAACTGTACGGCGGAATAAACGTGTTGCCCAATTTGATCAGCTCATTCCGTCATAGTTCCCCATTTTTTCAATGTTAAAATTTTTTAATTATAAAGGTAAATACAGTGGAGTCCGCTTATAGTGACATTCAAGGGAAAGGATAATTAAGTCATACTCAACGGACGATATTATAAGCGGAATGAAAGTACTCTATCTGAAAATCAAACCACTGGGTATAAGTACGTCATAATAAGTGGATTATCACTACAAGCGGAGTCATACTAAGCGAACTCCTCTGTATGTACAAGATAATTTTTATTGCTAAAAGAAATTGTAAGGCAGATAAGTTAATATGATCTGTTTACTATTATGTGAAGCCCTAATTTGATGATGATAATGATTTCTTAACTGGAATATTAACAATTACTTTTAACATCTACAGTTTCAAATTATTTCTTCTTTCTTTTAATAATACTCAAAAACAAGAGTTTTCAAAATTAAGAAAAGAGTATGAAATGAATATAATTTGGCGACGGATTACTGCAAATGAAGAATCTTGTTTTAAAAAAGTTATCTAAAAGTAGTAATTATCTACGCTGTATTGGGAGGATAAGATAAAATTATTAGGAGGACAATAAATCGGAGACAAAATCCATATTTCCGTATCGGTAGTACTATTCCAAACAATTACTTCAATGTCGTGCACAGTGGCATATTTACCTACAAAAAAAATTCAATTTTCACTATTGCAGACTCCAGAGGACGAAGCGTATGTGTGGTACACCAATAAGAAATGTTTTTTTGCATACCATATATTACATCACAAGTTTACTACCTTATTATTTAAACTGTGGTAGTATATATAAAAAAATAAGAATATTAATTTTTGACCGGTTTTGATTTTATGTGCGTATTTACTACATGTGTATAAATATTATTATGTTTTTATTCCAATACTAATTCCAGATTAAAGATTTTTCGGCGAGATGTCCTTCCTAAACGAAAAAATATCCGCATTGAAAAAAATCTTATGTTTAATTAATTAATTAAGAAACATTAAACCTAAAATTTTTTCAGTTTGGCTACAAACATATACATAAAAATGTTGTCGGTAATTTAAAAATTGCAGTAAAATGATTTTGTCTTTGTATTATCAAGGAAAACCTTAATAAAGAACATTTCGTACTTCTTACAAAAAAAGTTCACTTTTCCTAACTGAGATGAATACCGAAAACCGTAGAAAAATAGTTATTCGTGTGAAATGTTTCGGGAAAAGCATCGTTATTGTTCTAGGTAAGAGAAGAAATTATCTCAAAATGTATGAGGGAGTTCTGTAAACGCAGAGTAAATAAAGGTGTGTGGTAGATCTACAAGAAACGCCATAAATTATGAGTAATTACAATTGTAAACGTACCTTGTTCATGCACTTCACTTTAACTGATTGTGAGACGACAAGTTATTTTTCAGTTAATATATTGACGATACTTCAAAGATATACTATCAGTAATTGTTTCTGTTTTATTTGATTTGCAACGTTAGATGTAGTTGCGTTTAATGCAGCATCGCATATTTTTGTATTTAATTACATTTTTTATGTTTTCGTTTCACAAGTTAATTCAGAAATTTCCAATGATCTTTCAATTTATTCGGACAAATAGCGTTTTCGAGTGACCGCCCTAGAGCAAGAGCATCCTCACACTTTTCTCATCCTTTATTAATCTCACGTCATAATTTTTTACTCTGAAATTGCTGTAGAGCAATGAATCGAAAACGATAAGTTTTTTTGAATATCTTCAGCTTGCAAGGCGTATGTTGAACCCTTACTAAGTAGATCGCAGCCTCAGTCGACAAGCTTTCACACTTTGGGAATGGGTATTAAAAATCTGATACTTTTTTAAGAACAGAATTTTCAAGAAACAGCTTTTCTAGTCTAATATAATATAAGAATGCGTCAATTCTTATAATATACATATTTTAAAAGCTTCAACACTATTAGATTAATTTATTTTTATAAAGTTGTGATAGTCGCGGATAAGTCTCTGTTAATTATCGTGAATACATGTAAATTGAAAATTAATACACCGGCTGAAAAACAAAATTAATTCAAAATTATAAACTCAAATAATATGCTTAAATAGACTTAACATTTAGCACTCGTCAGAATTGAAATTTTAGTGTTAATTAAATGACGTTCTCTTTGAGGTATGCAATGCAGCTTACAAAAAGTCACTCAAGACAAATTCTAAGTTAAAATCAATAAAGTCGCTGAAAATAAATCTAAACTTGTTAATTTAGATGTGTTCAAATATTACCTTCCCTAATTATTTTGCAGCAAAATTCCATTTCAAAATATTTTAAAAAGATTCAGTCACCAAATTCAATTTATATGAAACTATCAGCACGGCCTTGATCAGTTAATGTTAAAATAAATTAAAAATTTAATCTTGCGACCTGACCGAATATCCTGAAATTCTTTGTTAAAATAAAGTAAAGCAACAAAATTTGACAGAAATAAAGCCAGATTACTTGGGGCCGTATGCACACACAAATCTCAAGGTAGACTTAAGGAAAGTGATACTTAAAGCTAACTTCATATCAAAGTGTGTGTCGCACAGACATTTTTCAAAGTAAAGGTTTACTTTTGCCTTAATTTCTAAGGTTATAGCTACGTTATGACATAAATCAAAATTTGACATAAATTGAAAAATTAAGATGGATTATTTGGAAGGCTTTTTTGAATTTGGTGATAATTTTGAAAATGTAGAAAATATTAGATTACCTCGAGCACGACGATATATTCGTGATGGCCAAAATCCTTTTGAGTTTTATTCAAAGAGTGAATTTAAATTTAGATATTAGAGATATTTTCTTACCTTTCGTTAGAGATAGATTAATTAAAATAAATCAAGGTGGATTGCCCATACCCATTGAAATTCAAATTGTTGTTGTCAATAGCTTGTTTAAGATTTTTCAATTTATGTCAAATTTTGATTTATGTCATAAGGTTAGTATAACCTTAGAAATTAAAGCAAAAGTAAACCTTTCCTTTCAAAAATGTCCAATTTGATATGAAGTTAGCTTTCCTTAGTATCACTTTCCTTAAGTCTATCTTGAAATTTGTCTGTACATACGGGCACTAGACGTTTTGCAGTCATTTATTTAGTAACCTTTAGTATTACTTATTTTTTTATTTAAATTTCATCCAAATACTATTAAAAAAAATGTGTCAGAAAACTTCAGCAGATTTCAACAATCTCCAAAACACCAACTAAAATGTCAATATTTCGTTTAGATTTAATAGGTAAATGTAATGGTATCCTTTTCTTTTTGTTTATTTTCTTGAAATATGGTTCTTAGTAGAAGTTGTAAGTGTGAGTGTAGATATCTCGAAAACCATGAGCTTTATACCAATACATTTTACATACGTTAGAAATAGAATTTGACGAGCTATTCAAATGTGTCGAAATGTACAAGGTGCCCCATTTAAATTTTTTGAATTTTAAGTTTCAATTGTTTCTGTGTAAACGCACATGGAAAATGTAACTATTACTCATAGAGAATATTCTACTAGATATTTATAATTAGTTATGCACAGTAAAAATAATTTTTGTGACCACTAATTAATAATTATGAATAAAACATTCTCAGCTCAAAATGTTAACTTTTAAGAGATCTTTCGAAATGTGTATATTCCGTTTCAAAAAGTATTAGTTTGGTTGATAACTCACTTATGAAACATGCTGTGTATGTGAAAATAATTTACTAATGTACAGTAGCGGACAATAAAATCCGGGCAAGTCATTTGCGCAATGTAAACTTTACTTTAATATTTTTGACGTTTACTTCACATGCACGACATGGCGTTTACTTTTGTCACTAGGAATTCTGACGTTTAATACAAATTTTATTTATTTTGACAAAAATATAACCTTAATAAAAGCCTGTTTTACCAAATTTGTCTAAGTATGCGCGACATGTCAAATTCTTGCCTGGATTTTATTGTCCGCTACTGTACAACTCATTATAGTCGATAACCTTTATACAATTCCTTTATAATCAATAGTTAAGGAGCTATTGAAGAAATACAAACCAATGCTGCACGCAGTTCATTGATCGTAAGTAAAGCCCATCAAATTCATTTTTATGAAATTCTTAATTATAATACAAATTAGAAATGTGCTAAATCAGTAGTAAAAAGTATGGAGTGCAGCTTTGGAATATTATTATTTTTTCGCACTTTTGCCTAATTTAATTCACGCTTTGTTAAGTGTTCCCAGAGTTTCAATGACTTATACTATTTACATTTTTTTCTCTGCGAGGTTACATTCCAAAGTCTATAAACATCAACCCTCTAATAACTAGCCTTCATAAAAGCATAACAAATAAAATATACACGCTCTAACGTCCGACAAATATTTACTCCATGCGATTCTATGTTGAAAAGTAAACAGAAAATTATAATACTTCCTCTTAACTCTCTGGTTGTAAAGTTATTGAGAGTTCAAAATTGGTTTATGATTTAGTAAGGTGCGATAAATCTACCTAATATCGCCAAGAAGTACATAAAACATGCAATAGATTAACTAAACAATATGTTCATACTTTTTCCTCCCGGTTTACTTCTAATTTATATTTTATTAAAATAAATTCTTTGCATTTTATAATCTAGGAGGATGTTGCAACTGTGTAAATGTGCATCCACGTAACTTAAAAATTCGTGATATATGTAAATGTCATTAGTGTCAAATTTGAAGTATATTTTCGAAAAATTCTCCCACTTTTTACTGAAAATCAAGTTGTTAAGAAACGACGCTACTCACACGTTCCCGAATAGTGGGATTAATCAAATTAAATGTGCTGTTCTTTACATTGCGTTGCCATAATTAAAAAACTTTAATCGGCTTTATTTTGGAAACAATACGTTTTTGGAGAAAATGATACAATAGTATTTCCAGCGATAGAAAGACAGATTTTAAATTTCGCGCCAATCTAGAAAAGTCAATATTACTAACATACACAGTCCAAATTGTCAATCATTGCTGCTTTTAAGTCGGCTATTCAGAAAGCAACTCGCGTCTTATATTCCTACGCCATGAAATACATGCAGATATGCATGAAATATGAAATTTGCAATCTGTCTTTCTATCGCTGGAAGTACTATATATTTGTCGATACAGTTTTTAATAGAGAATCGCGTGGTGTGCCTATTTGTCGGACATTATGATACAGCCTGTATAGTTAAGTATAAATAGTGTTATGATGCAGCCTGTATAGCTAAATATATATAGTGTTATGATGCAGCATGTATAGATAAATATAAATAGTAGTTTCTTGCTTTTTTTTATTTATATTCCTCATCTGTACCGTTTGTTTTTATTTTTTGTATTAAATTGCCGGTTTATGTCAGTCGATAGTTTACTTCAAATTTTTGCCCCCGCAAATTATTCGGGCCCCTACCACAAGAGAACACACATTTTATCTAATATTTTAATTGTTGTTATTATTATTATTAATATTTATTTATTTATTCATTTATTTTATTATTCACGGGAATCACAAACTGAGGAAACAAATAAAATATTTGCATAATTAAACTGAAAAGATAAGTTACTTTTACACTGTCAATATTTACTTTGTAACAAATTCTAGTTGTATTTGAAGTTTATCATGCATTCACCGAACGACACAGATAACAGATAACAGGAATCAACCGGAGTGGATGCACAGTGGTGGTCATTAAAATCTCGTTTTCCCTGCATGCTAACCTCGCTCTTATTGACCTATAATAGAAACAACCTGTTGGAAAGTTCGTATTCGACGATATGATATTACCGCGACTCGTATCTTCATCGGTGGTGATTTTAATGCATGACATTTACCTACTTTTAATCAAGTGGTTTAAGTTAATAAATGATATGCAAATATTTTATTGATAGTAATTATAATTGTCATTAAAGAGTTTACATTAATTATAAATATCATTAAAGAATTTACATAAAGACGTTACATTAAACGAGTGTCTTTGGCCTTTTTCCATCCAACTCTGCAACACAACGGTTATGGTTGCTATTGCGATTGGTTTAGGTCTCTTCGCTCTTTTCATGGTGCATTTATTTATTATTGCATTATGTTGTTCATTAAAAAAAAGAGTAAAGAAAATACAGATAAAGAGTATACATGTACATATAACTCTACCCTCTCCCGCGTAGCAGGGCCCTGTGCAGTGTAGTTCCGCCACTGGTTTTCAGTTTACAGTTTCATTAATTGAAAATCAGATTGACTAGAATTTTATTTGAAAACAATATAGGGCAAATAATAAAACTTCTAGTTGTTCAAAAGCAAAAGTAAAAAGCAAAGTAAATTCCTACACGATAAATGTTTCAGGTAAGGTAATTAGAATAAATATAAATAACTATGTATTTGTAAAAAGCGAAAACGAAACTATTGAAGCTAGAAAATATTTAGTTTTATTTGCCTTTAAATGGAAACATTCCCAAAAGAACATTTTATTACGTATTTTAAGTACGAATATCTATTTCATAAAATATTTTACAAACTGTGGTGAAATACCGTGTTCTAGTGACAATGTTCACTCTTTCAGGTTTTGATTATATGTATGTGCACATTTAAAAATGATCTTTGTGTGCATTTTGGTTGTGAAAAAAAGAATCAAATTGTATTAGTACTTCTTATTACAACTTAATAAAGTTGTATATACCGGATGCAAGTAGACATACATGATCGTTCAGGAAGCATCTCTAGCCGCGAGTTTCAGTGTAGGGCACCCAAGTCTAGCACGACGATCTACCGATCAGATATTCAGATAATCTAATACGTACAATTCATTTTAATACAGTACTGTTGAAATATGCCGATGTAAGTTGTACGTCTACAAACCAGGTCTGTATGTATGTATACAATAGGGAGAGTTACTAAGCGCACCTTTTTCGATAAAACGAGATAGAAATGTTTTTCTTTCACAAAGAGTTTTTGCCTATTAAATATTATAACTAAAATTATTTTGACATATACAGGGTGTTCCGTAATGGTTGTAGCAGGATATTTTTAATGGAACACCCTGCGTTTTTTTTTTCTTATAGAAGGATGTAACATAGTCCCCTAAATAATCATGTTTCAGTAGGAAACCCAATACATAATTAAATTAATTTTAACTAGGTTTGCTATTTCAAGTACACAAGGTCATTCCCTTATCATGTAACAGTTAATATCTTAGTAAGTACAAGTGCAATCTGTTCGGTTGTTATATACTTTCACTATAGAATTATTTGCTTTATAAAATAACAACATCAATTACTTATTGTCAGTTCCAATTTAAATGAATTGCCATGAGTTTTTGTTTTTAAATGGAATGATGTACATATATTTTTAATATCTGTTGTAAAGCAGGTTTTTTGTGTTTAAGAAATGTAACATATGCACGAATTTATATTGAAGAAAATGCCACAAAAGTACAATAACTAATTTAAAAACAAAACATTAATCTAGTTTGTAGGATGCTCAGACTCGGTTTTTCGATCTCAGTTTAACTTTAAACTTCAGTTTATTCTCATTGCTTCTATAGGAATAAACGGAAGTTTAAAGTTAAACTGAGATCGAAAAACCGGGCCTAAGAAAACAATGGAACATTTAAACCATAAATAATATATGTATGTTTATTTGATAAATTACAATATCTGTTCAAATTTATGTATTTCTTGCTCATGACATACAGATTCGGTAAATGTTTAACTTAACATGCTGTTTTAATGCGTGCGATAGGGAACGCACTTTTTTGTGATTGTGTGAAATGTGTAAATCAAAAAGACAACGATCAAGATTCAAGATTCAGTAGTACGACCAGCAGCAGTTCGAGTAGTAGTGATTACTGTGCTTAAATCTATTGCCCAGAAGTTTACATAAAGTAATACCGGCTGACTGCTAATTAACCCGACAAACTGAAACCACGATAAGAAGCGATGTCCGAGAGTATGGGAAAAATGTTAAAATTTTTTTTATCTATTTTAGTTTTCGAGAAATAATTAATCAAAAATTAGCCCCAAAACGACGATGCGCCCCAAGTTAAAAAGACGAGCAGATGAACGAAGTAAATATTCATAAAACTTTTTTATAGTTTTATGATACTGGGATGTGGCTTCGTCAACTTGACCTTTAAGTGGAAAATTACCTGAAGTAGATTATTTCGCGCAAAGAATAACAACGGCTACACTTTAAACACTTGCATTGGCAGGTAAACACTAAAACGAAAATTAATCTAAATCTCCGTGATAAGAATTCCTATGAATTTTTTTCATTTTAATTTAAATTGTATTGTAAATAAAGTTTATTTCCTCAAAAAAGTGTTCTTCATCCCCAGAATTTAAAACATTATAATCAGTAAACTCATTCGTAATCTGGTTTCGATTGTTAATTTATAATTTCGTTTTGTGTGTAACGAATTATTAACACAAATCTATTAAAAGTTTAACAAATTCAAGACGCGTTTTCAACTTCCTATTCTATATTTTTAGTGCATCTATTTGCATTATTTCGTCAGCTGGTTAAAGCTGTGTACAGACCTAAACAAGAACACGAATTTCCGCGTCGCGGTCTCGTAAAAATTCCGCATGAGAAAGTGTTCGCCGTTGATCCAGTTGTTCGAAGTCGTAAGTAAACAAATACATACAGATATAAAATATTAGGTCCACACTCAGCACCGATAGCATTCGAATCGACCCGAGGTCGTACTCCGCGCATCCCGAGGCATACTGTCCGTATGAAGCTTAACACGTCTATTATCGAAGGTAAGGTGACCAGACGTCCTCTTTTGAGGAGGACACACCTCCTTTTATAACAATTATCCTTCTCTGTTTTGTCGTCTTCCTGTGTCCTCCTTTGATGTAGATTCATCAAATAAAATCATAAACGATATACGTTTCCTGTTACATTAAATTGTGTATAGGTGTTTTTTTTTTTTTTTAATCTGACGTCGAAGTTGGCCATCAAAATTTAATTGTGGACATCACCAAAATGACAATTGTCAACTCTGCCTTGAGAAATTATTGGCAGAATTCTTCAAAACAATATTGTATTGTATGCTGCCACTCACCATCAACTGGGTGGCCGTTTTGAAAATATGATTCCACCATGAAAATTTTCTGTTTTTGCCAAAAAACCGTTCTATTCGAAAAAAAAAAAACAATTTTAATTTCAAAACTTAAAGAAATTGATAGATGTTTAAACTTGTGGTGCGTTCACAATAAAGACCTTGTCACCGCCAACTTCGACACAAATTTAAAAACGTCCGTTATTTAATAAATTATTTATTTTTCATGTGGAAATGATTTTGATGTTACAGTAGTGTGTCCTCCCAAGCTATTTTCAAATTCTGGTCACCTTATCGAAGGTCACGTTTTACAGGCTTTATTCTGTGTAAATAACGTGCCTTTTTTAAAATTTCTCCTCGTAGTTGACCGTGAATTGTTAGTTGTGAATCAGTCTTGGTTGAAACTTAATAAATTGACATATATCATAAACTTACTTTTCTTATTGAAGGAAATGTCATAAAGTTCAAAAAACAGTTTCATCAAGAAATATTATTCAAAATGCTCACCATTTTTATCAAGACAGGCTTGGATTCTACGTAAAACTCATATTTCATACGCCAGATCAATTGAGGCTAATTCACAACAATTCACGGCCAACTAGGAGGAGAAATTTTAAAAAAGGCACATTATCATAAAATGTTTATGACATACGAACGCTGTGAATTTGGCGTTTTAATCTAAACATACCTACTTTTTTGGGTAAATTCATAATTAATCAATTAAAAAATAAAATAAATAAATTTCCATGAGAAAAAATGTAAAATTACATACTATTTTTTCTACATTTTCTCGTAATCTGATGGCGATTTGATCAAAAATTGTACACATAACACCGACGTTTAAAACAGCTAATAAATTTTTTTGTCTCCGTGCAATATCGATTGACGCGAATGCAATAAGCTGCCCGATTATTTACACAATTATTTGCGAATTTGTTACCGTTATTTCATACGCAATTCCAGTTATTTTAGAAATTACTAATAATTACTTTGCGTAAAAGAAAAACTCAGACTTTCATTCCCCAGCTTTTAAATGTGTAATAAAACTGATTGAGATGTTTGTCAAGGTCGCATTGTGTGCAAGCAAGAAGTCAATAAAATAATAATAATACAATTATAGTCCTATCATACTGTTGTATTTATAGAACCTGGCCTCGTATTTCGTACGCAATGCCGGAACTTGATTTTGGGGTTATTTTTAAATTAATTATAAACTGTCCAAAACAATTTTTTAAACATTTTCTGTAATCTGTGACATCGATTCTCTTACGCGTTTTTTTTGTCGGAACAATTGTCATTCACCCTGTATATCAACACATCAATTCATGAATTTAAATTAACAATTAATAGTCTGACAATGGATTTGTTGCACATAACATATTAAATTTAATAAGTTTGATTTTGATAACTGACTTATTCTATACCATGAAATTAATGTAAACGGTTAATAATGGAAATGTTACATAATAACCCTGAAGAAGTTGTCAACATACAGCGAAACGAGAATTTTTTAATTGATTTTGTAACCTGTTTGGTCAATTATCATAAAAAAAAATTGGAAAACAATGTAAATGCATAAACGGATTTTACATAAAAATATTAATTGAATATTCACTCAAAAACATAAAGTAAATACACACACGGATTTAACAATAAAAATATTCATTGAATTAAAAATTACATTAATACTATTCAAATTATATCTAGCTTTGAATTTTGATTATTAGTTTTAAGTTTGACAATTTCACCAATTAAAATGAGCCGTTTGTTTGAAAAATGTGTGAGCAAGTTTATTAAACTATAATAAAGACGTTAGAAAAAGAATCTTTTCTGTAAATTTATAATCAGCTGGGCTGAGAACTTTTCTGACCGTCTTAAAAAGTATATGATTTTTTGCGAAGATGTGACAATCGAGTGCACACGTTAATTCTTTGATGCCCGATTTCACCAACGCGGATTGCAGATTAAATCTAGTGTCAACACTTAGAATATGACTTACCACTACGTTGTCTAACCTCAAATGTCACATTATAAATACTTAATCCGAGTGCTAGTATCAATCCGCGTTGGTGAAATTCACCATAAGAGTCGTTTCCACTGGTGCAATTCCTTGCAGGGATTTTGAAGCAGCAGTGAATTGCATGGATGCTCGCGTTTACACTACGCAATTTTTAACGTTTTACCGTGCAATTTTGAAGCACGCGACGAATTGCATGCTTTAGAACAAGTTCTAATTCTGTGCAACTACCAACTCAGTTTGTGACACCACACGCATTATAATTATTTACTAGAATAAGTTGATATTAGTAGTGAGTGTTCTGAAAGGTTAACTGTTAATTCCACGTTAATTTAGTCCTTGCTTTGTTTCTTATTGTTGTATGTATGGGTCAAAATTGCACGAGTGGAAACGTATCATGCAATTCGATCGCCGTACATCAAAATCGCAGCGATTCTAGAATTGCATAAAATAAGAATTGCAAGGACGATTTGCACCAGTGGAAACACCTCTTTAAATAAAATACACGTTTGCGGTTAAATTTTTGCCGACTTTTATAAATACATACTAGTATTAATTACTAGATAACGATTACAAGAAAAGAAATGACTAATTCAGATAATCGAAATATACGTAACATATTGCAGTGCGATTGTTTTAAACTTCGGCGCAAAAAAGAAATGACTTTACAGCAGATTTCATGGGCGTCGCACGGGGAAATATTAAATCGGTTTACATTTTAAGATAAATTAATTCATTGGTATATTATGACATTTTTTGTATTCAGTTTTATAATAAAAGGGAGCTATTATGGGAAAGCAATATTAATGCTGTGTATGCGTTAAACATAAAATAATATTGCAATATACCAGTTACAAAATTCATAAATCATAGGACGCCCATGCCCGTCCGGAATGTACCGACCTTTAATAATAATAATCAGTTAAGAGATTAAAAAGAAAAAAGAAAAGAGAATATACATTTTACAATGAAGAATAGCAGTCAATGACGAAATTACATTAAATTACTTTTATTATCTCGTAACCTGTGATAAGAAAGAAATTTAAAACTTGTTCAAATGTGTACACAGATTGTGCAGCCTAAAATAAATTTCTGTGACATTTGATTGTTATACTATTATATCTGGAATACTTGTTTTATCTGGTATCAGAATGAAATATACAAAAAATCTTACTAATATCTGTCATATTCGATCAAGATAATACCGGGCAGATAAAAGGGCAAGTAAACATAAATAATAACATTTAATGAAAATATATCGGAAATGGTACTCACGTGCGTATTAAAAAAACAGCTGGATTACATCCAAAATTTTGTCGGTTAACTTACGCGCGCGCCACGAAAATGGTGCATTTTTTTTTTCGCAACGCGAACGACAATAGAAGTATCAAAGCTCCACGAAATGCAACGCCTGTTACTCGACCGGTTAACAAACATTTAATGACTCGTCAGGAAGGACTCTCTTGCCATTTATTTATCACCGCTACGCAGGTGAATTTACCTGTGCGGCGTTTTTCGCATGAGCCTGTTTACTGTTTATTTCTGATGTTATTGGTCGAGATTCTTAGTATTGACCGTCAGAATTTCGTATTTCGGCTTTTTTCTTTATTTCGTGCCGTCATCGCCATCATTTTTGAACTTGTTGATGCAATTTTTAAAATGCTATCGATGCTATATGACAAGTTTGACTGAGGAACAACAACTTTTCGCAATCTGTTGCAAAACATAACATGTGTTTATTTTTCTACAAAATGTGGAATTTATTCGCGTAAACAGTAATTTTCTAACAATGAAGCTTCACACGTTGTAATCGGAAATCGTCAAGGTTTTCCCTGGTGAATCGGAGCAATTTTTTTGTGAACTTCACATTCACGTATGCATTTGAATGACGCAAACGAACATCCCCGAAATGATGTTGTTAATGCGAGCAATTAGAAATTCTGTTTTCTTCTTGGGGTCTTATTTTATTCTGTTTTGACAGAAAATCTTTTCGAGTCGTAGCATTCAATATTACTAAGGAGTATATTTATTGTGTAACAACAATCAAAAGATCAAGAACTGTATTAACATAAGAATGTGAACTGAAAGACTTGAACAGAACATAAGAATCCTCTGATTATATCACACCTTTTTCCACATTTTCTTTTCTAATTAAGCGAATGTGATTGAATAGTGATGCAGCCTTTATCAGTCATAATCTGATTAATAATTATAATTAAATTAGTTTTTATGTATTGAAAATTTATGTAACAAATTTGCAATATCTTCTCCTTACAGTAAAAAAAAGAAATGGCTATGTAACGATGTTTCGCTGTGTTGACTTCCCCGCTTTGATTTTTTCATGTGTAAACAAAATTTAATTTAATGTAAGGTTTTTTATTTATTTTTTATTACAAAAACACTAGATACAACAAAAAAGTTATAAATTTTACAAACATCAAAGATCATATATGTACATGTGCAAGTTTCAAAATTGTCCATACATCTGTAGTTAAGAAACGTGTGTAGAATATTATAATAGAGCGCGACAAGAAAACATAGGAACAATTATTAAATAAAGATAAAATATTTATTGGTTGGGTTGAATGTGAGGTAAAAGAAGATTTGCAAATTGTTAGATGCCACGAGCTCAGAATCATATCATGGCCCATTTTACATTTTACCGATAACTTTTTAAATAATTTAATACGTTCACAGTCTATTGACCCATATGTGGTTCATGCCGCTCTTTAACCACAAGTCCGTGATCCAAACATGGGGCAGAAACATAGTTTTTATTTACGAAAATGAAATTAGTTGGACGTGAGAGTAATAACTGTCTATTTTTCAAGGGACTCAAGTAAATTTGAAAAAAAAAATCATTGTATCGTTCCCTTTCAAAAAATTTAAAAGGAATTGCTTAAACCAAATATGAGACTTGGAAATCTTTATGACGTATTAATTTAATTTATAGACATTTATTATTGCTAAAACTGTTTGAAATATTTTTGAGAACCTTGAAAATTATGATTAAGTGATATTAATCGGAAATACTTCTTTGGGTTTGTAAAACAAAGTTATTTAAAAAACGTTACTTGTAAAATCCTAACTAGACCAAATGATATGATTTTGGGCTCGTATAGGTATCAACGTTATAGATATCTGGCAAACGACTGCAAACGAGAAATTACATGCCCAATATGTGCAGAATCACACGTATCTGATAATTGCACAAGTCTGCCAAAAAGAAGTGCATAAATGGTGACGAAGCAAAATAAAAATTTAACTTGAATATAGACAGTAATCATACAGTATGACATGGCAAGTAAATGCTACATAAAAATACACGAATTACAGAGAAACAAAGTTCTTTCAGACAACAAATATCAATTACAGCACACTTCAGAGCATAAAGAAAAAAATAAATATAAAATTATGCATGTCAACATAAAGGGTATAAATACAAAGCAACTGGAATTAGAAATGATAGCGTCCGAACATAATGTCGATGTCATCTGCATTACAGAGCAATGATTAAACGAGCCAGAAATAAAAGCTTTAACAAGTAATGAATATAAACTAGTTGGAAAGTTTTGCAGAAAAGAATTTATAGAGGAGTTTGTATACCCGTGAAAAATTAAATTGATGTAAAATGTATACAAATCTGGAAAAAATATTCGAAATAAACGATTAATATCAGTCTTGGAAATCAAGTGGTAGTTGTACCATGCATTTATAGAACACCTTCAAATTACTCAACTAGATATACTAAATTAATTAGAAGAATTATTGAGCAAAAATGGAGAAAAAAACAAATCTTTAATCATATGTGGCGATATAAATATAAACATATTAACAGAAGGACATCTGCAAAGAGTTCTAATAAATACAAATAAAGAATATAACTTGATTCAACAAATACAACAACCCACAAGCTATACAAAAACATCACAATCGTGTATTGACTTGTTTTTCACTAACCTGCAGACAGTAAACACATAAGTTTTGGATAATCATCTCTCCGAGTATATTTTGTAAATTGTAGAAATTCGTTTCGAAGTTGAAGATAAGAGTAAACAATTACGGTATGGACGAAAATACACACAAGTTAATAAAAAAAAGATTTATTGAATATTTGAAAGAGAAATTCTGGGATATTAACAGACTATGTTAGCGAGAGTTTTAATAAATTTGAAAATACAATAATAAAGTCTTTCCAGTTGTACCAGTTAATAATAAAAAAAACCATGGATGACAAAAGAACTTAAAGAAGGATCTGCCTTCCTCAAAGAAATGTGTAGTGAAGAATACGATAGAAAGTCAATTCTATAATAATAGGTGTAAAGCCCTGAAGTATCTAAAAGAAAAATGTATAAAGAAAAATGTAATTACAATGAGAAAAAAAAACTAAAATGCAGACAATGTAAATAAAGTTTGTTGGAACATAATTAAAGAATGTAAGAGTGTTACTAAAAGAAAAGATATATAAACACTACTGAAAATACCATGCAATAATTAAATCCAAAAGAATCTGCAAATTTGTTTAACAACTATTTTCTAGAACAAGTTAAGAATAGTCCATTACCGTTACAACAATTTCTTGTCAACGAACAATATGGTCTTAACCCTTAGTCCTGTTAAAAAAAAAATGAAATTAGAAGTGCCATAAAAGCGTGTTGCAATAAAATGTCCTTGAGTATTGATGGAATTTAATTATAAAACTTGTAAATTTATCTTTCAAAAAAGGCGTATATCCGAGCTATTCAAAAATTTCAAAAATAATTTCAATATGTATATGTATAAAAATAAAGGGGACTCCAATGTCGCCTCTAATTATAGACCAGGTGCTTTACAGTCCCAAATTTCAAAAATTTTCGAATATTGCTACCATACAAGAGTATGTACAATTTCTTTGAGAGATATAATATACTTTTCCACTTGGCTACAGAAAGAAAAAATCTAGAACATCGGCAATTTTCCCAATTATTATCAGAAGTAATGCCTGAACGGTCCAGTGGTAAGAGGACCGGCCTTGCAATCGCATGGTCGTCGGTTCGAACCGCACTCGGGATTTTTCTCGGGGGTGGTCGGTATCGACTTCAGGCACCCTTCAGTGTTGGGGATAAAACGCGACACTTAAACGGCGAGAAGATTGGAAGTAACAAAGCGATGGAACACTTTACACACACTCAAAATACACTCCCGCTCCTGAGGTCCTGACAAGTCTTTGACTTAGGACCCCGTTGGGCAACCACCACAGATAAAAAAACGTATATATATATACCGGCTGTTTCAAATTGGGTGTGCACTGAAGGGATCTCCTAAACCATGAGAGTTACAGATTCGGTTAAATGGAGGAAAAGTTGCACCAGTCATTGCTTAATTCGTATCCATTAACAGAATCAATTTTCTCTTAATTGTTCTTGAAGTATTGGTGAAAATGTAAAAATATCGATTTTCTTTTTTCCTCTGTAACTCCCTTATTAAAAATAATTTAGAAATTCTGTCTTAACTTTCTACAGGTACTTTTGGATTCTGCTTTAAATAGGGGCAGTAGAATTGTGGTCACACGTTTCGTCTCTCCGCGACCATCCTCAGTTTACATTTTTTAAATATAACGTATACCTTTTTATTATCGTATTTGTTGCCATTTTTTCTCCTGATTGTAATGGTATATCACACTTAATTGATGATATTAATTTGAAGCTTAAATAATACAGATTTTTATATGAAAATTTTATTTAATACATAATTTCAAATATTTAGTTCATTTTCTTAGGTATAGTGTAAATTTCAATGAATTATTTAATATCTGTCTCTTTAGTTATTGTATAATAAATTCTTTTAACGGACACTGATAGTGCACATTTGTAGTATCCGTTAAAAGAATTTGTTATATGAGATAGTTGTTGACGAGGCTAATTTTACAAACAAGGGAATATTTAATAGAAATGTACATAGATATTGGTTCAGGGAGAATCAAAAAAGATTTCAACAAGTGTGACCACAGATACAATTCAGCTTAAATGTTTGGTGTGGTATTTGGCATAATAGAATTAATGGTCCGATCATTTACGAAAATCATGTAACAGCTGAACGTTACATCGATTTTTTAAGGACAGCATTGGAAAACATTTTAGATAACATTCCTCTAAATCATATTAGGGAATTGTAATTTCAAAATGATGGAGCACCAGCACATAATGCTGAAATAACAACAAATTATTCAAATCAAACTTTTCCTGATAGGTACAAATGGACCTGTCACGTGGCCTCTAAGATCACCAAATATTAGCCCTTTGATTTTTTGTTGATTGATTGATTTTATTGATTTTTCGTCTTCCGACATTTGAATGTTAGTTATTAATATTTAGTAAGTAAAAAAAGTACTAAGGAATAAATTTACTTATTAAATAAATCATGACGAAACTGTATCAAGCTTTTTTTATCATATTTTAACTTTACTTGAAAAAAGTATTAATTGTTATACATCACTGCAATCAGCAGAAAAAATGCTATCGAATAGAATAATTAAAAGATATACGTTGTATTTAAAAAATCGAAACTGAAGATGGTCGTGGAGAGACGAAACGTTTGACTTCAATTCTGCCACCTCTATTCGAAGCAGAATAAGAAAGTGCCTGTAGAAAGTTAAATCAGAATTTCAAAATTATAGATACAGAGGAAAAAAGAGAATCGACATTTTTACATTTTGATCAATATCTCAAGGAGAAATAAGAAAAAATTTATTCTGTGAATGAATATGAATTAGGCATTGATTTGTGCAACTTTTCTTCCATTTAACCAAATTTGTATCTCTTACGGTTTAGAAGATCCCTTCAGTGCACACTCAATTTGAAACAGCCGGTATATATATATATACAACGTGATTCAGAATAAGTGTCCGACCCGTTAACCGCAGATAATACATGAAAAAACAAAGCAAAAAAACTATATGCATAGGGGGTCTAATATGCATAGTTTTTGAGATAAAATCATTGAAAATTCGGATGTAAATTGGTTGATGGTCATTGGAATAACTTTATTACGTCACGAAAACGCAAAAAATTAAATGAAACACGTGCGTTTGCCCTGCACCGTAATTTTATAAATACAGCATCAGCGGTACTTAATCGGTTTCAATTTAGGACTCACAAGACGCTGATTTTTCAAATGTCTCCAATAAATTTATTTCTTGCGATTTAGTACTTGTATGACTGTGATTCAGAATAAGACTCCGTTAGGGTCGGACATTTATTCTGAATCACCCTGTATGTGTAAAGCATTAAATAATAAGAACAAAGTTGAAGGCCTCTTTTTGATATGACCCGCGCATTCGATACAGCTGATCGAGTCCTTTTGCTACTGCGCCGGCATACAAGGTTCAGCCCGTATGTGATTGTCGTCACACCTACAGAACAGACAGCAGTTAGTGACTATAGAAGACGAAAAGTCAGAACTTAGAAACTGTAGAAAAGGAGTCCCACAAGGAACAATTCTTGGCCCATTATTATTTTGTGTAATGATGAACGATTTATCTCTTGCTTGTCCATTTGTATCATGCATTGGACTGTAGGCCGTTGATACAAGTATGCTGCTTATAGAGGCCAACGTCGAAGAGTCACTTAGATAATACAGAATTCGAAACTTGCTGTGCTAACAACGGGATTACCTTGAATGAACACAAAACTCAAATGCTACAATTTTTCCTGGTCAAAAGCCAAATTGACAGAAACATACTTATTAGAATAAATGAAAAATCTATAGCAGAAACGAGTCTTTGACGTGTCTCATACGATAACGTAATATTCTTCAGAGACGAATAAACTTATTATTATTATACTGTTTAGTTGGTAAATGCTAGTACAATCATCGCTTCTCAACAGTCACTACTTTTTTCCACTGCCATAATCCTTTTCTTGTTTTGATTCGTCCTTTTATCACTCCCTAGTTCAAACGTTCATTGTTAACATTACATTCGCCTGCAGTAACTTCGTTTGGTTTTTTCAAAACAGTGTTAGCTCCTTTCATCATCACCATAATCCTCTAAACCGCCAATTATTAATTACGAAGTTATCTTCCTTTTATGTGACAACAAAATGTTTAGCGGCAAATGTTCTTTTACTTGATTTTTTACTTCAATATAAAGTAAAGTAGCCCTGGTTCATTTCAATTTTACCCGCACGGGGAAAATTGAATGTGTAAATGAGATTCGCATTATGAGAAATCTGAACGAACACGTCAAGAGCGAAATCGGGGTGAAGATGGCATTTTTGTACTATTCCGGAGGTTTGGGACACCATTAAAAGATTATTAAAGATAAATGCAATGCAGGTGCACTGTGGCTAACAAAATATTGGACCAGAAATAATTAACAGTGTCCAAAATGCATTCGTTTCACGGCTAGATAACTGTCTAATAGTGAATGGGAAACAATTTTGTTTTTTGTTTCATTTAAAATTAAGTAACTTATTATTAATTTTATTTTTAATTTCTAAATCGCGTTTATTTAAAAAAATTCTTATGTGAACCTATAAAATTTGTATGTAGATATACTTACGTAAAAAAATATATCCTTTTAGAATTCGTAATAAAAAGCAGACGTTTCTATTTAAAACAATTAAAATTATTTTTGTACCTCAACGGTACGCCACTGTACAAATAAATGAATCACTCCAAAATATAGCAAATTTATAGTAATAATAATCGACGTTTTTGCAAAAAAATTCAGTTTTACAAACTCAGAATAAGTGCAGAATAACTATTGGCCGAATATATTTTAATTTTCCTCTATATCTACGTTACGTTATTCTAAGAATACTGTTATACTCAGTTTATCCGACAATTATAAAATCGGGCCTAAATGTTTTTGGAGGACGAGAAGACCCGTATAGATTTTTTAGTAGTTTTCTTGATTCAATAAAATTCTATAATTTGTATTATTAAAATACGTTCTTCTCAAAAGAAGTGACGTAACTAGCGGGGAAAATTATAGATAATTTTGACCCATTCATTTTCTTATAATTTGAAATCTAGTGACGTTCGGGAGTGTCGGAATTTGCGTCAGTAAAAGGAAAGTTATCCAAAACTTAATGTTTTCTATCGTAGGTTGCAGCATTTATTACATAAACAAAAACAGTCGCAAATATGTTAAACAGAACTCATTTGCAAAATTAATATGTGCATATTTCATACTCTAACTAAAAACAAGGAAAAAGAATTAATTCTTTTTAACTTAAAAAAGTCACACTTCAATTCGCTTTAATTAGCTGTAAAACTCGCTTGTTCCTCAGAATATCAACGCGCAACCTTGGTATGCGATGTTATTTCAAATGTTTATAATTTTATTGTTGCTCGCCTTTTTCAGCATGCCTTTGCTCTGGGTTTAACTTTTATGCAGCCATTATTCTCCGCTGATAGCGAAACAATGAAAGGCGTAAAATTAAGTCCTGTGCTAATAAAAATGGCATTAAATTTTAACGAAGGTGTTTTCCATGGAACGCAAACGTATGTATTGAACGAACATTTTTGTCAGCACAAGAACACTATTCGGTATCTGTATATGTACTTGCTACTAATATCTAACATGTGTTTTTTTAAAAATGCCATAAAGGTTGGCCATGAAAATTAAAACTCATGTCGTAGCTTGGCATATAACACACGCCAAATCTGAAAATTTAGAGTAAATGAATGGAGCTAAGACATGAATTTTCTTTTCCACAGCCACCCCTTATGGCATTTTTAAAAAAACACATAGTATATTTAACTATATTTAACGCGCGGTATGATAATGGAAAAATTAAATTTCAATAATAAATCAAAAGTTTTATTTCTATCTCTTATTATTAAATAAAATGTTATACAGGGTGATCTATGACGTCGGGGAAAAACTTCACCGGTTGATTTCTATGAGTAATTCAAACAAAAAACTTCTGATGAACATGTGTCCGATAATCCTTTTTAACGGAAGTGTAACCCTTCAAAGTTTATAACATATAACGTCAATCAGCCAAAGCAATAGCAGTAGGCTTATTTCGTATTTCATTTGTTATCTATGAAAACAAAAATTAGTATCTTAATATCGCTTTGAAGTTGTAAACATTTAACATGTAATAAATTTTGAAGGGTTACACTTCCGTTAGAAAGCATTATCGGACACATGTTTATTAGAAGTTTTTTGTTTGAATTACTCATAGGAATCAACCGGTGAAGTTTTTCCCCGACGTCATAGAACACCCAGTATACTGATATGTTATTTAGTTTTGAAGAGTGAAAGTTGTTGTAACAATATTATTTGTATTTATGATTTTGATGTATTAATTGTAATTTAGTTCGCGATTCATCATACATCCCAGCGAAAACACGTACGTGTAAAAAACGTTGTAAAATAACATGTAACCAAACGTTGAATTCGTGTGGTATTGTTACGTCGAAACAACGAAAAAATGTCGCGGCAATCAATTTCTTTTAAACGTCTCTGTCCACGTGTAAGAAACGTTGTAGAGTAACAATTAATCAACGTTGAATTCGTGTGTTATTAATACGTTTTAACAACGCTCGAATCAACTTCTTTTAAACGTCTTTGTCCACGGTATTTCAACGTTAAATCCCAGTGCACACATACGTATAAAAAACGTTGTGGAATAACATGTAACAAACGTTGAATTCGTGTGTTATGGTTACGTTGAAACAACGAAAAAATGTCGCGGCAATGTCCACGTGTAACGTTGAATCAGACAATTACGACGTGTATTAAAACTGGGTCTAAATCATTAGACTGAACAAACATACATGGCTAATGGTGGAATTCGAACCCACGCCACGCCGCCAAGTGACACGACTTTCCAAGTCGGCTAGGCTAGACGCCACTTGGACACCCCAGTTCCATGACTGATTCGTAAAGCGGGCAGAGGCAGTGGTAATAAAGCCGAACCGGGGACTTTAACTTACAATAGCTACGCGCCGCCCTCACTCGTTCAATTTCCGAACTCTTTACTACCTACAGTTTCCTTCTAACATCCATATTATCATAACATCATTAAATCAATTTTTCTAATTATTACAATCCCAAGCTTATTTTCTTTGTATATACATTTCAAAAATTCTAAATAATTTAGTTATAATAAACATGTAATTCTAAATCGCCTATTTCTAAAAATATTTACACTAACTTAAAATATTCGTCAAAACACATTTAATACAGTACTCTTAATTTACTTTATTATTTACAAAATTATTTCTTTGTGAAAATTTAAAAAAAATTACATGTTGCTCATAAACACCGCAATATTGTCACGTAGCTCTCGGTAGATAGTCCCGTCCAGGTATGGGCTAAAGGCACTTGGGGGTAGTTTACCCGAATAACAAAGACTTGCTTACTTTGTCCCGATTCTCGACTCTAAAAAGGAAGGCCCTCTTCAGAAAAACCACCGCACCACTTTTAGGCTTTATTGAGCACCCTTCGCTATTGGGCCACCTTTCCGCTCGGTCCCCAATCGACTGTCCCGCGCAATTAATCCATTATCCGTAGTTCAGCAAAGTGACCCCGTTAACAATTATACAGAGTAGAAAGTTTAACTGGAATAAATTCTGTAACTCAGAAAATTGCCATTTGTAGCAAAATTCTTGGAACAAGTCAATTTTTATTTTTATGGCGCATATTATAAATGGATTTCTTTAACTTTTCAATTATTTGGAAGGGTGAAACAACCCCTAACTATTTTTTTTAATGGAAGGGTATGTTGAGTAATTTTTTTTTAAAGCTTGTTCAATTGTGAATACAGCTACGTTTTTATTTTTTAATTTTTCTTAAACAGTAAAAGGCGAAAAAATAAAAAATAAATTTTTAACTAGAACGATTTTAACGCATCAGATGTTCAAAATGCTCGCCACCTCTCACTTGACAATACCCTAATCGATTATAAATTCCATCCCTAACAGTTTGTAACATTTCCGGCGTTACTCTCCTAATTTCATGCAGAATTTGAAGTTCTGAAGTTCTGCTATGTCGTTTGGTTTAGTCACATAAACTTTACTTTTTAAATACCCCCATAAAAAAGTCTAAAGAGATGAGATCTGGAGATCTTGTTGGCCACTCAATCGGTCATCGGTCCTCTTCTTCCTATCCACCTATTGGGAAAAACTTCAGTGAGGTAATTACGTACAATTAAAAATTTAGCGCATTGGCAGCGCCATCTATTGGCTGCACGCAACAATACGATACCATATGGAATGCTTAGAAAAATAAAAAAAAAAAACGTAGCTGTATTCCCAATTTTTTCAACATATCCTTCCATTAAAAAAAACATAGTTAGTGGGTCGTTTCACCCCTCCAAATAATTGAAAAGTTAAAAAAGTCCCTTTGTAATATGCGCCATTAAAAATAAAAATTGACCTGTTCCAAGAATTTTTTTACAAATCGTAATCTTCTAAGTTACAGAATTTATTCCAGTTAAACTTTCCACTCTGTATACAGCTGTCCCCAATGAGTATTCGTGACAATATGTATGTATAATTGATTGACTATTGCGTTCTTTAGTATTTTTAATCACAGATTTTGGGCATCAAATTCAAACTAACTTAAAAAAATTTGACAGATTACGTCAACTTAAAAAGAGGTTATGGTTGACTCGTATGTCCAAATTAGCAGTACTTTTCATACCTGTTTCGTTTCATTTCAAGGCTGCCAAGCATGGAGAAGAACCTCATATTTCAAAGATTTTTAGTAAAATTAGAATTCAAAAGTGTGAAACACGATAGACAATCACTGTAAAATTAAGTGTTTTCTAACGTCAACATCACGTTTTGTAAGGCATATTTATTCGGTATACGTTAAAATAACGTTATAAAACGTGGGTTAAAAATTTTGTTGTAAATTATGATTTATCTAACGTATTAGCTTCGTTAATTTTTTTCTCATTTATTACGTAGAATAGTAGATGTTGAATTAACGTTGAAATGATGTGGTAATCAACGTACGGTAGGTACATCGCATTTACTCATAGTATAAATCACGTCGTAAAAAGACAAAATTATTACGTATTTATTTTACGTTATAATTACGTCCATATTAAACTGATCGTTAAAAAGCACGTCATACAAACGTGATATAATTATGATTGCTAATTCAACCAAAAAACAACGTTGCATTTTTCAACGAATAACGTTATTTCCACCATAACAACGTGAAATTAACGTTGAATAAACGTACATGTTTTCGCTGGGATCAATTTAAATTTTGCTTATTAAAAAAAAAATTATGATCCTAGGGCATTTCAACAAAAATGTTGCTATTACCGAAAGATAAATTTTTGTTAAGAAAAACTAACCTGAGGGAAACGATTAAAAGACTTAGGCCCAGTATTTCGTTCGGAGTTTAACTTTAAACTTCGTTTCATTTCTACGGAAACAATTGTCTTTACAATTATTACTATGGGAATAAAACGAAACTTAATGTTAAACTCTAAATGAAATACTGGGCCTAAATCGTCATCACCAGACTGACACGCACACCAGTCTAAAAGCAGTTCCGATGGATGTACACATCGTGGAGGATATGCAGTTCTTGAAGGCACCTGCAGTGTCAAACTTCCTAGACCTGGAACAAGTCCAATTTAGCCGATTTAATAACATATACGATTTAATTTGTTTGATAACTAAGACCAGAATTACATGGTGATACATTTAAAATCAAGCACGGATATGTGGGATAAATAATTAGGAAGCTATTTTTTTATCACATTTGGATACGTGTTTTCACAAAAAATTGTTGTTCCATATTCATCACTGTATGATGAGTTTGAGTTTCTTTTTTGACACAGCTTATAAATACGAGGGACGTTAAATTGGGGAGAAGTCTAATAAAACCGGCGAGATTGAATGTATCAAAGTCAAGCAAAATACACGGGTTTACTTTGAACGTATCGATTGACACTATAATTTAATGTACGCGAATTAATTAAATTACGCAAGGTGAAGTGATATTAAACATTAGTTGAAGAATAAAACATTTTTGAACTTGCTTTTAAAAACAACAATAATAATTACGCCTTCAATTGTTTTCAACTGTTTCGTGATATAGGTACGTATTTAAACAAATAGCAATGACAGGAACTTAGTTTATATTAAATTCGTTTAAACAAACAAACAGTCACTTTTGTTGCATTTAAAGAAATTGTTAATAAAGAATTTTAATTCGAGCAGAGTTATTTTTAATTTATTTATGCGCATAAGTAATTGTCTAGGAGCGTGCAAGCGACCCAAGAGCATTCATAGATTTTATTAAATTGAAGCAAAAAAAGGTTACGCCCTGAACCTGAAAGAAATTCATGTTTATACACGAATATGCAGGGTGTTTCATTGAAGATGCACCAAACTTGAGGGACATGTTTCTGACATTATTTCAAACAAAATATCTTAATAAAATTTTTTAATCGGAGCAACTTGAAATTTGCATAATTTGGAGCCGATGTTTCTTGAAATACTTTATCGCCGCGGAATGTGAAACCAAACCGGCAATCTAAATTGCTTTATGAATAGCACACAACTGCAGGGGGACAATAAAGTTACAGCGAAGAAATTTATGACTAGATTTTATTTTGCCCTTGACCTACTGGCTTGGTTATTCAACTGCAGCGCAGCTGTGAAATTGCGTGAATATTTAAACTTATTTAATTTAATAATAAATTACAAATGTGGGGCTATACAAAAATGTGCATTTAGTATGCATTGTTATTAAAATAAAATTTGTCGAATCTTAAAAATAAAAACATTTATTTTTATTACATTATTATTACGTTATTATTACAAGAAATGTTCAAAAATGCCTCCTTCCTGCTGTACACACAAAAAATACCATAAAGTCCTTAATTGGGGTAGTGCGGCGAACGAAATGTTTTGGGTAAAACCCAGGTACTTGGGCGCTAAATTTCTACGAACGATTTCATGAAATGCTTTATCATTGAATGTGAATTCTTAAATAAGCGAAAACTACAAAATGTTTGAACAATCCTAAAATTCTTCAACTAACAATTAGAAAATTCGTATTAAATGTAGAATCGAAACTAGTTCGTAACTAGTTCGGAACCGTTAAAAACTGTTGCCCACCGAAGTAATGACCAATTTTAGCGGCGCAGCGCCGTCAAATGTAAAATTTTGATGACTACATGCTTTTGACGGTTTCGAACTAGTTACGAACTATTGCTGGAACAAACCTATTGATTTCCAACAACCACGATGTTTTAAATGTGTTTTGCCGAATCAGCTGGGACGACATTCTAGCTAGAGTAATAAACCAATAAAGCGATTCGTATGAGAATGCCTAACAATCCATTCATTCTCATTTAAAGTCCATCCTAAAAATATGCGTCTTTGCTTTCCCTTCGATTTTCTCGAAACTTATTCATTTAAGAAAAAAAAAATTATAGAAAACTTTTATTTGTTTTCACGATATCTACCGACATTCCGAGTTTGGTGCATCTTCGTTGAAACAGGCTGTATACGTTTTTGAAAAATAAATTAATTAATTTCTCAGTAACGAATCACGTAGCAATATGTAATAACGCTGTTGATTAACAAAATAAAGAAACTATCTGTGAAAAATGAATGTGAATAAATAATATCTAGGAAAATCATAGGAACTTTTAAACTTTTAAACTGTAGTCCTACAGTTTCTGACTTGTTCTCTTTGAGTAAACTGAATAAATTTGGCCGAATAGTTTGGCCGGATATCCGACTTGGGTAGGTATATGCCGCATGTCCGGTATCCGATTGTATGGCTGGAGCACTAAATGCATCGCATCTCTAATATCTAATATCCAATAAGTAAGAATCACAGCGAAATATACAGGGTGTCCCAACAGTGTGTTCTCGGACCATATCTCCATAAGTACTGAAGATAGAAAAAAATTTTCAATACAATTTCTTTTTTAATTTAAGAGATCTACAACACGAAATTATTTTCATCTATACAGACTGAATCAAAACAGTTGTGCCGGACACAACTTTTTTATTTCAAATGGCATACCCTATATATGAAACCAAATTTGGATTGCCCATAAAATTCTACACATTTTCTGTATACCATTGCCTATACCTAAACCTAACCGTTCTTGAGATATTTAACATTTTGTCTAAAAGCTACCATTTGCAGCCACTATTTTATTTATTGATATTTTATTTAATTTTAACTCTAAGAAAAAGATTTTTGATACAGATGTAGTTGATACATAAGCTTATCATAAGCCGTTATTAAATGTACTTTTATCGCTACAGGGTGGTCATGGTAATAAACGAAATCTCAGAAATTTCAAAATGGCAAAACACAATTTTCTTAAATAGCATGCCCTATATTTTTCTATCCTAAATTGTTCGTTTAATAAAGTACTTTCATTTTTGTTAAGTATGTCTTATACCTATCTGCGATATTTTTTGAGATTTTCAGGTCTATTTGAATTATTTCTTTTAAAAGGAACACTTGTCTAAGGTGGCTGTGGAAAACCAGCAAACAATGAACCGGATGACATCAATAATTATTTTTCAAAGTGTTAGACTGTTGGGTACTTGTTAAGACATGAATTATTAGATTTATTGAATTATTTCTTTACTAAATGGTTGCATAGCGAAAGTTGGTTGGATCCGCTGGCAACGGGCTTGACGCTTGGTCGGACAATTATAGGTGTGTGTTCGAATCCCCTCCTGGTACATATGGGTCCTATGTGACAAATGGAACACTTATGTGTCGGATTGTGTTCAAGATTCATTTCGGCCCCTTCGAACTAGGTTTTCTGCGTTTTCCCGGTTTGTAAGACGAATGCCGATGGAAAACACCTAGTAGGTCGGTCGCAGCCGCAGCGGGCAATATTACAATAACCAGCTTAATGCATTCCTGATAAGCTCATAGAGAGCTTGGGGCATGTATGACGTAAGTACAAAAAAAATGTATAACTGTTTAAAGGAGTCACGTACTAGAACTAACTAATGCCTGTACATTATTGTCGCTTGAAAATTAATTATTAAAGTCCACAGGTTCATTTGTTTGCCGTTTTCCACGGCCACCTTAGATAATAACTCGTTTTAAAAGAAATAATTCAAATAAATCTAAAAATCTCAGAAAATATCGCAGATAGGTATAAGACATACTTAACAAAAATGAAATTACTTTATTAAGCGAATAATTTAGGATAGAAAAATATAGGGCATGCTATTTAAGAAAATTGAGTTCTGTCATTTTGAAATTTTTGAGTTTTTGTTTATTACCATGACCACCTTGTAGCGACAAAAGTACATTTAATAATGGCTTATGATAAGCTTATGTATCAACTACATCTGTACCAAAAATCTTTTTCTTAGAGTTAAAAATAAATAAAATATCAATAAATAAAATAGCGGCTGCAAATGGCAGTTTTTAGACAAAATGTCAAATATCTCAAGAACGGTTAGGTTTAGGTATAGGCAATAGTTACAGAAAATGTGTAGAATTCTATGGGCAATCCAAATTTGGTTTCATATATAGGGCATTCCATTTGAAATAAAAAAGTTGTGTCCGGCACCACTGTTTTGTTTCACTCTGTATAGATGAAAATAATTTTGTGTTGTAGATCTCTTAAATTAAAAAAGAAATTGTATGGAAAATTTTTTTGTATCTTTAATAGTTACGGAGATATGGCCCGAGAACACACTGTTGGGACACCCTGTATATTGTAAAAATGATGAATGAATGATTGAATAAAAAAAATTTGAAGATTTTTGGCTAATCGATTACTCCCTCCCTCCCTCCCTCCTACTCCCCATACTTTTAATTAAAATCTTGAAACACATAATTCCATAAATAATTTTCAGTGGAAAAGATCCAAAATCTTCTAACTTATTCGTACCATGATATTATGTAGTTGCAGCTGGAACTGTTTTTACCTCTCTATGGTGTGATCCGCGTTTTTGCAGCAGAAGCGTGAAAGAAGTCGTAAGCCTTGGCATTTTTAAATCAAACTTGATATAGTTGAGCGATTGTAGTTTGAATACGAGATGAATATGCATTTCTAACAGAATCCCTTTACGCGCTTTCACAATTCGCCGTTTATATAAAATTAAATTGTAATTGTTGTCATCAAGCCAGAAATGGAACAAAAAAACATATTCATGTAAAATCGAATTTACGGACAAAAAAATTAATTATGTATTGAACGGCCTACAGACGGAACAATCTGTCGTACAAGTTGCAAGGTGTATTGTATAACCAGATTCGATCGTATCGGATGGCAGTACGAAGCATCCATAAAATCTGTGGTACAATCGGCCTTATGGAGTAAGTATCACAAATATTTGCAAATTGTAATTATGTATATACCTATTTAATTATATCACACAACAGAACTATCGCAAGAATTACCGCTTTCTTCTTCCTTGATGACATTGTAATACTAATAACGTATACATATTGTTGTTTTCATAAGAGAAGAACTCTGCGTCATTGTCTGGTATTGGTTGTATCATCAGAGTTATGAATTATAAATCCGGTCTTTTTTCTCATTCACCTTTAACAAAGAAATAGTATTGAAATAATTGTCGGTTCTAACTTCGGCGATTGATTACGCAGAGCTCAAGTTCCGTGATTTTCATATTATACAAAATTATTGACGTTCAGTGTCAGAGAAAATATCGAACAACATGTCTAAACAATTTTTTCTGTTTTGGTGCTTTAACGACTACATTACGAAACCCATTTGAGTGTCATTAAAGCATCCGAAATTTTATTTTGTTAAGTTGGCGGCTAAATTTGTTCACATCTCAAATTATAAAATAACTTCCAAATTGATACATGTTTGACATTACCGATATCTGTTGGCATTTCAAATTATAAACATAATTGAAGCACTTTCTTTTCCGTTGAAAATTATCACAAAATATTATTTTAAGTAGTATAACATACAACAAAACAGAATTTTCCTATATTTAAATTACAAAATAACCCAGATTTTTACACTTTTTTTACATCTAGAAACCATCGCCTTCGATTCGTTTTCTAAACTTGGACGCTGTGCTAAAATCCTGTCTTATGAAACTTGTTTTTTAATATAACGAGTGTTCAATTAAAAAGACGGTTTAGCTAGCCATGAAATTAATCTGAACGTATAGCGTATGGTTCTTCATACGACTAGTGTCACCTGCATTTCTAACCTCACTTTAACTTGAAGAAAACATTTCAAAAAGAAACATTCATCTGTAACTTATAAAACTTTTTACAACAATTTATTATAATAAATGCTGCGAAAATGTCTACCTTCTTCTTCAAAACATTTCAAGATTCTATGCTTAATTGCTTTCATCAAGTTTTTAAGACACGAGGAGATTCCTTCAGTTCTTGAAATTATTTGCAATCCGCTGTCCTTAGGTCATTTAAATCAACAACTGATGTGGTAAATATAAAGTTTTTTATGTAAGGCAAGAAAATATCACAAACGGTTAAAAATCACAGGACTTCGGAGGTCAAGGAATTACATGTTCCGACTAATAATTCTGTCTCAAGAAACTTCTTCAAAGCACCTTACCACAGAATACGTCCAATTTCCATCAATTTTTACACAGAAATTTACAAAATATTTGCCAAAATATTCCAAAAAACTTTGAACATCTTTCGAGTTTTGTTGATACAAGGTTAACCGCCGTCAATTTGTCAAAGTTGAAATATAAATGAAATTAATCACGACATACGTTCCTCACAACAAAAGCGTCTCACAGCCTACTTGACCGTTTTTTTATTGAACGCTCGTTACTATTAGTCGCGCTCCTTTTACACCGATTCTAGATAATCGTACCTCACTTCCCCTTCCTTACTTAAATTACACGTTCCTTTTGCTTGAAGTGAGGTAAGCAGAAGTGAGGAAGTTGCTTCCCCCCTACCGATCAGTAGTGGGAGAAACTAATAATTTTTTTTACAAAATATACTTGCGTGGAAAAGTTTCTTCTTGAAGTAGTTGCCAAAAGTTATTTCATTTACTTAAATAAATCATGTGTAAGGTCGGCCGAAATTACCAACATATTTTTTTTGAATTTATTATTAAAATGTGGTAATGCGTATACATACATTTAAATAATCAAAACGCTCACCATTTCCTTTGGCTATCGGGTACCGTTCGCTACCCTCACCTCCCACTGACATGGTGCGTTCATGCAACAATAACATGTGTTTAGAATTATTTGCAAGAGACAACAGTCATTTACTCACCGGAGACCCCAGTCCACTGGCCCCAACGGTCTGTACCTGCCCAACCCCATGGACAATTCACAACTCAACCTAGTACCTCCATCATCGCTCCTGATGATGTCCAACCTTGGGCCTTCAGTTTCATATCTGTTAACTACAATTAATAACTTATCTCTAGAGTACTGTGCTCCTGGTTCTCTGGGCGTAGTGCACAATACTTTCTGAACACACCCTGTATACGCACCCCAGGAATATATAACACGCGTACTATACAATTAACGCGAGTTGCGAGTACAAGTTGCAAGTTACAAGTTGCAAGTTGGCTAACTTTATGTGCGCGTATTAATTAATTATTTTCCGCACCTTTCTATCATATTAATTAACACCGCAAACTCTTATTAGTGCGCCTATCGATTACGTATCGTAAACTCGACTGTCCCGATCTCCAAAGCAAACCTTTGCTGCCCGAAACTGTTTATTGTTTATATAAACTCAAGAGGACCGCAGCATCTTACACCGTCTGGGTGAACGTAGATAAAAATCGCATTGCAGGCAAAAGTTTAATTCTTAAATTATAAACGCGTTATATTTTTGCTTAAAAATAAAATAAAATAATAAAAATAACTCGTAACATGTTGTTGTATATTTTATCAACTTTAGAATTTAAGAAAGTTTACGCATTCTCAATTTATCCGTAAAACACGAGCACGTTTGTTTATTTATCTTATGGTTTGGAATATGATACGGGGTGCGCCTCAGGCAGAGGGATGGAAGGAAAGATAGCGGAGATGCAGCAGGGTAAACATGTGTTGGTAAAATGCGCTAATTAGGCAGATGGGCTCGCGAGTGTTGTTAATTAAATGTAGTGGATGTTTGATAAGGGTTGTCTGTGGAATATCGGCCTTGAAAAGGCGATAATTTGCCAGAGATAATATCGACCTGGAGATGGCGATATCTTGACAGAGGTAGTTTGGCAGTATCTTGACCTTGACGCGGCGAAATGTAGAGACCGTCGAGATGACGGGTTTGGCCCACTTGCCGGTTATATTGTACTTCACCAGCAGTACGACATCGCTGGGGTACGATCGCAGTGAAGAACACTGGTAGGTGATCGGTGATGTCGAAAAAAACAACTAGTTGTATACCTGACCACCTGAATTGTCTTGTGCTTCAAAAACGGTCATGATTTGGTGTTGACTGTGCTTGGGCCGGTGTAGCAACACTGTAGGAGGCAGTAGCACCAATGATTCTGAGTACGTACGCTCGGAAGGCAAGGTATGCTAATATCCACCTGGGTTTTGTCTTTATGCATGCGAAGTACGAAGATGGACATTCGAGGACACCTTCTCCCTTGTCATATTTAACACAAAGAAAAAAAAACAATCCTACAAACACATGTTTCACGCTTGCTTAAATTACTCATAATCAGGCTTACGGTTTCAGCCCACTTCGAACATATTGGATTGTAAATTCCCCGGCTTCGCACAACACGACAGGTAGTAAATATTGTCTTACATACTTTTTTTTATTTATGATAAACTTTATTTAATTATTTACTGCGATCGCGTGGCCTATAGCAAATTTTCAATATATGTTTAAATGCGACGTGGGCCGAAATCGAGAGCCTGCTCATAATGTATTATATACAAGTTTTGACTTTGAAATTTTTGACATTTCTTGACATGAGAACTTCCTCAGTTTTCTTCTCCTCAGTTGTTCCATTTAGACAAATTTTCATTCACTTTTTTTATATGAGATGAGACCCTCATCTCACTTAGTTTAACTGTGGTTTAACCCTATGCCTCAGTTCATTTGTAAAAGGAACGCGACTATTATTTTCAACTTGTAGTATAACAGATTGGACAATAGATCGTAGCGTCTGTAGACTGCTTTACTGTCTGCCACCACACTTTAATTTTTTATTTATTGCTTGCATGTAAATGGATACCATGAAAAAAGCGTACACGAAAGTTGCGCACAAAAAAACCCACAGTGAAAAATGCGTACAAGAAATAAGCACACAACGAAAATTGCTCACCTGGGAAAATGCGTACACGGAAAATTGCTCACATAAAAATAGCGCACACGAAAAATTGCTCCCACTGAAAAATGCAACATAGAAAATTGCGCACACAGAAAATTGCTTATGCCGAAAAATGCACACCCAGAAAAATGGCCACATAGGAAAATATTTTATTTTCACGTAAAAATGAAATTTATGGGCTTTCCCATTACCGTGCATGGTATGATAAATACAAGACTGATGTTGCACGTTTACAAGGTGAATAAATATTATGATATTGTTTTTCTCTATTATTAGCCTCTAAACCGACTGTACAACGTTGCAAAATTAAATCTTTTAGAAATTTCTGTAACTACATAAGATAGGAAGATTTTGAAAACGGTATCATGTTCATGATTATTCATTTTAAGCACCAAATATCGTAGTATGGCGCAGGTGTGACATTTTCCCATTATCCCGTATAATATTATAATCCTGACTCATTCTTCTGCAAGTATTTTTTGTTTCTACATCGAATAGGTCCAGTAGAATTGCACTAAAACGTTTCTAATCTTCATCTTCAATTTTGATTTTTTAAATACAATAGATATGAGTTTATTATTACATTCTACAGCATTTCTTATTCAGTTTGTGATAATGTATCATACTTACAGTAGATCTTTCCGCCTCTTGATAAACGAACTGGCGGACCTTGGAAACAATTCATAAAAATCAATCAACCAATCATAAAAATAAAGTTATTCACCGAATAGCAGGATGATGGAAAGACCAGCCCTTAATGTTTTGTTTTCGTTAGAAGCTAGAACAAATTCATTTCAATGTTGAAATATTTCTATTCTGTAACTCTTACATTTAGGAAATCCCTTTAGTGCACTCAATTTGAAACAGCCGATACAGTCACCGTAAAATTTTTACTTGATCGACTTTCACAAATTCCTGCTTTATATCTATAAGAACTGAGACAAAAAATTATTGTATTTGCTTCGAATAATTCTTACTTCTTCTAATTTTTTGAAGATGTTGTCTTAGAGCCCGTGTGACACGTTGTCAATTTTTGTATAAAATTTATTAAAAACCCAGAAAGATGTGTCAAATCAACCAATAAACATTCCCTGTGGTAACATCATGTCATACGGCTCTTAAAAAAGTTGTTGGCTTCACAAGACGAACACTATAAGAATATGTACAGTCGCAATCCTAATTAATGACACTTGCAGAACATCGTTTCCAGCTCCTTCAAAACTATGCATGTCGAATGCATCCAAATCTTACTATTTAAAAGTTAATCCGGGATCTAGTAAATTATTTTTTGTTTGGAAACCACAAATAAAATGTTCACGATGTAAAGGTTATGTCATGAATTATGATTGCGACTGTACATATTTGATGTTCGCCTGTCATGTGGGAAATAGAATTTACACGTAATTATTAGTACTTGACTTATATAAACAAAACTCATTAGCATCGTTGTAAACAATTATTAATCTTATATAACGTTTGTGTTGCTTCTTAAAAACAACCTGCGATGGTGTGAGTCACAATTGCAATTAACAAGCTCAACAATATTCATTAAAAAAGAATCAACAGAAATTTGGTGCTGCTGTAACACACATTTTACGTAATGAATTTGTCCTGATAATGCAAGTATGTAGCATCTGAAGCAATAGTTCATTATCCTCTCCAATTTCTTGTTCGTCGGCTTTTTTCGCCTTAAAAAAATACCCGTGATTACGTTTCCGCTCGGTCAGAATGCGGCGAGGGAAATACCCGAGTTTACGTTGCGAATTCCAAGACCTGATCTTGCACCACCATGAAAATAATATAACAAAAGTCCTCCTCTGCGAATCGCCTTCGGCTATCCTGTCCTTCCTCACTGCAGCATAGTTTAGTGACCACTTGTAAATCCGCGATTTTGTTTCATATGTGTGCTAATGCACGTAGCCTATATGCTTTGTTTAAAATCACGTGTAAAATGAATTCTTTCCCACCACGTAAATCGAAAAAATGTGTTACGTAATTTTTTTTCTCTTGTAACAATTACGCTTTTATTGACTCGTTATTTATGATAATAATATATCTTTTTTTCGAAATTCTACGGTCTGAGAAAGGGAAAGGCAGAATACGGTGTAATGTTCAACTGATAATTGTTATACAGTCTGTATCACATCATAACGTCTAAGAAATGTTCGCACCACGCGAATCTCTGTTAAAAAGTGTATCGACAAATAAAATATCATTGAATATCTGAAAGTGATTTTGAATTTAAAGTCTCCTTTAAATTCCATTATGAAACTTGCCGTTAGTGTTAGGTAAAGATAAGCAGAGAGCGGCCAGTTTTAGATTCAGAAGTACAGTTTACCTTGAATAAGACATTTACTTATAAGATGTTGAATGAGTGTGAATAAGCAAATATAGGTACAAGTGTAAGGTCCGCCGAAATTACCAACATATTTTTTTTTAAATTTATTATTAAAATGTGGTATACATAAACGTAAGTAATCAAAACGCTCACCATTTCCTTTGGCTACCGGGTACCGTTCGCTACCATCACCTCCCAAACTGTTAAATAATGGACTGCCTCAAGGTTCTGTTTTGTCACCATTGCTATTTAGTTTATACACAAGCGATATACCCCGCACAAATTCACGAAAATTCATATATGCTGATGATCTGGCTCTGGCTATTCAACATAAGGAATTCACAACTATTGAAGATGTTTTATCTGATGACTTAGAAATTATGAACCAGTACTTTAAAAAATGGCGCCTTTGTCCAAACCCAGCGAAGACAGAAGTTTCTTGTTTTCATCTGAATAATAATCAGAAAAATAGTATACTTCACGTTTCTTTCGATGGATCTGTTGTTAAACATAATTTCTGTCCTACATATCTTGGTGTCTCTTTGGATCGCTTCTTGACATACAGAGAGCATACTGAAAAATTGAGACAGAAGCTGAAAACCAGAAATAATATAATGCTAAAACTTGCAGGAACAAACTGGGGAGCAAATGTGTATACATTACGTTTAACAGCATTAGCTCTAGTTTATTCTACTGCTGAATATTGTTGTCCAGTATGGATGAATAGTATACATGTAAATAAAATAGATTCACAGTTAAATACTTCATTGCGAATTATATGTGGCACTATAAAATCCACCCCACTTGCTTGGCTGCATGTTTTAGCAAATATCGAGCCACACAGTCTGAGAAGAAAGAAGATCATGAAACGTGAATGGGATACGTATCAAATGATTCCAGATTTTTTTCCAATCAATGCAGACCTACAAAACATTCCTCCCGATAGGTTAAAATCACGTAAGCCACTGTGGAAAGAAGATTTTTTACACCGACCTTTTTCTGTTTCTGAAGCTTGGAAAATACAATGGCAGGAAAATCAAGTTTTCAATCAAAATTTAATTGAGGACCCAACACAGAGAGTACCCGGTTTTGACGTACCAAGGAAAATTTGGAGCAAATTAAATCGTCTTCGAACAGGGCACGGACGTTGTAATGATTTGCTTTACAAATGGAACATAGCTGAAAGTCCAGTTTGCGATTGTGGAGTAGAACGCGAAACGATTTCTCACATTGTGGAACATTGCGCCATAACTAAATTTCAGCATGGTTTTGCAGGGCCACATAATGTCACTCCTGAAGCCTTACAGTGGATGCTGAACATAAAAAATTTATAAGTTTCAAAATAACTTATTGCTTTGTAATTTACTAACTTATATGTATACTGTTGTTTATATTTCATACGAATATATATATACCTCCCATTGACATAGTCCGTTCATGCAACAATGACATGTGTTTACAATCGTTTGTAAGAGACAACAGTTATTTACTCACCCGGGACCCCAGTCCCCTGGCCCCAACGGTCTGCACCTGCTCAACCCCTTGGTCAATTCACAACTCAATCTAGTACCTCCATCATCGCTCCTGATGATGTCCAACCTTGGGCCTTCAGTATCATATCTGTTGCTCTTTCATAAACTATTGCTCTGAAATGTTATTTCCAGAAACACAAACCACACGCAGCACAGATAACCTCAATGACATAACATACTCTACCCTACGTCTTTGTCATATCCGACCCGTGGATTCTCTACCACCAATCCACTCTTCCGCCAAGGTGACTTACTCCGGGGTCACTTGCATCTTACCAGGTGACGCCTGTCAACCCGCATCTCACCAGGTGACCGACGCGACGTCCTTACCATGGACGCCCCTTCACATCCGGCACGTAGTGGTGGTGACAATTTAATAACCTTAGGGCTCCCAATCCGCTGCATCGGGTCCCTAAGGGGTCACCATGGGACCGTGAACAGTAACGTCGTTCACTCTCGGCTGCGCTTTTACCCTGTTAGTACGATTTCCCTTCAGGGATGGCCACCACCACACTGCTTAACGAACATTAAATATGTCCAGCAAACTGACGTCACAAACCCTACGTCAGCATGGCCACCCCAGCCAACCTACTGGTCAGCGATCAAGCGATGCAGCACTTGCCACGCTTTGCCGAGCCTAACCCAGGGAAATCGCTCATTCGTACCATGCAAGAAATACTTCAAGCTAATTCTCTACAATCATGCATTAACTACAATTAATAACTTATCTCTAGAGTACTGCGTTCCTGGTTCTCTGGGCGTAGTGCACAATACTTTCTGAACACACCCTGTATACGCACGCCAGGAATATATTACACGCGTACTATACAATTAACGCGAGTTGCGCATACAAGCGCAAGTTACAAGTTGCAAGTTGGCCAACTTTAAGCGCGTGTATTAATTAATTACTTTCCGCACCTTTCTATCATATTAATTGACACCGCAAACTCTTATTAATGCGCCTATCGATTACATATTATAAACTCGACTGTTTCGATTCCCAAAGCAAAACCTGTGCTGCCCGAAACTGTTTATTCTTTATATAATCTCAAGAGGACCCAGTATACCACCACGACCGTAAACAAAACTTGATGCATTGCAGGCAAATGTTTATAATTCTTTAATTATAAACGCATTATATTTTTGCTTAAAAATGAATATCTAACACAAGATTTCGTAGAAATAATTTTGATTCAATGATTACGATTTCTCGCTTTCTGCTGATAAGTGATAATGATAACATCTTTTTCTAAGAAACAATACATCGATAGCAAAGCTATTGGCAGTGGAAAAGGACTCAAGCTCTTCCTAAAACATACATATCTAAATTTGAAGAGTTTTACTTATTTTTCAACTCGAAATGATACATGCTGGATTCGTAAACTTGTATGTAATTATCACAACGTTTCCAATAATTATGGAAACCACGTCGTGGTACCAAGTTCAAAAAACAAGTTTTCAATGTGACGCAACAAGCGTTTAATGTAGAATCTTTCCAGCCATAAAAGTTTTACACGTTCCGTCAATAATCTTTAAGAATTAAATATTTTACAGATTTATTCGTGTTTCCATAATCTATTTCAAAAAATATAAAATAAATTTATTTAAAAAAAAATAATTGTCACCTGGGCATATTGGTCAAAACAATAATTATCTAATTACACAAATGAAATTTTAAGTACTGAGACATAGAACAAAAATGTCGAGAATGTATGTATACGACAAGTCATCCAGGTAAATTAAAACCATTTGTAGTAAACAATACGAACTATCAACTGAGGATCTGAATATTTGTTTTAATAATGAAAATGGATTAATACGAGGGCCAAGCTACAATTATGGAGAATAAAAAATCTGGTAGGTCATGCAAAATAAAATCAATTTTTATTAAATAGCGCATTGTTTTAGCTGTTAATTATTTTGATTTTGTCTGTTGAAATCAAGTGAATATTATTCGAGACAGAAACCGTTAAAGTGGTAGAAAACGTCGAATTATAACGAGAACACTTTCGAGTAACGATATTCTACGATTTTAAAAAGGGATTAAGTCCATATGAGTGTGAAGGCAGTGTGAAGTCGGCTTTTGGTGATCTCACGCCTTCCTTAGCTACGATTTATAGATGGTTTAAATATTTAAATGGGGTTGCACCGAAAAGGATGATCGAAGAGGACATCGGGACTACCTACGGTATGCTAGAATCTAGCCTCAAAATTGGATCCACAGCAGTGAGAACTATAATACACGAACACTTAATTTAAAAACTATCAAAGAAAGGGAATCATGTTGCATCATCGCATACAGCAGCGATGACCCTTCAGTATTTAGCCGAAAATAAAATCAAAATAGTAGAACATCCTCCATACTCATCAGATCTCGCAATGTGTGACTTTTGGCTATTTTTTCCCGCAAAAAACATTTGCAAGGAAGAAGATTTCATTCGGAAGAAGAGATTGATGCAGCTGTTAGATCTTCATTTGATGACATCTCTAAACACGCCTGGTTTAAGGCATTTAAACAATGGAAGGAGCGAATTGTTAAATGTATTTTAGTGGATGCGGATGGCAACTACTTTGAACACATTTAAAATAAAAAGTTTGAAAACTTGCATTGGTTTCTTTATTCTCAATAATTGTAGCTTGGCCCTCGTAGGTATATGTATGTAACATACATATTGCTTTGTTATTTTAGTTTTAGGGTTCAGAAAATTGTAGTAACAATATTATTTGTATTTATTATTATGATGTATTAATTGTAATAATTGAATTAAAGCTGGTTCTTGTCCGATGAAAACTGTATCACAAACTTTTTTAAACGGACACTAAATGGCGCACAAACTTCTTCTTCCGAAGAAGCTGTCAAACGATAGCGAAACGTAAAGTGTTTGTGCGCCATTTAGTGTCCGTTTAAAAGAGTTTTTGATGTAATAATTTAGTTCGTGATTCATCATACATCAGTTAAATTTTGTATATCAAGAAAAATTATGATCCCAAGGTATTTCGACTCAAATGTTGCTAACACTGAAACATAAATTTTTGTTAAGAAAAACAAACTGAGGGCAACAATCAAAAGATGCAATCGCCATCATTAGACTGACAAACACACCAGTCTAAAAGCAGTTCGGATGTTACAACATCGTGGAGGATTTGCAGTTCTTTGAAGGCATCTCCGAAGCCGGACTTCTCAGACCAGGAGCAAGTCCAATATAACCGATTTTATAACATGTACGGTTATAACTGCAATCAGAATTACATGGGGATTCATTTGAAACTAAGAACGAATGCGAAAGTTGAAGAATTATGAAGTTGATTTTTCATAAAGAAATTTAACTCGCATTCTCACAAAAAATTGTTGTTTTTATTTGACCACCGGTATGACGTATATGAGAGTTTTTTAACGAGATTATAAATAGGACTGAGTTTAAGTTTGGGGACAGTTACTTGAAATACCCGGTTTGAATGTAAAAGGTGACACGAAATGTTATGTGAAGTCACCGCGAATCATTTTAATAATGTAAAGTGAAGTATAACTAATGTAGCTGATATATACCTATAAAACCGTAAGATCGAACAGATTATTAATCAAATTGTTTATAAACGAAGTGACCACTCCTTTACTATTTTTGTACATATTTAGTTAAGTTTTGTATATATTAATTAGTCTGTATTTTTAGGATGTGTTTGCGCAGTGTTATAAAGCATAATTTAGGTGGGAGTTCCAAAAGAGTAGGGCTCCCCACCACGCTGGGAGCACGCTTTAGGCCAGGGTTGCCATTTCTAGTACAATTGTATTTTTCTAGTACATTTGGAGACAAAAAATACGCTAGTACATTTTAGACCAGTTCTAGTACGAAAAGTATAATAATTTCAAAATTATTTCATTGCGTTTTTTTTTATTTTGTGATTGGCGTGTAGTATCGTTAAAAGTCGACGTGTCAAATCCACGGTAACAAATAAATAAAGAGCGAAAAAAAAGGGCAATATTTATGTAGTTAAGACTGTTTAGGATAGACTGAACGCGTGCTATAAAATCACAGTGTCGATAAATGAAAGAAATAAGTTCACAGAGCTGAGTTTTTACTTTTTAGTTTCGTTGTGTTGCTAACGGTATCAAAATTAACCAATAACGTTCCGAATACAAAAGAAAAAAGAAATTTCAAACAGAACGCTAGAACGCTGTTAGTTAATTTCGCGTCGTTAGCTACACGACGAAGTCAAGAAGCTGAAGTGATGAGAAAATAAGTTCTATTTTTTTCATATTCCCATCTTAAAATAAATCTAGTACTATTTCGTACTGCCTAGTACAATTTTGCTAACAGCTCTAGTACATTTGTGAAAATTAAAGTGGCAACCCTGCTTTAGGCAGTCATCCGCCAGCTCGTTGAGCTGACGGTCGTGGCTCCAAGGGAGTCATCCGTCGCGGTATCAAGTCACCGGACGTGGCTTGAAGGCAGTGACTCGCCGGGCATTCCGAGCCGCCGGTCGTGGCTCGAATGCAGTTTTTCCGCGGAGTCATTCACCTGTCGATGTTTTGACTCAAACGCGTTTAACAACCTGTGCTACGTTCGCGTTACCTGCAACCGCCCCTCCTGTTCTTATCCCGATCCTGAGTAGGTGTCTCACTCTCTCTTACCCGATGCGGGTGTCTCGCACATCCTGAGTGGGTGTCTCACTCTCTCTTACCCGGTGCGGGTGTCTCGCACATCCTGAGTGGTTGTCTCACTCTCTCTTACCCGGTGCGGAGCAGGTGTCTCTTTAATAATATCAATAAATAATTTAATCATTTTGTACTGATTACGTATTTAAACAAATGACCATTCCAGAACTTAGTTTATATTAAATTCAGCTAAAACAAACAAACAGTCACTATTGTTGCATAAAAGAAATTGTTAATAAAGAATTTTAAGTTGACACGAATTATTTTAATTCATAAATGAACATAAGAGAAATCTACGAGCGTATAAAGAACCCAAAAGAGTTCATAGATTTTAACACAAAGAAAAAGGTTTACGCCCTGAACCTCAAGAGTTTTATGATTACAAACAAATATGTACGTTATAAAATAAAATCAAAATTGAATTTAACAGCAACCAATAACGTAACAATATGTAACATACTGCTGTGATATCTGCATATACCGTGAGTTTTTTTAAACTCTGAACATACAATGTAAATATTCCTATGTTCAGTTTAAAAAAAAAAAGAGTCAGTGCATTGCAAGCGTATACCAGTTACCTATGATGGAACAAAACTAGTTTCAGTAAAGTAATTTTAAGATTTATTTTGCTAACAAAAACATTGTAATAAATGTTCGAAATGTTCTCCTTCACATTTTGAACAATGTGCTAAGTAATTATCTTATACTTACAAAGATTTTCTTAAGATTTCAGGATTTAAGTCATGACATTTCATAACTGACACTGACAGTACATTTATTTTGTTGAAGATTGCTAGGAGATTGCTTCCATATCCTGCAATGCATTGACACGTTTTTTTCTAAACTGAACATAGGAATATTTTTGTATGTTCAGAGATAAAAAAAACTCAAGGTATAAACTTTTAAAATATTAGTAATCTCATGGCCTGGTGATTTATTGTTGAACGATTTCCGACAACTGCACGAGGTTCGTATGCGGTGACAGATAAGTGAAATAAAAATGAGACTCAAAATACATTTACTGAAATTTTATTGTGCAAAGCTACACTGATAAAAATTATTCTGTAAAATTACTAAGAAAAACATTGGTTTTTTGTTACCTATGATTTTCCTAGTAAATTTACAATTGTTAGAAGTGAAGTGTAAAATTCCATTTCATATGTTTTATTCAGTACTTTTACAAATTCTTGGTAATCTTCCGTGGTGTTCACCAGGGGAACTACGTAAAATTACAGAATGCATTTTATTTTACCTATATTTTCCAGTAATTTCTAGTAATTTTACCACAACACTTATAATCATTAAGAAAATTTACACGCGTTCTCTGTAAATACACATACTTCAATAGTTTAGTGTAAATAATTCAATATTTTCAAATTAAAATTACATATTATTGTAATTTTGAGTTACAGTTTACTATTAATACATAAAGTGTACAACATTTTACAAGAATTAAGGAAAAATAAATGTAATTTTATGTAAAATTCAAATCGTTAGCCAATCTATATAAAATCACATCAATATTCTATGTAAAAATATGTGCAATTTTACTGCCATTTTTATCAGTGTACGAGTGACGTGGTAAAGGGGTAAGTAAAATTCAAATATCTTAAAAACAAATTTATTGTACACAATAATGCCATCATTTACACCAAAATGTCAAAGTTATGTCGAAATAACCTATAATTTTCGTCAGACAAAATATGTTTATAAATTACGAAATATTTTCCAACGATTTGAAATCGATAAATCTCGACTTCTAATTCATCGTAAACAAACATGTAATTGGTTTTGAGAGACTACTAAGGCCCGGTTTTTCAATATCAAGTTAAACTGTAACTTTCGGTTTATTTCCATGGCGACAATTGTGTTCTTATGGGAGTAAACTGAAGGTTAAAATTAACATACGATTGAAAAACCGGGCCTAAGTAAAGCAAAATGCCTTGTTCCGTGTCCCTTAAAAAATTCTGAAACTGTTATGTAAGTATGAAAGATTTGTTAAAGAAACTACCGATATATAAAGTGAAATGTTTAAACTTTGCAAATGGCACAAACAAATATAGTTATTCTTGATGTAAATGCCATTAACAAATTGTTCCGTACCGATTAAGAAAACAAATCTAATTCGAGTACGAACAGTTAAATAAAACGTGTGGTGATAGTGTTGATATTTAAACTTTACAAATGACATAAACAAATATAAACTGCTCCAATAAAGTTAGGGATACTGTCTGTTATCATGAGAGATGACATGATAATCGAATAATTATAATACGTTGATAACGAACATTTAAAGGCGTTCTTGCTAAAATGATAACTTTTTGTGGACATCAGAAAGAGGTTTTGCTTTATAACAGCAAAAACGGCATTTATTAAATGCTCAAATAGTCAGTTCTGTGTAAGAATTTAGAACAATGAGGAGAAAATTAAGTGTCGAGGACGCAAATAGGGCGGTGGGAATGCTGCAAGCAGGGCTCTGTCAACAAGATGTCGCTATCCACCTGAATGTAACCCAAAGTGCGATATCCCGGTTTTGGAAACCGTACCGCGAGACGGGGACAGTAGCGGAAAGACCACGTAGTGGTCGTCGACGAAGAACAGCCCCACGGGAAGACCGCTTTCTGACTTTAACAGCCCGGAGACAACCAATCTGTACTTCCCGGTACTTGGCTCAACGTCTTCACGGCTACGGGAACCAGAGTTTGAATAGAAACGGTCAGAAAACGGTTGTCAGAGTTTGAGCTTGTCAGTCGGCGACTAATGCGACGGGTGTCATTGACGGCACAGGATCGAGGACGAAGATTAGATTGGGCTACTGAACACGTTAACTGGCGCGATGAATGGAGGTCTGTTCTTTTCACAGATGAGTCCCGGTTTAGCCGATTTTCTGATAGCCGAAGAGTACGACAGTGGACAAGACGAGGAGTACCGCGACATACACGCCAAGTGCAACAGATATACCCTTTTGGCGTAGGCAGTGTTATGGTTTGGGGAGGCATATTTTTCAACGCTCGTACGGGGCTGTATCTTTGTCGCTTGAATATGACAGGTGCGCTGTATATAGAGGACATCCTTAACGACATTGTGATACCGTTTCACGAAGAAATTGGTGATGGTTTCATTTTTCTTGACGATAATGCTCGACCGCATCGCGCTGGGATAGTCATGCGTCACATAGAAAATGCTCGTTTGCCCCATCTGCCGCTACCACCAAGGTCTCCTGACCTGAACCCTATCGAGCATGTATGGGATATTCTACAACGCAAGTTGGATGCCCATGTTCCAGCCCCTGAAACGTTGGATGAACTTCGGAACGTGCTTCCTCGTCTCTGGGCTTCCATCGAGCATGAGGTGCTAAACAACCTCGTAGATAGTATGCCTCGTCGTTGTCAAACTGTCATTGACCTAAGAGGGGGTTGGACATGTTATTAGGAATTTTTTCTATTTCAACATTTTACGAGACTTTTGTTTTTTTCTTTTTTTAAGGGTAGGAAAATGTCCGGTTTATGAAACGTTATTAACAGGCTGACGAATATCATTAAAACATAATACCATAAATACTTTTGCTTATTTGTTTCTTTCAGTGCATATTTGCTCAATATCCCTAACTTTATCGGAGCAGTTTAGTTATTCTTGATGTAAATGCCATTAACAAATTGTTCCGTACCGATTAAGAAAACAAATCTAATTCGAGTACGAACAGTTAAATAAAATTGTGTGGCGATAGTGTTGATGCTTAAACTTTGCAAATGACATAAATAAATATAGTTATTCTTGATGTAAATGCCATTAACAAATTGTTCCGTACCGATTAAGAGGACAGATCTAATTCGAGTACGAACAGTTAAATAAAATTGTGTGGTGACTTTTAAAACTTGCAAATGACACAACAACTTATAATTATTCTAAATTGTGAATGTCACTACAAATTGTTTGTTGAATCAAGCAGAAAAACAGATTCTATCTGTATTCAACAAGTTATACAAATGTGTGCAATCAAAAATGTAAAGTTCACAATTAATTAATATTATAAAAATTAAACAATTTATCATTCTTGTAGAGATGTTTTTACTATCACAGACCAAGGAAGACTTAAATTTACATCGAAATTTTCCCCACTTATACTGGGTGTCCGGTAAAGAATGGGCCATACTTCAAGGGTGGCTTCTTTGGATCAAAATAAATCGATTTAGATCAATTTATCTTAGTACAATTTTGCTTCATTAAAAAGTTATGACCTTTCAAAGATAATTTTTTTATATCAATATTTTAGCAAAACTCGCTCATTTTTGGAGACATTTAATTGTAATTTGGTATTTAGAGATTTCTTGTACTGCTGAATCTGAATATCTGCTTATTTTTAACGTAACGTATAGAGGGCGCTCTAGGGACCCTGACATTCTCTTGTTCATTGTCGTACTTTTTCTTATGTGAATATTTTTAAAATATGTTTCGTTTTTTTGAAACGACATTTAATTTACTTTAAAAAAGGCATACTTGTTACATGTCGCTAAAGTACACCAGTTTTGAGAAAAATGGCTTTGAAAGTGAAAATGTTGAATACTTACTACACCAGTAATGCTACTGCAGGATGAAAAGACAATTACCTAAAGTTGCACTACTTCGTAATTTACTTAAAATTGAAAAAATAATACAATTCCACATTTAAAGCAACGATATATTACGTAAAAAATTCTTATTAGGTTTGCTACGGCCGCGTATTTCACACATAGTTTAACTTTCAACTCCAGATTACTCCCATAGTAAAAATTATAAAAACAGTTGTTCCCATGGAAATAAAGTGAAGATTAAAGTTAAACTGTAACTGAAATACGGGTCTATGTGCCTGATTCAACGTAGACCTAAAACAGTAATATTCAGCTTTATCATATTCAAAGCCACTTTTCTCAAAACTGGTGTACTTTAGCGACATGTAACACGTATACCTTTTTTAAAGTAAATTAAAAGTTCTTTCAAGAAAATGAATACAATTTTTAAAATATTCACGTTAAAAAAAAGTACAGCAATAAACAAAGGAATATCAGGATCTCGAGAGCGCCCCCTCTATGTTACGTTAAAAATGGGAAGATATTCAGACTCAGCAGTACAAGAAACCTTTAACCTTTAAATACCAAATTACAATTAAATATCTCCAAAAATGAACGAGTTTTGCTAAAATATTGAAATAAAAAAATTATCTTTGAAAGGCCATAACTTTTTAATGAAGCAAAATTGTACTAAGATAAATTGGACTAAATCGATTTGTTTTGACCTAAAGAAGCCAACCTTGAAGTATGGCCCATTCTTTACCGAACACCCGGTATAGGGAGAAAAATTAACAAAAACTTGCCTCACAGAAAACTTAACCTCAAAATTAAAATTTTAAATCAAAAATACTTCAAAATTAAACTTAAAAATATGATTCTACACAATCCAAAATAAAGGAAATTAAATTAGCTTTTTGTAGGCCAACCTATTAGACCTAGACGGAGGGTCTCCACCTTATACATTTTGATGTTGGGCCCATGAGGAAGGTGCAGCATAAAACGGCGCTTGTTCCCCCGGCGATTTTTAAGGAAGTCTCGAGTAAGCTTTTTAACTGCTTCCTCGAATTCGCGATCCTCCAACTGTCGAGAAACGACCGTTTCCAGCACCGTTGACCCAACCTTCCTCACCGGAATGTTTGGAGCCTCGGAAGCCTCAGGCACAGGCCTCGTAGGGGAGGGATGTGTCAGTATCGGAATCATCCCCAAACAGCTCCCGAAACTTTGCTTTGAGCCAATTGGTTGTTGTAGGGGAGTCGAGGTCTAAATGGCCGGCATCTAGGTTATGTAAGCTCTATATTTAAGAGAACAAAAATTTTAATAATAGCAAAATCTTAATGAAAACTTAATTTTTAGGATTCTAGGGATCTGTTTATATAAAGTATAGAAAAATTACAACATGGGCCAAAAGAATAACCATTTTACTAATAAATAAACTGAACGTGTGTATCCTTTTTATATTTTATTTTCCTAAAACGGAATAACACAGCAATATGCATTATGATTATTTAGCAAATAGATTTTAAAAAAATCTATCCTTATTCATTTTTAAAATACCTATCTTCAAAAAATTGAAAATTCACAATTTTGAAAATTTTGAATATTATGGCTAACACTTTATTGACAGTACCTCCCATCAGATAGATTTCGTGCATATTTCGTGCGTATAACATTTTACGTATACGGGGTTATTCATGCAAACCGTTCAATAAATGTTTTCATAAAGAAGTTTAATTGGAAATTTATGGAGCAGAGATATTTCAAAAGAAGTTTTTCAAATAAACTAAAATTGACTTCCGGTTATACCAGAAATGGCTATCTTATGCCTAGCTTATTTTAAAAAACATGCTACATTTTTTATCATGTTTTTGAATTGTACATGTAAAAATATGTAAAAATGCAATACATATCCCTATCTCTAAATTGCACTTTTGAAGCGTGTTCTGGTATATAATTTTATTCAACACAACTTGAAAATTTAACAACAAATAGAAATATGTAAACGGATGAACAGTATAAAATCAATAAATAACATACGTGCAACGCTCTGCTCTCCTGGCCGGTTATCGTCTGGGCAACTCGAGAGCGAAGCCTCTGGTAATGCAGTAATGCATGTTGAATACGGTGTTGACGTAGGAACTATCTCAGGGTATCTTGCTTCTGCTTGAATTCCACTTCTTCTTCTCTTGTTCAACGTCGGTGTGTGGTAAATGTTTCCGACAATAGGCAGCACGGAAAGATTGTGTGTTCTTACAATAGGCTGCCCGGAAGTGTTGTATGTGTGCTTCCGACAATAATCTGCACGGAAGGCTTTGGATGTGCTTCCGATAATAAGTTTAGACGGAAGGGTTATGTGTGTTGCTCCTGTCAGTTGGTTGCACGGGAGGCTTTAGTGAGCGTTCCAGACAGTAGGCTGTTCAGGACATACTGAAGCAGTGTTGCCAGAATGCTTTTAGAAGAAGTCTTGAATGTGGAAGGAGAAATGTTTGGATTTTACCTAAAAAAGATGGATATTAAAAACTGTATCACAAATTCTTTGAAACGGACACTGAATATGCGCACTAACACTTAACGTTTCGCCGTCGATCGACAGCTTCGTCAGAAGTGAAAAATATAAACGTCAAAATAAACAAGGTTGTCGATGGAAACTAAAAAAGTAATTTGATCTTCTTTTAATTCTAAAAATTAATTTGAAACATAATATAATAAATGTTTTATTTTAATAAATGTTAAAAACTGACAGATCTATATCTTGTTTAAAGAATCGAGAAAACTACAAAATATATCGTTTAAATTTGCAAAATCTGTACTTTGTTAATAGAATTCGACGACATTTTTATTTTGCACATTTCTATAAAACGTCTTTTCTTTTGAAAATATTGAACTTATAATATAATATATTAGTATTTTCGAAATCAAAATTATGGTTATTTTCTAACGAATGTTCAACAAGCATTGAATGATTTTGATTATTTATGTTGGTCTAGACTAGATGTTTTTCTTAAATTTTGGCTTGTTTCTCCTATATAACACGAATTACAATTTAAACATTTAATTTCATAGGTAAACCACGTTAGGTTGTTTTAATATCGGTGTTTTTGTTTTTAAATTTGAGAAAATAATATTTAAATTGTTTACAGACTTGCTAGCTAAAGTTAAGTTGTGTTTTTTGAAAATGTGTTTAAACATGTTATACATGGTATTTGTAAAATAAATACAGAAATTTTAACCACATTACCGTGAGAGCACATAGAACACGGAAAAATTAAAAAAAAATTGTTCATAACAGGGGGGAAAATTATTTTATCCGCCTCTTATACGACGGTCATGAAACAACAAAAAACTTACGGAGCTTCGCTGATCATAGGCAATAAACATCGCAGTGGAGGAACACATTCAAACAAACGTTCATTACAGTAATTTAGGAATGTTTATAACAACTGTTCAAAGTTGCGACATCATTAGCGACGCACTGCCGGCTATATCACGGGCACGTCCCCGATTTGCGTCTTGCGCTCGAAACGTTCCATAATCGCGTAAATGCTGGGACATTAGCTGTAAATGTTCTTGCATTGGGATGTTCTTGGTTTGGAAATGTATTTCCATAAATCCGCCGTGCTTCTTCGGCATTTCCTCGAGCTTCGCCGTAGATGAGGAGCATATCGGTTCTCTCGCCGTTCGTGAATTGCGGCATTTTAATAAATACTACTAAGTACAAAAGATAGTAATCGTATTTAGCTTTAATTCGTTCGCCCACTTTTCACAAACTAAACTGTTGACCCCAAAGGATACGGAGCAATAAATTGTGTGTCATAATCATAAAAAAATGAAACAAATTCCTTGCCTACGATACGACTTACTGCGAGGTGAAAAAAAAATACTTTTATTGGCCTTCCGACTTCGGCAAAGGTCACTGCTCGATTTCAATTCTGTTTTTTTGTTCCAATAGATGTTTTCTGCGGTCGCAATAAAATTTCGTTTTCTTGACCTACCTCAAAGACATAGACGTGAGATTAATTCTTGCCCGATTTTCAACTGCGATTTTCTCGAAATGTGTAAAACTTTTGTTAAGGATATTATGAGTTCAATCGTTGCCATTTATGATGATGTATTACAGGTTTATTACAGGTTGCACACAGTAAAAAAACAGGCTGTATAGTGGTTCAATATAAGGTAATGATATGTATTTCTTGTTTGAATTTTGTTTTCTATTATTGTAGATTTTTTAATTTTGTAGATGTTTAACACGATTTTTAATTACTGATACCCCAGCGAAAACACGCACGTGTAAAAAACGTTGTAGAATAACAAGTAACCAAACGTTAAATTCATAGGTTATTGTTATGTTGAAACAACGAAAAAATGTCGCGGCAATCAATTTCTTTTAAAAGTCTCTGTCCACGTGTAAAAAACGTTGTAGAATAACAATTAATCAACGTTGAATTCGTATGTTATTGATACGTTTAACAACGCTCGAATCAAGTTCTTTTAAACGTCTTTGTCCACGGTATTTCAACGTTAAATCCCAGTGCACACATACGTATAAAAAACGTTGTAGAATAACATGTAACAAACATTGAATTCGTGTGTTATGGTTACGTTGAAACAACGAAAAAATGTCGCGGCAATGTCCACGTGTAACGTTGAATCAGTTAATTACGACGTGTATTAAAGCTGGGTCGGTCTAAATCATTAGACTGAACAAACATACATGGCTAATGGTGGAATTCGAACCCACGTCGCCGAGTGACACGACTTTCCAAGTCGGCTAGGCTAGACCGCTAAGCCGCTTGGAGACACCAGTTCCGTATCGCTTCCGTGACTGATACGTAAAGCGGGCAGAGGCAGTGGTAATAAAGCCGAACCGAGGACTTTAACTTACAATGCTACGCGCCGCCCTCACTCGTTCAATTTCCGAACTCCTTACTACCTACAGTTTCCTTCCAACATCCATATTGTCATAACATCATTAAATCAATTTTTCTAATTATTACAATCCTAAGCTTATTTTCTTTTTATATACATTTCAAAAATTCTAAATAATTTATTTATAATAAACATATAATTCTAAATCGCCTATTTCTAAAAATATTTACACTAACTTAAAATATTCGACAAAACACATTTAATACAGTACTCTCAATTTACTTTATTATTTACAAAATTATTTCTTTATGAAAATTTAAAAAAAATTACATGCTGCTCATAAACACCGCAATATTGTCACGCTCTCTTTGCGCTTGCAATAAATTCAGCTGTTGGGGTACACGTAGCTCTCGGTACACGGTTTCGTCCAGGTATAGGCTAAAGGCACTTGGGGGTAGTTTACCCGAATAGCAAAGACTTGCTTATTTTGTCCCGGTTCTCGGCTCTAAAAAGGAAGGTCCTCTTCAGAAAAACGACCGCATCATTTTTAGGCTTTATTGAGCACCCTTCGCTATTGGGCCACCTTCCCGCTCGGTCCCCAATCGACTGTCCCGCGCAATTAATCCATTATCTGTAGTTCAGCAAAGTGACCCCGTTAACAATTATACAGAGTGGAAAGTTTAACTGGAATAAATTCTGTAACTTAGAAAATTGCCATTTGTAGCAAAATTCTTGGAACAGGTCAATTTTTATTTTTATGGCGCATATTATAAAAGGATTTCTTTAACTTTTCAATTATTTGGAGGGATGAAACAACCCCTAAGTATTTTTTTTAATGGAAGGGTATGTTGAGTAATTTTTTTTCTTAAAGCTTGTTCGATTGAGAATACAGCTACGTTTTTATTTTTTTATTTTTCTTAAACAGTAAAAAAATTCTTTTTTTATTTTTTACCTTTTACTGCTAAAGAAAAATAAAAAAATAAAACGTAGCTGTATTCCCAATTTTCTCAACATATCCTTCCATTAAAAAAAACATAGTTAGGGGTCGTTTCACCCCTCCAAATAATTGAAAAGTTAAAAAAGTCCCTTTGTAATATGCGCCATTAAAAATAAAAATTGACCTGTTCCAAGAATTCTTTTACAAATCGTAATTTTCTTTAGTATATTTAATCACAGATTTTGGGCATCAAATTCAAACTAACTTAAAAAAAATTGACAGATTACGTCAACTTAAAAAGAGGTTATGGTTGACTCGTATGTGCAAATCAGCAGTATTTTTTATACCTGGTCCGTTTCATTTCAAAGCTGCCAAGTATGGAGAAGAAACTCACATTTCAGAGATTTTTAGTAAAATTAGAATGCAAAGGTGTGAAACACGATAGAAAATCACTGTAAAATTAAGTGTTTTCTAACGTCAACATCATGTTTTGTAGCGCATATTTATTCGGTATACGTTAAAATAGTAATAATAATAATAATAATAATAATAATATATTTGTCAAAACGTTCTACATACACAAATACAGGATTCAGTAAGAACATTTGACTTGTCAGCGAGCACATGAATATTAAACAAAAAAGTATTAAAAATGAATTACAAATTAAAAAATTCCTCTAATGAGTAAAATGCTGCTGCTGTCAGAAATTGTTGCAGTTTTTTCTTTAAATGCGTCGAGTTGGTCGGCATATCATCATTCCATAACGACTTGATTTTGTTAAGGCAGAGTAATCCCATATATTTTGGAACCTTTTGACTAACGGTTAGTCGATTGAAAGGAAGTCGCCAATTCTCTCGAGACCTGGTTTGGTAATCATGAAAATCACAATTTTTTTCTAAATAGTCGGTAAGAGATATAGCATATAAAGTTAATTGATAGATATAAAGCGATGGCACCGTCATTATCCCATAACACGAAAAAAATTGACGACAGCCCCTTCTCTTCTCGATACCTGCCATAATCCGAATTATTCTCTTCTGAATGGTCAAAATGTTTAACATATTGCTGCAGCCGCCCCACATAAGCAAACCGTACGAGATGTTTGAATGTATCAGCCCGAAATATAACATTCGAAGCACTTCAAGAGTTACAGTGTCTCTGAGTCTGTAGATGTTTACTAAGTTTGGTTTCCAGATCTTCGACATGGCGACACCAGGTTAATTTCGCGTCGATACGGACACCAAGGAATTTAAAATCGGTTGTGCCAGCAATAGAATTTCTTCCACATCGTATTAAGGGATAGCAGTCAAGGGTTGAGTTTTTTGTTAATATTGGTACAGCCACGGTCTTTTCACCATTTAGTAAGAGACCGTTACTATGACACCACTGCTCCATTTCTTTCACGACATTATTAGCTTTTGCAATGGCTTCTGACGTGGTATAATCCGAGACAATAAATGTTGTGTCATCCGCATAAATTGTTGTTGAGGAAGCTGATGCGCATTGATTGGGTAGATCATTGATAAACAGAGCGAAAAGTATAGGCCCAAGAATGGATCCTTGAGGCACTCCCGAGTTGACTTTGATATCATCCGAATAAGTGTTGTTTATCACAACAAACTGAGATCGGTTAGTTAAGTACGATCTAATCCAATCTTTCACTATTCCTCTGATTCCCATAACTTCCAATTTGTCGCATAGAAGAGAGTGATTGATAGTATCAAACGCTCGACGTAGATCACAGAATATTGTATAGGCTTTTTTCTTGTTGTTTAGTTCGTTAAGCATAAAGTTATAAGTTGCAGTTATGGCTGTAATGGTGGATCTACCCTTTCGAAAACCATGCTGAGAGTCGTTTAATAAGTTGTGTTTGGAGATGTACAAATTCAGTCTTGTGTGGAAGATATCCTCGAATATTTTCCCTATTTGATTTTGTATGGTAATTGGTCTATAACTGCTTACTTCGTGAGGATTGCTTTTATTTTTGTAAATAGGTATAACTTTACAGGACTTTAAGGCGGTTGGATATATTTCTTCAGAGAAGGATTCATTTATAATATCACTTAACGGATTGGCTATTACCTCTGCGACTGCTTTTAAAATAAAACTAGGGATATTATCTGGTCCCGCACAACGTTTTGTACATTTAGAGACTATTGTACGGGTCACTTCTGCGTTATCGGTTGGGAATAATAACATTGATTGTGCAATACAATGACTCGTGCCAATGGTACCATTTAGTGTATGATTATTTGGGGAACTTCGGACGAAATATGCATTTAACAAGTTGGATACTTTTTTTTCATCAGTTATTTCATTTTTGATTGAGTCCAATAGAGTAAGTTTTGATACTTTCTTTGAACTTCTCTCGCTATTAATAATTTTCCAACATTCTGAGTTTAAATTGGAGGCGTTAGTAAGTCTACTGGAATTATATGTATGTTTAACAGTATCAATTGTTGTTTTGTACAATCTCTTGAAGTCCAAAAAACGTTGATGGTACCAGGTATCGTTTAATCGTTTGTCGGTTTCGTGCATTTCATCTAACATTTTAGACAATTCTCTAATACGATCGGTCATCCATGGATAACGTTATAAAACGTGAGTTAAAAATTTAGTTGTAAATTATGATTTATCTAACGTATTAGTTTCGTTAATTTTTTTCTTATTTATTACGTAGAATAGTAGATGTTGAATTAACGTTGAAAAGATATGGTAATCAACGTACGGTAGATCTATTGCATTTACTCATAGTATAAATCACGTCTTAAAAAGACAAAATTATTACATATTTATTTCACGTTATAATTACGTCCATATTTAATTGATCGTTAAAAAACACGTTGTACAAACGTGGTATAATTATGGTTGCTAATTCAACCAAAAAACAACTTTGCATTTTTCAACGAATAACGTTATTTCCACCGTCCAGCCTTAGTAATTCTGCTATGTAAATGCAATGGATAAATTCTCGATCACAACTCACTTGACCAGGTTTTTATTTAGACGCTCATTACTTTTTTTTATTGTAAATTCCTGCTCTCCTATCGAATATATTGTGGCGATTTTAAGGGTTCTATTAATTTTCATTTTAAAACGAAACACGTTATAGTTAATAAACTAATTTACTTAAAAGCAATACCAATTTATTTATTTATTTACAAGCTTATGTCTAATTTATTTTAACAGCCGAGCGAAAGTCTAACGCGAACTTTAATCGGAACTGTCCAATGCCGAATTCGTTACATTCTACAGCCACTGGCTTTTATAAGCCAGGGCTGGTTGTACATGAACTTTCAAGAAGAGTTCCAGAGTGTCTGTTCTATTCCGCCGCCGGAATTCTCCAGGCTGTCTGCAGAAGCCTCTCGTTTAAGGCGCGTCGGCTGTAACGCAGGAGACAGACTGACTCCGACTGATGTCGACGATTCATTACACTGCCCCCTTCTTAAAAACGTTTCGACTCGGAACGTTCCTCGTGATAGCCTTGAAGGAGGATGTCGAAATCGGCATGCTGGACCCTTTTTACAACTTCCGTTCTGGAAGAAATAGCAGTCCACGGTTTTCTTACTGCCGACAGCTGCCTGTGGGTGATAACTGCAGACTAGGACTTCAAGTCACGTTCCGTTGAAGATGACTTCTATCATGCTTGGAATGTCCCTCTAGTCAAGGCCGTCTAGTCTGCAGCCCAACTTAGGAATGGGTAATTTCGTCTCCTTGCCTTCTACCAGCTGTCTCCTCAGGCTCCATAAAGCTTTCCAAATGTTGCGATAGTCGGGCTTACCGCTTGATGTCCTCTTCGGGACTAAGTAGTACACGTGTCATCTTTGATCTGCTTCCGTGTCGATGATATGCAGGCTCTTGCCCACCATGGGATGCTGTCTTCGGAGTTCCTCGACCTGACCAAATTTCTTCCGGAAGACCTGGGCTATCCCCTTGGACATTCTTAGGTCTTCTGCCACACAGTGGGGCAGACTGTACTCCGGTGGTACTTGAAAAAGATCTTGCTGCCTCTCTGTGATCACTCCGAATCGTGCCTTACTCCTGGTAGCATGATGATACATAAAGGTTTCGAAGTTCACTTCGGAGCCTTGCGTCCTTTGTACTGTCCCTTCATTTTCTTCTCCGTTGTAAAGAGGCATAGGTTGAAGTAGATCACTTTGGGCTTGCCATGCGGAATCTTCTTGATGCGGTAGATGACATCGTTGATCCGTTTGTAAGGACCTTCCCAAAATGTCTGCAATTTTGGGAACAGATCTCCACGTCTTTGAGGATTATAAAGCCAGACCAGCGATCCAGGTTGGTATCCCCCATTCTGAGCGTTGATGTCATTATGCTCCTTCATTCGGTCGCTGGCTGTCTGTATGTTGTGACGCACTTGATTGTGAATGTCGTCCATTTTTCTGCGTAGTCCGCTCACGTAGTCTTCGTCTGCAGGAACTTCGCCAGGTTTCACGCCGAATTTCAGGTCGTAGGGCAGTCTTGGCTCTCGTCCAAATACAACTTTTGCTGGAGTCTCTCCTGTGGTCTCATGAACGGACCAACGGTATGCCAGTAAAAAAAGGGGAATGTACGTGTCCCAGTCTCTCTGATGATCGGAGACGACCCTGGACAAATGTCGGTTGATGGTTCTGTTGAATCTTTCCACAATTCCGTCCGACTGCGGGTGAAGTACAGTGGTTCTAGTTTTCTGGACGCCGAGCACAGTACAAACGTTCTTGAACAAAGCCGATTCAAAGTTCCTCCCTTGATCTGAATGCAGCTCCATGGGCGTGCCGTACCGACTGATCCATTCCCTGACAAGGACTTCAGCAATAGTGATCGCCTCTTGGTTTGGTAGGGCGTATGCTTCAACCCATTTGCTAAAGTAGTCCATTACTACGACGATGTACCTATTTCCGCTCTTCGTTTCTGGAAATGGGCCGGCTACATCACTGGCAACTCTCTCAAAAGGGCGTCCCACGTTATACTGCTTCATGGGAGCCTTGCCTCGTCTGTGGGGACCGTTACTGGCAGCGCAGACTACACTGCCGAGCACCGGCTCGGCATAACTCGTGGAGAAGGGAGGTTCGACGTAACCCCAAAGCAAAAGGTGGGCAAAGTGATTAAAATAAAATATACCAGCTGAGCATACTTGTTTATATTTAACTTGCTCAAAATTAAATAACGACAACGCCAAACCGAAAAGTAATTAAGCAAATACCTAACATGTTAAATTTATTCCGTACCACAGATCTGTGCTTCGGTCACAATTATGACTTAAAGTGATCAAAGAAATTAACGGTTTTCAAAAGAAACCAGTGAATGTAAACAATACCGCGATAATGTAAATCAATACAAATAAGTAGAGCTAATCCGACCTTGGTAAAATCCAAAGATCCAGCGTCAATGTCAATCAGCTGTCAACAGTGTCGGAGCGTCCTCCGGCGGTGGTTAGCGAAGTGAGTCAATGTTGCGGTAATGCTGCCAAAAGTAGCATCGTCTTGCATGGCGAGTCTATTCTCAACGACGGGGAAAGCCAGGTGGCGGGGCTCAATTCATTGCGAAAAGCCAAGTCCGGACTTCTCTTGCACCCAAGGGGGGCGACGATATTCCTCACCCCAATAAAACTACCTCAGCTAGCTATATCTTGCACTGGGACTTGTACTAGAAGTTGTTTTAAAGTTATCTCAAACTTAAAGCCTAATGGAAGAAAGTATGCGTTACGTTTCGTCGCAGTCAGAGCATGGCCACAAGACATACCTGTTTCGTATTTCGACGACAGGCTTGGAAAGCTGTTTGGCAAGCTTAAAATTCTCTCCACGTACGATTACAACAATTCTCGGAATAATTCCGGTTCCGTCTTCCTTTACAAAATCACGTGAAAGGGAGCACAAAGATACCACACACGAAGTAAACGAGCCGTACGTGTGAGCTTCGATACGAAACTGGCCGCGAGCGAATGTCACGCTCTTCCCCCAACACCAGTTCAGACAGGAGTCGTTAAGATCGAGACAGATTTACCCCGGAGACTAAGTGAAATGGAGATACACAGTATGCCTAAATTAACAGCGCACCACCTAACTGACACAAGATTGCACCACATTGTGAAATTTGAAAACAGCACGTAGCCCGTGTGATCGTTAAATTCCCACGCTGATACAGGGTGTTCGGAAAATTATTATGAATAACTTGAATGAATTTTTCAACCGTAACAACACACTTCCTACACCAATCCTTTACGTCTTCCTTGCAGTTTACCCAGTAGAACCGCTCGCGCACCTTTTCCATAGTCTTGATTCCCAGATGCCTTCCCGAAATTTCATCATGAAGTTCCCTCAGAACTTCCGGCACCCTATTCTTGGGGATCAGTAACTGTGTCTTCTGTTCCGTGCCTTCCTGGTTCTCGATAGTTCGTTTCAGAAGACCATGGTCCAGCATTATGGAGTCCCACTGCGCCCAGTACGATTCTACGGATGGTGCACACGGTGCTATCTCTTCCCAAGTAGGCCTTGCCTCTCTACTTTTCCATTCCAGCACCAATTTTAAATCCTGATCGTTCTCCTGGTCTCGTCGCAATTCTTCACTTTGCAATTTGTCGTCTTTAACAGCCGTCCTTGCAGTCGTGGCTATTTTCTCCTCCAGACGACTAGAGTGCTTACAGTCTTCAACACAAGATCTTCTCGACAAAGCATCGGCATTTCTATGCCCGATGCTGAATTTCAAAATCATATTCCTGAAGTCGTTCGATCCATCGTGCGACTTGTCCTTCAGGATTCTTGAATCGGAGGAGCCATTTTAAAGCGGCATGGTCCGTCTTCAAGAGGAAGTGTCTGCCATACAAGTACTTGTGGAAGTGTTCTATCGTCTTTACCACGGCTAGCAATTCCCTTCTACTGACGCAATAATTTCGCTCCGGCTTTGACAGGACTTTACTGAAATAGCCAATCACCTTATCTTGCCCATCTTGTATCTAGAAGAGGACGCTACCGATACCAACGTTGCTAGCATCTGTATCTACGGCGAACTTGCCTTCTGGGAGAGGATAACTCAGAATTGGAGCACTTATCAAGTACTGCTTTAGTTGTTCAAAACTAATTTGACAGTGTTGGTCCCATTCAAACGCGCGTCCTTCTTCGGTGAGTTTTGTCAGCGATTTAGCAATGTCTGCAAATCCGGAAACATAGCGCCGATAGTAAGTGCCCAGGCCTAGGAAACTCCTTATCTGGTGTTTATTCTTGGGCGTTGGCCAGTCTTTCATTACCTGAATCTTCACTGGATCCACGGCGATTCCATTCCCATTAACAATATGGCCTAGATAATTCACTTCTTTCTGGAACAGGTGGCACTTCGTGAGACTAAGCTTTAGTCCAGCTTCGCGAAGCCGCTGGAACACTCCTTCCAGGTTTTTCAGGTGGTCGTTGAACGATTTTCCCACCACAATTATGTCGTTCAGGTATACCAAGCATGTTTTCCAGAACAGACCCTTCAGAACCGTCTCCATTAGCTGTCTCCATTAGGTTCGAATGTCGCTGGGGCATTATATAACCCAAAGGGCATCACCGTGAATTGCCATAGACCCATACCAAGGGAAAACGCATACCAAGAGAATCACTTCGGACGCCAGTTCCACTTGCCAATAACCACTCTTTAAATCTAAGGTCGAGAAGATCTTTGAACCGGCCAGGGTATCTAGGGTATCATCAATTCGTGGCAGAGGTTAGCTGTCCTTTTTGGTGACGTTGTTGAGCAATCGATAGTCTACGCAGAACCGTGCGGATCCATCCTTCTTCTTCACAAGCACTACCGGTGACGCCCATGGGCTGCTCGATGGTTCAATTACATTGTCTCTTTCCATCTCGCGAATAATGCGTTCTGCTTCTCCATGCTTTGCCAATGGTAACCTCCTTGGAGCTTGACGGATGGGTCTTTCTTCCCCGATCTCTATCTTGTGTTTGACGACATCGGTTCTTCCCTTAGATCCATTTTCTACCTCGAACACATCTTGATAGCGACAGATCAAGTTTTTCGCTTTTGTCTTTTGTTCTGGAGTCAATTTCTGAGTCGTTGACATGACCATTTCCAATAACTTCTTCGGGACCTTCGTCTCTTGCATGTTTGCTTCTACTTGGCGGGAGATGGAGGACACCATGGCACAGCTTCCCAAGATCGTACCTTTCTTGGTGTTGACTGGGAAACAGTTCACATTCATTAGACTTTTCGGCGAGAACAACTCGAGCGTCTACGTCCTCTCGTTGATGTAGAATCAACTCCTCGTTGTTAACCGCCATCGCGCCACGCTTCATGGGCACACATGACGTTCATGCCCAAAATCGCTTCGGCCTCTATTTCTGCTATCAGCGCACGGTGTTTGATGGGAGTCGATCCAATTGTCACATCTATTTCACCATGGACAGTTTCTGATGTTCCGGTTGCTGTCCTCAGTCTCCATTTAGTCGGCTCGGTGCGTCTTAATGTCTTGATAAAGTCGGGCCTCAAGATAGTCTTTGTCGCACCCGTATCCAGTAACATGGTGTGAGGAATGTCATCAATGGTGGTATCCACGAAGACACTGCTGGTTAATCGCCGCAGGGCTATTACTTTCGTGGCTTTTGTCTTTGAGGGCCTTTGAATACGGGTCGACGTTTGCCCATCTGCACTGACAAGGCTTAGTTTCCCCTGTGGCTTCCTTCGTGGAGGATCCTGCCTGGCCTTGGGACACCGCCTGCGAACATGTCCTTCTTCTTGGCAATTCTGACACACCAGCGGATTCTTCTGCTTCAAGAATTGTTCCATAATGCGGCGAACAACCTCAGCGGTGGCACACTCCTTGGGCCGCTCTTCTGCAGCAGATCGCACCTTGACGCTGGCGGGTTCCTTCTCTTGGGAGTCCGTGGCAGCTCGCACCTTGACATGCCCTCTTGAGACTTGCTTCGCCGCCTCATATTCCAAGGCGTAGGCCAATGCGTTCTTGGATGTCTTGGGATGGGCCATTATCGATGCACGCTGGTTGTCCGAGTCACAGATTCCATCTACGAAGGTCTACACCGTCAAACATTGCAGGAGTCTTCAGGAGCTGCAGGATATGCCACCCGGACTAGACGTGCTACGTCTGTCTCGAATTCCTGAAGACTCTCTCCGGATTTCTGGTAACGGTTTCTCAGCTGCGCACGGTACACCTCGGTCAGATGCGCCTGGCCATAACGCATCTCCAGCCTGTTCACCAGCTTGTTGTAGTCTTCTTGTTCCTCTGGCGGCATCGTTTGTAGCACATCGATAGCGTCCCCCCTCAAGGCCACAATTAACGAAGGGGCTTTCTCACTGGCTGTCCATCCGTTCCCCTTTGCTGCTGCTTCAAATTGTTTGAAGGCCAAGGAGACTTCCCATCGAACGTCGGTGGTTTTATTTTCAATTTCGAAGTTTCTGCTGGTCCTACCACCGTTCGAGCCTCATTATTTTCTGGTATTCCTGCTGATGACTGATCCCCGAATATTCACAACCCTGCTATGATTCGTTCGAGATTCTTAATTTTGTTATCCTGCTGGAATAGTATTTCTTCCACATTTCTTTGCATATTCCCTGTCTCTTCTGATATTTTTACTATTAGTTTGTTTTCGAGGCCTTTTGATTGCTCTAGAATTTCATCCTTCAAATTTTCAGACTTTTCTCGAAGTCTCTGGTCTAAAATTCTATTTATATCGACGGGACCACACGGAACTTCGAACAAGAATGCCTCTGGATCTTCCCCAGCTGCCCACAGGGCTTCTGGGAGACGCTGTTGTAGTGCAGCTTTCAAACCGGAGGTTTCCAGCTCTCGTTCTTCTAATTCGGTTTTCAATTCGGTCACTTTAAAGTACATATTTCAAGAGCACTTTCTTTGAAGCCATTGTTTTTTTTTTCGACACTAAACTTTATTTATTAATTTGTTTAAATATAATTTAATTGTCTATTTATTTCCACGAACCGCAAACCTGACACCAGTGTGGCGATTTTAAGTGTTCTATTAATTTTTATTTCAAAACAAAACACGATATAGTTAATAAACTAATTTATTTAAAAGCAATACCAATTTATTTATAACTTACACTATAACAATAATTTATTTACAAGCTTATGTCTAATTTATTTTAACAGCCGAGCGAACTTTAATCGGAACTGTCCAATGCCGAATTCGTTACATTCTACGGCTGCTGGCTTTTATAAGCCAGGGCTGGTAGTACGTGAATTTTCAAAAAGGGTTCTAGTGTATCTGTTCTATTCCGCCGCCGGAATTCTCCAGACTGTCTACAGAAGCCTCTAGTCTAAGGCGCGTCGGCTGTGACGCAAGAGACAGACTGACGCCGACTGATGTCGACGATTCATTACAATATCATAAATTACTAAACGGCATAATACATAGCTTTGTGTTATGCATTAGCTAAGACTGCTTTTAGTATACTTTTCAAATAAATGGGCTTTCAAAATTAAAAAAGAAAAAAATTAAATAAGCAGATATTTTAGTATTCCATAGTTTTGATCAAGCAAGCACACTTCTAATTGACAAACTTTATTGATTTTTACAATTTTGTAATGAAAAATAAAGACTTCAACCATAATTCGTATTGAAAAATATTTATTTATAAATTAGTAGGTAGGTACTACACCAAATGTTCAAATAATTCGCTTTGCGGCCAACCTGCCCTAGGAGCTTCTGCGAACATTGCTTAACATTCTAGAACTAATAGTTGCCCATTCTTCCACGATTCTACCTCTCAACTTATTCAAATCGCAGAAAGTCTGATAATTTTTTAATTTTAAATCAGGCCACAAGAAGACATTGTTTGGTATTAAATCCGACAAACTTGCAGACCATTGTGAATCAACAAGCCTGCATTCAGTATTGTGCTTTTTTAACAATAACTTCAAAAGGAAAGGAAAGCCGGAATATACAATTATAAAAAAATTGCATTAAAATTCCTATGGTGCATAATCAAAGTGGACACACGGTATTGCCATTATAAATTACGTTATTTCCTGGAAGACTTAATAAACAAGTCTTATGCCTCTTTTACACAGTCAGAGAAATCGGTGTATTTTGCGACCCTGAATTTATTCATGCGTGCAAACATAAAATCGACGACAATAAGGACCACTTTCATAATCGAATTTAAAGCAAACTTTAAATTTAAATTCACTTTCAAATGTCAAAACAAATATGAAAACACATTTGTTTACACATCTGAATGTGACTTTATTTTAAAGTCTCCTTTAAATTTGATTATGAAACTGGCCCTAAATCTGTGAATATAATAAATTGCACGCATGAATAAATTCAAGGTTGCAAAATCCATCGATTTCTTTGACTGTGTAAAACAGGCATTAGGAAGATGTAATTAGTGTTATCTGTTTTAATAAAGACGAGATCGATCATTATGATATATGTTCATTTGCGATATCTTTTCTTAGAATTTTAGACTAGGGTAATCACTGATTGCGATAAAAGGTGAATTTTCGCCGATTACTTGTTACACTGAGAAAAATAAACTGTTCAGTCAACCAAAAACACGTTCAGTTAACAATATTTTTCGTTTACCTATTAGCAATCATGCGTTGTCATTGAACCAACAGTCAAAAAATGTTAAATATTTTAGATTGAATCAACTCAATATATTGTTTGAGGCAAGCATACAATGAAGACATCTTTTTGGTTGCTTTAATGCACAAGAAGATTGATACAAGAACTTTAGATTGTTAAAATTGCTAAATATTTTATTTGTCTGAACGCTGTTAGGGAATTAAAATTATATTTATGATATACATATTTAAAGTAATTTTTCAGTATGGCTAATAAAAGCGTAGAGTCAATTCAATCTAGACTATCGTTTCGGGAAACATCAATTAAATGTTCACCTCTTTGTGATACTGCCAAAGTAAGATAACCCTTCAACCTTTGTTGAGGTGACAAGAGGTGCTGAATAAACCTCTCAACGAATTTTATAATGTCGGACGCATTCGAAATGAATAACTTATCCGTTTAAGAAACGATGTCGAACAACAAGGTTATGCTGGGACAGGCAGTAAATATACGTGAAGTTTTAGCAGGCGCCATCTGGAACTCGATAGCTTATTAATATGGGAATTAACCCTCGCTTCTACTTGACTTAACATTTATTCCATGAAATAAAAAATCAAAACAGACACATAAAAGCAACAGCACTTTACGATCATTTTGAAATTTCAACTTTTTGATTTAACATATTAAGTACTTTCGTTTTAAGGAAAACATTTACATCGTTCAGTTAAACGTAATAGTTTAACATTTTTTTAGTGTTACTTCAACAATTTCCAAGATGTTCAGTTAAGAATATTACCGTTGAATGAAGTACATTTTATTTAAGTCAACGCACAAAAAGTTGACATTCAAAAAGTTGTTGACTTAACTATTTCATTTTTCTCAGTGTATAACCGGTAATTGAAACCGACTACTTTTGTCATTTTGGCCACGTAAAGTAATGCTTTTTCACGGTGAATTGAATACTAACGGTGTCAGTATTCAAGTGAGATAGCGAACCATTACGTCATCGCATACTCGCTTCTCCCTCTAACACATTAACTGTCAACCAACCATTAACTGTCACGGTTGATAGTTAATTGTTGGTTAATATTGTGTAAAACGAAGAGCGGGTATGCGGTTACCTAACGGTTCGCTATGTCACTTGCGGAAATGCTGCCTCCGTTAGTATTCAATTCACCGTGATGCTTTTTGACGTCACTGAGTATTAGGGTGGGTCATTTTTGTATGGAAAAAAACGAATATTGCGCTTTTGATTTTTAATAGCAAAATTATATTGCCTTTACATGAAAACAGTGTAATGCTAAAATTTAAAGTAAATAGCACCCCATCTTCAGGTTGCGCTTTGCCTTGGAAATACGAATAACTTGAATATATTCTGGTAGTCATATAACATAAATGTCTCAAGGAAAATAGGGTTTTTAGAATAAAATAATCATTTATTAATAATTAAAAAAATAATACAACAGAAAAATTAATGAAAATCATTCAGTATTGAAATCTTTCTTGCTATCGAATTTAGGCGTTGCTGCGAGATTCGAGTTTTAATTTTATCCACCTTCCCTTGCCCTTTTAGAATACAGTTTTGATCATAACTCTGTTATTATTATTATTGCAAATACGAACTTTTCATGGCATACTATATGGCCTTTCTTGTATAATTTCAAAAATTCAAACGTAAGGCGCACCCTCTAAATATTAATTAAATTCAAAAATATTTCGTAGGTGTCATAATATCACTAAAAGACAACATAATTTTGCTATTAGGTAAGATTATCTCAAAGTTTGGTTTTTCGACCCACCCTATTAGGGTGGGTCATTTTTGTATGAAGAAAAACGAATATTGCGCTTTTGATTTTTAATAGCAAAATTATGTTGTCTTTGCATGAAAAAAGTGTAATGCTAGAATTTGAAGTAAATAGCACCTCATCTTCAGGTTGCGCTTTGTCTTGGAAATACGAATAACTTGAATATATTCTGGTAGTCATATAACATAAATGTCTCAAGGAAAATAGGGTTTTTAGAATAAAATAATCATTTATTAATAATTAAAAAAATAATGCAACAGAAAAATTAATGAAAATCATTCAATATTGAAATCTTTCTTGCTATCGAATTTAGGCATTGCTGTGAGATTCGAGTTTTAATTTTATCCACTTTTTGACCTTTTAGTATACAATTTTGATGATAACTCTGTTATTATTATTATTATTACAAATACGAATTTTTCATGGCATACTATATGGTCTTTCTTGTATAATTTCAAAAATCCAAACGTAAGGCGCACCCTCCAAATATTAATTAAATTCAAAATATTTCGTAGGTGTCATAATATCACTAAAAGACAACATAATTTTGCTATTAGGTAAGATTATCTCAAAGTTTGGTTTTTTGACCCACCCTACTACACATCAATACATTATAAGGCACCCAAAGTGTGGGGCAGAAGAATACTCACCAACGTTTAGCAAAAAACTTATTACATCATTACATAAATTCTCGATCAACTTGTGAAACATTAGGATTAAATCAATACATTGTCGAGAAACCCAAGCAAAAGAACTAACTTCACGAGATCATCATAACATAATTTGGTTGTCCAACATTTGGGATAAATAACCTATTATTTTATATTAAACAACGAATGTAATCTTGTAACTATGATTTGTTATACACCTCTTGTTTAGCGCAATGAACTTATTCGAACGATCCGAACGTATTTCGGTTTTGCGTCTATTATGATTTTGTTGTTTTGACTGGATATTAATTTTGCAAGAAATTCTTGAGTCGTGCAGTGGCTTTCAGTTGTCGCAAAACTTTAAATATTTTCGACAATTATGATAAAAACCACTGGCGAGTCAAAAATTTCTTTCAAAATTTTAAATAAAAAAATTGAAAACTCTTTTGCATTTTTTTAGTCATTTAAAATAAGTATTTTATATTTTCTATTTTAAATAAAAATCACAAAACATTTTCCATTTTCTATTTTAAATAGGGGACACCAACTTATTTTGTATTTTCTATTTTAAATAATTTGTATGGACTATTTTACCCACCTCTGTCTAAAAGACTTAAGACACTTAAAAGTCGGTTCAGTGCCGAAGTAATCCGTTCCGAAGGGTGGAGGGGTAATCCCCAATTAAATACGCTCCGCAAATAGTGAAATCCAACAATAAATAATAAAAAAAATAAGTCCGCCAAGTTAAATTAACTTTAATGGTAGTAAAAAAAAGCACTGGACATTAAAACACCCGCCAAGCCACAAAAGTAAATAATTGAAAGAAACACGGCGTCGAAATATCACAAAAGGCTAAAAGCCGCGACACACTTTTCTTTCTTAAAGCAAAAGTTATACAACAAAAAAAAATTTACATCCACGCGAAGCGCGCAAATAAAAAAAATTCCGCCCGCTAGGGATACCACACGTTTGTTTACAAACAGGACTGAAAAGCAGTCTTTACAATAAAAGTAATAGTACAATAAAAGTAAATCTACAATAACAAAATTGAAAAATTAAACTCCGGCAAAACCGATCGCCTACGTAAGTGTGGCGACCGCACAAGTAAAACAAATATCACAATGCGTAAATAATCGCACAAGAGGTGCGAGACCAAACAGAAAAACTCCGACGAGAAACGGAGTGGTACCGCTAAACATGTGACCAAGAGCGTAAGGATTAACACCCCGAAGTTGATGAAATTTCAGAGAGGTACAATACCGTGACCCTTTCGAGCGCGTCGGCTCCGCTCCGACCTCAACGTCCTGGGGGAAGACAGCAGGTTCGCCCAGCACTCTCGTGACGCTGTAGGTGTGTAGGCGTTCTTCCAACGGTGAAACTGCAAAGTGCGTCCGAAGTAAAGCGATGAAGGTCGTAAGAAATCGCGTTCGGAGCTCCAAGAGATTCCCTCACGATAGCGTAAACGCTCAAAACGGGGGGGAGGAGGGGTAACTACCCGCTACGTTAACAAAAACAGAAACACCCTAACCGGGATGGACGTAAATTAAATGGTTAACATACCTCGGCATAAACACGCCGAGCTTCTCGGGGTGGTAATGAAACATGTAGCGACCGTTGAACCAAACAGATCCACCAAAACAAAAAGGCGTCGGAAAATAAGGTCAAAGAACCTTCAAAATTCCGCGGCGACCTGAATAAATTCAACAAAATCTCAACTGGGCGCTGTACAGCCAAAATTTCCAAACCAAGACCGCAGAATTACTCAAGGGATCAACGGAAAAGCTTAGGTGTGTGCAATGGCGGCAAGTGAAATTGCGCGATTGAACCCAGCGGCAAGAAAATGCAAAAAGTGCAATATTATGCCAGTTAATGGCCTAATGTGTAACATATGAGATAACCATGCACCCAGGTTGCTTAAAATATCATAATAATATCAAAAAATTAGATGAAAAGACCATAATTTGCTGTGAACAAACCAGTGGTGAAAACGTGTTCAACGAACCGGTTAGTGGGAATATTATTATTGACAGTCTTGACGTCTTGCGTGTAATAAAGCAATATGTGGCAAAAACTCTTGAATTAAACACTACCAAACTAAAACCGGAGATAAGCAAAGCAGGAAAATTAAAAAAAGAAGAGGAGATACAATAATTATTAGAAAAGTTAAATAACTATATTCTTAACAAAGATGGACATCTAACGCAATTAACGAGTGAGTTACATAATCATAAAGTTATGTCTCAGGATAAAGTGGTGAAATTATGTGATGAAAATAAAGTACAGAAATCACGAGGAAAACTCCATAAATTCTTCAGTGAGATTCGTTGCTCCGCAAGAAAAACTGGTGAGCCAAGTTGACCAGCCTACTTTTAATGTCAGATAGTTATGATCGTGATATGAACAATCCAATCAGATCTAAATTAAATAACTCTGATTACATAATTGAAAGCATCTTAAAACATGACGCGAACTTGCAACAAGTTGCTGATAATATTGATAGATTAACAAAACATTTCGATTACAATGACTATGTGTTACTAATTGCTGGTGATAACAATTTCGGTATTAAACGTGTGGAGAAAATACCTAACTCGATAATCATAGAAATAATAAACAAAAGCTCTCACACAAATCTTATTCTGTGTACTGTCCCTTACCGATACGACAACGAAAATTTTAACAATTCTCTTTACGCTTTTAACAAGAGACTTTACGCAATCAAACAGAAACTAAATAACCGTGACGTTGTCTATTTTAGATCTTAATCATAACCCCACACGTACAAATTACACTACACACGGTTTACATTACAATATAACCGGTAAAAAACAAGCCGCCCAACAGATTTGTGATTTTTTAAAAACCGAGCTAACTAGAGAGATCGTGAAAATCGTTCCCTTAACTCAACAATCTAAACCAAAAAGCAGTGATCCATTAAAGTTAAATTCAAAAAACCAAGAAGAAAACATCAGTAGCAGGATTGCTGCTGCTGACGCATTTTCACGCAGGATAGCAGCCTCACTGATATCGATACGGAGGGGTCATCGTGGGACAGCTATTCCGAAGACAATTACGAAGACGCAAATTGCATTAGTTCACCTCCTGATGCTTTTTTAGAAAAAACTGTAATAAGCTTAAAATCCTCCATTTGAACATCTGTAGCGTGAGTAGAAAAACCCCTGAGCTAGAGATTCTCCTTGAAGATCTAGCAGTTGACATTTTATGTTTGAGCGAGCATTGGCTCTCCGCAGTGCAATGCTCTGTTTTTTCTTTTAAAGGGTACCAAGTAGGATCGTACTATGCTCGTAATACCAATAAACATGGTGGTTCCATGATCACAGTTAGGAACAACATTTCATTTCAGGTACTGACTCTGGATTTACAGGAGGAAAAAGTCTTTGAAGTCTGCGCCGTTAAACTTTGTACTTATAACATCCTAATTTTATGTATCTCTAGAACACCAGATTCTGATAGCAAGGCGTTTCTCGAAAAGCTAGAACTACTTTTAGACAAACTTGGTAACTATCAAAACATTTTGATTTGCGGTGATTTTAGTATCAACTTATTACCTAATACTAGAACGAATCAAGACTTTTTGACGTGTTAAGTTCTCACAATCTAGAACCAACGGTTAATGTAACAACGAGAGTCACCTGTGACTCTCAGACCTGCATTGACAACATTATTGCTAACTTCGGTTCAGAAAAAATTAAGGTGATGAATGTTGAGGTTGGTTTATCTGAGCATACAGCTCAACTCGCGATAATTAACCTTAACTTGCCAAGTGAAACTACATTTATTAATAAAAGAATCTTTAGTAAATATTGTTGGGTTCCTTTATAATTAAATTGTGCACGATAAAAAGTGGAACACGTTTTGGAAAAAGCAAAACATCTATTATTATTTTTGTTTTCTGTTTTTGGCCTCAACGCCGACTAACTAAATACAAATACACAACAGTTCCCTCCCCACTTAGCTAATACCTTACAGAAAGAAAACTGAACAATAAACAAATTCTAAGCTTGTCCTTTTAACTCAATCACAAGCGAAGAATTGTAACGGTTTTCGCACTCTCGTTGAACGACGCACCGGTTCGCCATTCTTCTGAAGTCTTGATCCATGGTTGCGCACGTCCACAGTAAGATCACTAGTCCTCGCACTTTCTCTATCAAAATTTTCCGCCAATTTCGCAGAACTCGCGTTCGAACATTGAGCTTGACATTCTTCCATATTGGTTAATTCTGCATCAGCTTCTTCATGGATATTATCGTTTACTGGTACAGTTTCATCTGGTTTCATCTGATCTACGTGTCGCATCCAGGATCCACGTGGTGTGCTCACACGGTACATAGAATTACTTGTTTTGTTTTCCACCGTACCACGTATCCAACGCGGTCCTTCACGATAGTTTCGAACAAACACCTTTTGTCTGGCGTCGAATGACTTCGTTTTGGTCTTTGCCAAACCCTCGTAGGTACGTTTCATTTGCTCATCGTATTTCCGCTCGCATTTCTTCTCGTCTGCTGTGACCACGGGTTTGTTCACTGGATTCACCAAATCCAGTAATGTCCGTATTTGACGTGAAAACAGCATTTCACTCGGAGTTCTACCAGTTGCGGGATGTTTAGTAGCTCGATATTGTACCAGGAACTTCCGCACAGATTGTTCTTTGTGTTCTCTCGCTTCTTTGGCTTTGTGTAGACTACTCTTGAACGTCTGTACGAACCGTTCCGCCTCCCCATTGCTCTGAGGATGGTACGGTGCAGTCAGTGTATGTACAATTCCGTGCGAAGCACAAAAGTTTTTGAACTCCTTCGCCACGAACTGCCTCCCATTATCGCTCACAATCTGTTCTGGAAGTCCATGAATTGTGAAAATACGATCTAAAACATCGATCGTTCTACCGGCTTCTGTGCTTCTCATTTCAACGACATGCGGCCACTTTGACTTAGCATCCACAATTACTAACCACATGCTGCCCCAAAATGGTCCACAAAAATCGATGTGGATGCGCTGCCACACTTGTTCCGGCCTCTCCCACGGATGAAGTGACACCTTACGCTCGTTCGGCCCTACCGTTTGACACACGACGCAATGTCGCTTGAGCATTTCAATATCATCATCAAGCTTCGGCCACCAAACACGCTGTCTTGCCAATGACTTCATCCTAACCACACCTGGATGCGCAGTATGAATCGTGTCGAGCACTTGATGTCTCAAATTCTCTGGTATAACTGTACGTTCACCCCACAGAACACAGCCACGGTACAAGTTCAACTCCGATCGTCGATTAAAGAAAGGTTTAAGCAATTCATCATCCTGTTTGAGATGATTTGGCCAACCTTGTTGCATGAATTTTAGTACCTTTTTAAGTACAGCATCTGACTTTGTAGCCACAGCAACTTTTTCTACCGTAACTGGAAGCTCAGAAAGGTTTTCGTCCTGTATAATTGTTACTTCGTCTACCCTTACTTCAGTAACCGGTTGAGGAAGCCTAGACAGTCCATCAGCATTTCCGAAATCATTAGTACGGCAGTATTCTACTTCGTAATTATATGCCATCAACTTCAGCGCCCAGCGATGAAGTCTTCGTGCCGCCACTATCGGTATTTGGTTTTTCGGCCCAAATAACTTTACTAGTGGCTGATGATCAGTCTGAAGCACAAATGTCCTTCCGTAGAGATATTGATTGAATTTCTCAAGTCCAAACATGATGCTCAACGCTTCCTTTTCGATCTGAGCGTACTTACGTTCCGTGTCGTTCATCGTTCTCGATGCATACGCTATCACTGATTCCTTACTGCCGTCTCTTTGAAAAAGAACTGCACCTAAGCCATAATCACATGCATCAGTGGCTAGGTACAACTTTTTCTTTGGATCATAGTGCGCCAAAACTTTTGACGATATGAGCATTTTCTTTATTTCAGTAAACGCATCGTTCTGACGTTTAGACCAGGTCCATGGCATACCCTTACGCAATAACTCGTTCAATGGAACAGTCAATGTAGCTAATTGAGAAATGAATTTGCCATAGTAATTCACCATACCCAAGAATGAGCGTAATTGCCTCAAATTTTCCGGTGCAGCCATATCGACAATTGCTTTCACTTTCGATGGACAAGTGCGGATACCTTGGCAATTCACAATATGCCCAAGAAATGTCACTTCATCGGCTAGGAACATGCACTTCTCGCGCTTGACTCTTAATCCATAGTCGAGCAAGCGTTTCAAGACTTCTCGGAGTCGAGAAATATGTGTTTTGTCATCTGGTGCAGTTATCAAAATATCGTCCAGATACACAGCTACTCCTTCGATTCCTTGCATTGCCGTCTCCATCACACGTTGGAAAATGGCAGGGGCCGATGCAACACCAAACGGAAGCCTCGTAAATTGGAATAAGCCCTTGTGCGTAGTCACTGTCAAACACTCACGCGCAGCATTATCCAATGGTAGTTGCAGGTATGCATTCTTCAGGTCAAGTTTCGAAAACTTCTCCCCTCCATTCAACATATTAAACAGTTCCTCCGGCCTGGGTAAGGGATATTGATGGATTTCCAACTGCGGATTTACGGTGACCTTATAATCCCAGCATAGACGAATTTTTCCTCCCGGCTTTGGAACCACGACCATCGGCGTTGCCCAATCACTGTTGTCCACGGGTTTTAATACTCCGTCACTAACCATCTGCTCCAATTCCATCTCAACCTGTTCCTTGACTGCAAACGGTAACGGTCTTGCCTTATATTTCTTCGGTTCAACGTCGCTTTTGAACTTCAGCGAAGCAACCGCCTTTCGACATGTGCCTTGGCCTTCTTTAAACACGTCCGCAAATTGTTCTAATAAATTATTCATAGACGACTCGAGCTGAACTTCATTTACTGTCAAATCAAAAATCGTATTTAGGTCGATACCCAATGCTTTAATCGCGTCTCGACCGCACAGATTCGATTTACGTTCATCGCAAACAAATACGTCGATTTGGGCTTGATTTTTCTTGTGCACTACAGCAGTTTTTACCACACCCAAAATCTTTATGTCATTACCGTTGTAATCTCGCAGAACTATATCTGTCTCACGCAAATTTGGACTGCCGATCGCTTTCCACGTTTTAGCATTTATGATAGTAACTCGCGCACCAGTGTCCACCATAAAGTCACATAACCGATCACTCAGTCTCAACTTGATCTGACCATTTTCATTACCGCTTAACGTATTCACTGTTTCTATTTGTCTCACATCATTCATTTTTCTCACCTTCTGACCATTGCACATTACTGCCAAGTGTCCCGTCTGCTTGCATTTGTGGCATTTTGCGTCCTTGAAAGGGCATTCTTCTTTAAAATGTCCCGCCTTGCCACAACAAAAACATTTACCATACCTGTCACTTTTTTTGACACTCTTTGCTGTCACCTTCGCCACTTCTGATAAGCCATGGTCGTCTCCTACAACCTTACCAGCGCCAATAACATCGGCTTCGCGCTCTGACGATTCGCACAAAAGCGCCGCATCAACAGCCTTTTCGAAACTCACAAAGTTCTGGCGAATCAATTCCGCTCGAATAGAATTGCTTACAATTCCACCGATAAAAAGCGCGCACAAACATACATTGTCAGCTGCCTGCGGAAGCTCAGCATCGGCCAGAAGCTGCCGAAGATCTACCGAAAAACTACTGATTGACTGTCCTGGACGCTGCTTTGCACTGAACAACGCATGACGCCGGGCTGCCAGTGAACGTGTTTCACCATAGCGCTGATTCATCAGACGCTTTGCCACACTCAATGGCAATTTACGGATATCCTCTGGCATAGCCATTCGTCGTAAGTCCCAATAAGCACTGCCCAACTCCGCAAAAAACAGTTTTTTCTGTCGATCTTCGTCTGTGATTTCCGCAAGCTCAAGCGCGTTCTCAAAACGTTCCCACCAAGCTATCCAAGAAGAATTTGGCGCTGCGGAATTAAATTCTCCTGGTCCTCGGAATGTAATTGATGTTGGTTTAACTTCCGTCATCCTCGTCGCCAATTTGTTGGGTTCCTTTATAATTAAATTGTGCACGATAAAAAGTGGAACACGTTTTGGAAAAAGCAAAACATTTATTATTATTTTTGTTTTCTGTTTTTGGCCTCAACGCCGACTAACTAAATACAAATACACAACAAATATAATAATCGACAATTCCATAACCTGGTAGATAAAATTAATTGGGATGTAATCAAAAATATACAAACCCCGGACAAACAACTAAGTACTTTTTATGACTTACTAAAAAAACGCATTCAACACTGCTTACCCAGTTAAAAAAATTAAACGAAAAAAAATCAAAATCATGGATAACAAAGGGGATCAGATCATGTCGCACGAAACGTGAATTACATCAAATAGTCAAATTATTTTCTCAACCCTCCCTAAAAAACTATTATCGCAAATATTGTTATATCTTAAAAAATATCATTAAATTAGCCAAAAAATCTTATACTAACTCGATTATAGCACAATCGAACAATGTCGCTAAAACTGTCTGGCAGTTAATTAAAAATGAAACTGGTGGAGCTAAGGTTAAGGCACGGTGTAAGATATAAGGTGATATGAGTTGCGATTGTGAGCTGGCTAAATTTTATCCTCATTCTAAAAGAATCCAATAGGTGGCTACGTGTAGCGTGGGTATTTGTAAACAAATACATAAATTACCTTAGAAGTGTTATGGCGTTTACGGAACATTGATCGGGGCCACACTGGGGTAGATAAACTGTAACTAACGTTTACGAAAAACTGAGAGCGAATAAATAGTGATCGGAAACGTGAGCGGAATACAACTGTCAACTGATCACCAACTGGATCGGTAATTTAACAACCGATATTTTCCTGGTTTCACACGTTGGCACGCAACACTGATACACCATGTTGTGTATAACCATGGCCAACTCCATTAACATTCACTGACGTGTATGTATGGCCGTTTCAATTCGACTTTTAAAAATTTTGACGGTACTCCACTCAGCGCCTCTTGTGAGTTTTTAAGTAATTGCAGTTGCCATTAAGTTACTGTCAGTAGTTCTGTAGTATCTTTAATAGAGAGCGCTGAGGGGAGTACTCCACGGCATGCTTTCCGAAACCGATTTTTAGGCGAATTGACACGGCCATACATACACGTCAGTGAATGTTAATGTTGCTGGCCATGGTATAACAGACGCTTCGACCGTGGTTTCGAGTCAATACACACACTTAATCCGCCAACACCAACACCAACGTTCTTTCGTATACTAAATGAAGGTCAAGTTTTATTTTTGTTTACCTACGCAGCACGTTCGCCATCTGGCGGATTTGCTATAGAACTAGGACAAAAATTAGCCACCAAAATCTTCGGAACGCATAGGAAGTTATATCACCTTATATCTTACACCGTGGGTTAAGGTTAGTAATATTCAGTTGGTTTCCAGTAATAAAGTAATTAGAAATCCAATCGAAATTTGCAATGAATTTAATAATACTTTCTCCGAATTACCTACTTTATTGTCAAAAAATCTTAAACAGTCCCCAAAATCTGTTTTTGAACTGTTAAAGAATACAAACATTAACAACGACGAGTCCTTTTTTTGAATCCCACAGAGCCACAAGAAATTAAAGAAATCAATGGGCGCGTTTAGCGAACGTAGCAGCTGAGAAGCAGCAATATGCTTTGCTTAGTGTGATTACAAGTAGCACGAATGATTCGCTAAACCGTAAATCCGCTGTTTCTGACTCACAAATGTACCGCCATTTTGTTATGTACCATTATTTATTATTTTATTCAGTATTACTTGGTCTTTCGGAAATAATACTGTTTCTGGAGGAGCTTGTGCCATGTTTATAAATTATAACTAATATTTTAGGTTAGAAAATATTCAATTTTTAGTCAAGGCCACTTATGCAGCACATTTAGCTTGAAAGGCAGCGATGTTTTAGAACGCTGACTAATCTCTAAGCTGCTGACTGACGGCACAGTACAGCGTAATCGCAGCAGTGGTAGCAACTCAACATGTTGCGTTCGCTAAACGCGCCCATTGGCTCTCTAAATAGCTCTTATACTGCAGGAAATGATGACATTTCAACTAATACACTAAAATTAGTATCAGACTTTATAGCTGAACCACTTGCATATATTATCAATAATTGTTTCTTAACCGGTCTCTTTCCACGTCAATTAAAACTGGCGAAAATCATTCCGGTGCATAAAAAAGGTATAATAGAGAACAGTGCTAATTATAGACCTATTTCAATTTTAAATTCAATTTCAAAAATCTTTGAGAAGGCCATTTATAAGAGATTACTACATTATTTTACAAATCGCAGATACCTAACACAGTTTCAACATGGTTTCAGACCAATACTTTCAACAACAACCTCATTGCACAGTGTGTTAAATACATTTACGAAAACTTAAATAATAATCTTTTTACGGCGGTCATTTGCTGTGACTTAACTAAAGCGTTCGACTTGGTCGACTATAGTGTACTCCTGGATAAACTGGTACACTATGGTGTACGGGGTATCCCACTGGACTTGCTACATTCATACCTGGCTGACCGGGAGCATTACGCGGAGGTGAGGCAATTTGATAAGTCCGGTACATGCCATAGTTTTCAGTCTTCTCGCTCTACCGTCACATGTGGAGTACCACAAGGGTCAATTCTTGAACCACTACTTTCCAACATTTTCATCAACGACCTGCCTTGTAATGTTCCCGGGCGGGTTACTATATATGCGGATGACACCTGCATTTGTATTTGTTCCCCAAATATATCAAATTTAAAAAGTAAAATAATACAAGTCTTCCAACAAAGTAATGAATGGTTTCAAACAAACAGACTCATTTTAAATACTGAAAAAACCAATGTAATAATTTTTTCGCATAAAGATATAACCAAACTCACGATGAATCTAGGACAATTTGATCTCGTACCAGTTAGTAAATGCAGGATACTGGGAGTCACAGTTGACGCTCAACTATCCTGGACTAATCATGTTGAAAGCCTTTTGCCAAGATTGTCCAGGGCAACTTACGCCATAAGAAGAATATTGCGTATGTCCGACAGTCAACACAGAAAAATTGTTTATTTTAGTTACTTCGAATCATTACTTAAGTGCACTTTACATTATTTGATTTTTGTATTTGATTTTTTTGTTTGATATTTCTGTCTGATCGAATCAAAAGAAACAAACAGTTCTTTGTTTACATCTATTTGACTTCTTGATTGGACTGAACTGTCAGTTTTAGTTTGCATTTGTAAGTATAAACATAACCCTAAAAGGATGAAATTTCGAATAGTATTGTTATCTTTAAAAATTGTAATTTATTGACCATGAATCACAATAAGATTTTATTACAGCAACTATCTAACGCTATTTCTGCAACATTTGTGTTGTTGCAAATACGAACGATAAACTGCGCATGCTCAAAACTCGAATCTCGAATGAAAAATCAAATGGAAATAGACACCGATCTATTTTCAAAAATCAAATCTAAAATCAAATGAAAGATAGAACACTTCACGTCAAACGTAAAATCAAACAGTGTAAACGTAAATATTTCGATATTTGAGCAAATCAAATGCAATATCAAATGCTAAATCCAATGATGTAAAGTGCACTTTTGATATGGAATTATTTTTTGGGGACAATCCACTCATCCCCAAAGGCTTCTAAAGCAGCAAAAAAGAGTAATTAGAATCATCGCCAACCTAGGATGTAGAGAGAGCTGTCGAGATGCCTTCAAAGAATTGCGTATCATGACAGTGGTTAACTTGTTTTCATATGAAACAATCTTGCTTATTTTTAAAGTGAAAAGTGATTTTGCCAACAATAATAATGCTCACAAGTATGATACAAGATATCCCTTTGATCTACGTGCGGATCAACTTCGCCACAGATCGTACTATAAATCTTTTCTTTTTAGTGGCATAAATTATTTTAACAAGTTACCTACTGTAATGAAAACTTCAGAATCTGAAACTAACTTTCAGGGGTGAGCTCAAGACTTTATTTACAGATAACGTATTCTACACTTTAGACGAATTCTTATCTCACTAGTCAGTTTTCCCTTGTGGATTCAGAGTCCGCATTACGTTAGTTGGATATAAATTTTTTTTTGTAACTTTCGGTTAGGACAGTGATACATGACTGTGATATAATTATTGTATTCTGTGATATACCATGTGTGTTTTATGTTGTATGTGATACATGTATTATTTTTAATTACATTTAACCCCACAGCAATTATGTTCAACCCCACGAAGCAATGAATAAACGTACTTTACTTTACTTAAGTACACACGTGAAACAAAAATGTCGCTCAGCTCACTGCCACGCTACAAATCGTGCAAAAATCTTAATGCGCCGGCCCATGATCAGAATCCATACACTTCCGGCAGAAATATCAGGACCAAATGTGCGCTAAGGACGGCGAAATAGCTGCGAGACAGTAGTCAAGTAAACAAACGGTGAATGAGTGAAATCAACCGTAACAATATATACTGATGATCTACATGCAAGTTATTCAGGTAAAAGTGACATAATTTGTAATTATAAAGTGTTCAACAGTGTACCAATAGATTGTTGCAAAAATACACAGATATAGATATGATAGATATTCAACACACCGTATTCGTGTATAACAAATGAACGAGCAAGTCACTTTTCTTGACCACGTCTGTAGTATATGCTTCGTTACCAAATACTACCACAGTGTAGCATTTTCTACATGTTGTAGTATAAATTTTGCTTTCATAGTATATGCTTCAGAGTTGCAGTAGGTACCTTATGTAATAGAAGATACTTCGAAAAATATACTAATTTAAGAAGTATTAGCATTTATGTATGTACTTCGTTTTATGCATACCATCCATTGTAACGAGTGTTCTTTTTTTAAATTTGGTGTCAAAGTTGGCAAGGTGCTTATTGTGAACGCACCAAAATTTTGATTACCTACAGCTGAATTCAAAAAAATCGGGAAATGTCAAAATAAATCGACACGTTTTTTTCAATATTTTCATAGTGTGAAAATGGATTTATTAAAAATAGGTTAGAATTATGTGACGGTATGTCAGTTCATAGGTAAATAGGTTAATTTTTTTTAAAGATATGTATGTATTGTCAAGTAGACAATTAACTGACAAATGGAACCAAATTTACAACTGGAAAAAAATCATTTCCCGTTTTTTTTTTTAATTCAGCTGTACTTGTTATAAATTTTATTTTCTTATTGTCTGTTTTCATTGTTACAACAAGTCTCATTGTTATTGTCGTTTTTCGTTTATTACAATAGATTACATTCTTGTGTTGTCTTATCGTAGTATTGAATTCGAAACCTCGAAAGCAAGGTTAGGAATTGCAAGTTCAAACGTCAAATTAATAACTGTCATGACGATGATAGTTCATGTTCATGGCCAACTTCGACGCCAGATTTAAAAAAAAACACTCTTTATAGCTTAACGTGATCGTTTAAAGCTTCCCACGTTCTCGATTCCATGAATAATTATTTAAAACGGAGCAATTGTTATCAGTATTTATATTTTTCGGCGAAATAATCCATGCAAAATGATATACGACGTTCAGATTAAAAAGATAACGAATTTATAAACATGTATATGAGATTTACACGACACGTTTACCAACGTGAAATTTACTGCTTTTACATGGTACCTACCTAATTAGGATAGTATGACCATCCGTAAATTAGAGGAGAAATTGATATTCTAATAATTCATATCAATGTGCTCATAAAACTGTAGTGGATTAACTAATGTTCCCCAAGGACATGGAATTACTCCTCTATGATTTACACAATATCAATTTCTTTTTGTAATCACAGCTACAACCGTCTAGTATCTAAATTTTACACAACAAATACACGCCTCCTTTGTTTCTGCTGACGTTTTGGAGGTAAACCTGGACAATGATATTTCATTCGTCACTTAAAAACACTTACCTATAAGCAATTTTTGATTAGATTTGATCAAGTAGCCGTCGAGATAATATTATTTTGGCAAACTCTAAACCGATTACTCGAAATGATGTACGCATTTGCAGTAATTCACATATCGTTATTGCATCTAATTTTTTTTGTTTTATAAGTACTATGCAAGGTGAACGAACAGTAACAAGGATTACTTCTAAACGGGTAGTTCTACAAAAATGGGAATTTTCAGCGACATCGCCTTTTTGAGTTCTTATTTTTCATAATATGCATTAATTTACAGTTAGAACGATAAATCACAACTGTTGTAACGCAAAAATTGCATTCACTTTTTATTTTGGATCCGTTTAATGTCCATCCGTACTTATAAAACCGACATTTTTCGTGGTGCAATCAAATTCCTAATTAAAGGACCTACAGATCATTGTTTATGATATGCCGATCAATCGATCGATAAGTAAAAGTCTTTTACATAGCTGTCTCCTTCTAGCTCTCGTGAAACGGCCTTGCGGCTTTTGTCATGTCATGTCATACTGTCGTATGTTTTCTTATCTCAAACCTATACGAACGGCATATAAATAAAAACTGAACTTTAGGTTATGATTTCAATGTTTTTTCTACAGGGTGTATACGAATTCGACCGACAAACTTCTAAGGTATTTTTTCGAAAATTAATTAATTAAATGAAGAGATTGTTAGTGAATAATGTAGGATTTTGGGTTTTATTTAACGTTTGTATTTAATTTGTTGAGCTAGTTATACGGCGGCTATGAATAGATAGAGTTTCTTTTTAAAAAACAAGTTGTTGATGTACATTTTGACGGATAAAAAAATAAAATGTTCTTTGCCACTAAAACTTGCAATATTCTTGAGTAAAAGGATAAATCCTACAATTTGGGGGCTCAACCGGGATAGTGGCAAAGAAAAAGTAGACGAAATAAAGACATATTGGCGAAGACGAAGTACGAAGAAGACAAGTAAAAAAGACGACTGAAGTTGATAAAAGACGAAAAAGGAAGACGTAGATGAAATAGGTAACAAAGAGACTAAGAAGAAGTCCACGACGAGTAGTTATAAGAAGACGAAAAGACGAGTATAAAAGATATTTAACAAGCAAAAATGAAGAGTTTAGCGCAAATTACTCAAGTGAAGAAGGCTATTTTGGCGGCACCGCGTCCAGCAGTGAATGTGCTGTATAAACTAATTTTTGAGCAAGATGGTGATGGCACAAATCAACAAACTTTGTGTAGCTTTTCTGGGTTTTCTTTTGATGAAACATCATAAGAATATCAAGAGAAAATTAATTATTCAGCTAGATTTTCGTTGGGTGACTTGGTATCCATGTGTAACATATTAGGTCTTGATTATGTTGGCACGAAAGAACAATTAAAAAGAAAAATAATTGGTGCGTTCATGAATATTAATGTGCTGGTCGTTCAGGGTGAAGATAGTGATGACACAAATATGGAAACACAAGATAGTCAAGAAACTGAGGCAATTAATGAACAGGATAAATGTACTGAAGCAAACACCGGTCGTCAAAAGATAAAGTTTACACTTAGCTTCAAGGACATCGAAGATTCCATAAGATCTTTTAGTGGGCAAAATTCATACTCAATCGAAAAATGGATTTCAGATTTTGAAGACACGGCAGCTTTATATGAGTGGAATGATTTGCAGAAGCTAATTTTTACAAAAAAATCATTAACAGGACTCGCAAAATTGTTCATTCAAGGTGAAGGTGTCATTAAAGACGTTGAAGAATGTGTTACGCAATGAATTTTCATCCCGTTTGAATAGTGCTGACTTGCATCGTTTGTTTGCAGCTCGCAAGATGAAGAAAGGTGAGTCTATCCAAGAATATTATCTCATCATGAAGGAGTTGGCTACTAAAGGCTCAATTGAAGAGGAGAGCGTTATTCAATATATTATAGATGGCATTCCGGATGAAATTTCAAATAAAACCAACTTGTATGGAGCTAAAAAGTTTACTGATTTTAAGACACGATTGAAAGTTTACGAAAAAATGACCGAACTAAGAGGTAACAAATTCAGCAAGGGAAAGGATGATTCATCGAGAGTTGCTGCAACATTGCCGAAGCAGTATGCGGACGGATCTTCAAAGAAGAATACTTCCAAAACTTCCGGGAATGATGAAAGATGTTTCAACTGTGGTATGTTAGGTCATCGTTCAAAAGATTGTAAATTTATAAAGGTAAGTAAGAAATGTTTTAAGTGTGGTAATTTTGGGCATGAAGCGAAATCTTGTGACAAGCAAAGTCAAGATAAAACTATATCAAACGTAATAGATTTGAATTATGTCGATAAAATGTACAAAGAAGTCGTTGTTGACAAATTGACATTGAATGCTTTAGTAGATACCGGTAGTAATCTATCATTGTTGCGTGAAGATGTTTATAATGTCATTAGTGATTTAAAATTAAATGGTCCAAAAGTATCATTGACAGGTTTTGCAAATGGAGAAATAGAGACACTAGGTTGTTTTCAAATAAATATTCAAATTGACGACAACGACTACTTTTTAACACTTCATGTTGTACCTAGACATGCGATGAAAATGAAGATGATAATAGGTTGCGATTTCTGTATGATGGCCGAAATTAACGTAACTAAAGATGAAGTTTCAATAAACAAACTAGAATCTCCTTTCAATATTATGCAAACGAATGTATGGTCGAATGAGTCAAATATAAATACGATTGATGAAAGTATTGAAGAAAAAATTGAAGATGCAATTAGTTCGTATGTTCCCAATAAATGTAAGACGACTGATATATGTAGAATTACGAATTATTTTGAAAGATGAAAAGCCAATTTATCAAAGAAGATTTCGTAGATTTCCTGAACCAGAGAGAATTATCGTGGAAAAACAAATAAATGAGTGGATTGAAAGTGGTGTAATTGAACCGTGTGCTTCTGATTTTGCAAGTCCAGTAGAAAGACGGTACTCCTCGTTTATGTATAGATTACCGTAAATTAAACAAACAAGTGATTAAAGACAGATATCCATTGCCTCTTATCGAAGAACAAATTGATAAATTAAAAGGTACTACTGTTTTTAGTACACTTGATCTTAAAAATGGATTCTTTCATGTAAATGTACAAAAAGAAAGTCGTAAGTACACATCCTTCGTGACACAAAATGGTCAATATCAATTTCTAAAAGCACCGTTTGGTCTGTGTAATTCACCTTCAGTTTTTCAGAGGTTTATCAATCATATTTTTAGACCATTGTGTAATGAAGGAATTGTTTTAATTTATATGGACGACATTATTGTTTTAGCGTCAACGATGTTAGAGGCGATTGAGCGCTTGCAAATAGTTTTAAAGTTAGCTAGCGATTATGGATTAGAGATTAATAAAAAGAACCAACTATAAAAATAAAAAGAAATATCAATTTTTGATGACACGTGTTGAATTTCTTGGCCAGATTATAGAGAATGGCAACGTTTATCCTTCACGCGAAAAGATACGCGCAGTGTTAAACTTTCCTAAACCAAAGAATGTAAAAAGTGTACAAAGTTTCTTAGGATTAAGCGGATCCCAGCGAAAACATGTACGTTTATTCAACGTTAATTTCACGTTGTTATGGTGGAAATAACGTTATTCGTTGAAAAATGCAACGTTGTTTTTTGGTTGAATTAGGAATCTTAATTATATCACGTTTGTATGACGTGTTTTTTAACGATCAGTTTAATATGGACGTAATTATAACGTGAAATAAATACGTAACAATTTTGTCTTTTTACGACGTGCTTTATACTATGAGTAAATGCGATGTTTCTACCGTACGTTGATTACCACATCATTTCAACGTTAATTCAACATCTACTATTCTACGTAATAAATGAGAAAAAAATTAATACGTTAGATAAATCATAATTTACAACTAAATTTTTAACCCACGTTTTATAACGTTATTTTAACGTATACCGAATAAATATGCGTTACAAAACGTGATGTTGATGTTAGAAAACACTTAATTTTACAGTGATTGTCTATCGTGTTTCACATCTTTGAATTCTAATTTTACTAAAAATCTATGAAATATGAGGTTCTTCTCCATGCTTGGCAGCTTTGAAATGAAACGAAACAGGTATGAAAAGTACTGCTAATTTGGACATACGAGTCAACCATAACCCCTTTTTAAGTTGACGTAATCTATCAAATTTTTTTAAATTAGTTTGAATTTGATGCCCAAAATCTGTGATTAAAAATACTAAAGAACGCAATAGTCAATCAATTATACATACATATTGTCACATTGTCATATTGGGGACAGCTGTATACAAACTGGATTAAATTCTGTAACTTAGAAGATTACGATTTGTAAAAAAATTCTTGGAACAGGTCAATTTTTATTTTTAATGACGCATATTACAAAGGGACTTTTTTAACTTTTCAATTATTTGGAGGGGTGAAACGACCCCTAACTATGTTCTTTTTAATGGAAGGATATGTTGAAAAAATTGGGAATACTGCTACGTTTTATTTTTTATTTTTCTTTAGCAGTAAAAGGTAAAAAACCAAAAAAAGAATTTTTTTACTAAAACCGTTTTTAATGTCAAAAATTCAGGAACTCCATTTTTTATTATTTGATAAGAAGAAATAAGCATTCCATATGGTATCGTATTGTTGCGTGCAGCCAATAGATGGCGCTGCCAATGCGCTAAATTTTTAATTGTACGTAATTACCTCGCTGAAGTTTTTCCCAATAGGTGGATAGGAAGAAGAGGACCGATGACTGATTGAGTGGCCAACAAGATCTCCAGATCTCACCCCTTTAGACTTTTTTATGGGGGTATTTAAAAAGTAAAGTTTATGTGACTAAACCAAACGACATAGCAGAACTTCAGAACTTCAAATTCTGCATGAAATTAGGAGAGTAACGCAGGAAATGTTACAAACTGTTAGGGATGGAATTTATAATCGATTAGGGTATTGTCAAGTGAGAGGTGGCGAGCATTTTGAACATCTGATGCGTTAAAATCGTTCTAGTCAAAAATTTATTTTTTTATTTTTTCGCCTTTTACTGTTTAAGAAAAATTAAAAAATGAAAACGTAGCTGTATTCCCAATTGAACAAGCTTTAAGAAAAAAAATTACTCAACATACCCTTCCATTAAAACAAAAATAGTTAGGGGTTGTTTCATCCTTCCAAATAATTGAAAAGTTAAAGAAATCCATTTATAATATGCGCCATAAAAATAAAAATTGACCTGTTCCAAGAATTTTGCTACAGATGGCAATTTTCTAAGTTACAGAATTTATTCCAGTTAAACTTTCCACTCCACTGCGGTGTTTATGAGCAGCATGTAATTTTTTTAAAATTTCCATAAAGAAATAATTTTGTAAATAATAAAGTAAATTGAGAGGACTGTATTAAATGTGTTTTGTCGAATATTTTATGTTAGTGTAAATATTTTTAGAAATAGGCGATTTAGAATTACATGTTTATTATAAATAAATAATTTAGAATTTTTGAAATGTATATACAAAGAAAATAAGCTTAGGATTGTAATAATTAGAAAAATTGATTTAATGATGTTATGATAATATGGATGTTAGAAGGAAACAGTAGGTAGTAAAGAGTTCGGAAATTGAACGAGTGAGGGCGGCGCGTAGCTATTGTAAGTTAAAGTCCCCGGTTCGGCTTTATTACTACTGCCTCCTTCCGCTTTACGAATCAGTCACGGAAGCGATACGGAACTGGGATCTCCAAATGGCTTAGCGGTCTAGTCTAGCCGACTTGGAAAGTCGTGTCACTCGGCGGCGTGGGTTCGAATTCCACCATTAGCCATGTATCTTTGTTCAGTCTAATGATTTAGACCCAGCTTTAATACACGTCGTAATTGTCTGATTCAAGTTACACGTGGACATTGCCGCGACATTTTTTCGTTGTTTCAACGTAACCATAACACATGAATTCAACGTTGATTAATTGTTACTCTACAACGTTTCTTACACGTGGACGGAGACGTTTAAAAGAAATTGATTACCGCGACATTTTTTCGTTGTTTCAACGTAACAATACCACACGAATTCAACGTTTGGTTACATGTTATTTTACAACGTTTTTTACACGTACGTGTTTTCGCTGGGATATTTTCGAAAGTTTATGCCAAATTATGCTATCATTGCGAGGCCTCTGAGTGATCTTTTGAGAAAAGATAAGTTATTCGAATTTGGTAAAAAGGAAGAAATTGCTTTTAACACTTTGAAAGATATTTTAACGCGCGATCCGGTTTTAAAGATATTTCAACCAGAAAGAGAAACTGAATTACATACAGATGCCTCTCAAGATGGATATGCAGCTGTTTTATTGCAAAAATGTGAGGATGACAATAAGTTTCATCCTGTACATTTCATGAGTCGTAAAACTAACCCAACGCAACGTTTATACAAAAGTTATGAGTTAGAGGTATTAGCTATAATTGAAGCTTTAAGAAAGTTTCGTAATTATTTATTGCGGCTACACTTCAAAATTGTAACAGACTGTTCTGCTTTCAAACAGACAATGAGTAAACAAGAATTGATACCAAAAATAGCAAGATGGGCACTGATGCTTGAAGACTTTCATTACACCATTGAGCATCGCCAGGGCTCAAAAATGCAACATGTAGATGCTTTAAGTCGACATTCAGTTTGGGCAATACAAGAAGATGATTTAGTGTTAAGGATTAAGAGATCTCAAGAAAAGAAAGAAGCATTAAGAGTGATAAAAGAAATATTGAAAGTTAAACCTTACGAAATAATCTTGTATGAGATAATTCTCATACGAAACGACGTACTTTATAAAAATGTCAATGGAGCAGAATTATTGGTGGTACCGAAAGCGATGGAAAATGAACTAATAGAAGTAACTCACAAAAAAGGACATTTCGCTGTAAAAAGAGTTGAAGATGAAATCAAGAGAGATTATTTTATCAAAAATATTGGAAAGAAAATTGAGAGGTATATTGCTAATTGTATTCCATGTATATTGATGACAAAGAAGTTGGGCAAACAAGAAGGTTTCCTAACTCCTTTGCCAAAAATGGATATGCCACTTCACACGTATCACATCGATCATCTTGGTCCTTTAGAATCAACGCATAAGAATTACATTTTATTCTTGTTATAACAGATGCATTCACTAAATTCGTGTGGCTCTATCCAACTAAATCAACAAAGACCAATGAAGTAATTTCAAAGTTAGAGATTCAAAAACGTACTTTTGGTAATCCTACCAGAATTATTTCAGGTAGAGGAACAGCATTCTCTTCTACAGAATTCCAGAAGTATTGTAGTGACGAAGGAATTGAACATCATATGATTACAACTGGATTACCTAGAGCCAATGGACAAGTTGAAAGATTGAACCACACTATAATATCAGCTTTGAGTAAATGTGCAGTAGATGATCCAAGCAAATGGTATCTTCACGTTGATAAATTACAGCGGGTTCTAAATTCAACTTACCATAGGAGCATAGATACTACTCCTCTCGAGTTGTTTACTGGAGTAAAAATGAAACAAAAGGAAGATATAAAACTGTGTGAATTATTAGAGCGAGAATTTCGTCAGAATTTTGAGATGGAGCGAAATGATTTACGACAAAATGCAAAAAGGCGTATAATAGAGATTCATAATGAAAATCGAAAAACTTATAACTTAAGGCGGCGAAAAGCTTTTAAATATCAAGTTGGTGATCTGGTTGCGATTAAGCGTACACAGGTCGGACCAGGGCGTAAGTTAAAAGCTAAATTTTATGGACCTTACAAAATAGATACAGTAAAACAAAACGATACATACGATGTCAGCCGTTTAATTCCAGGAAGTGGCCCAGCTTTAACCAGTACTTGCGCGGAGTTCTTAAAACCATGGGTATCTATAAATCAATCATCCGAGTCGGATGAATAGCAGAATGGCCGAGTTGTAGGATTTTGGGTTTTATTTAACGTTTGTATTTAATTTGTTGGGCTAGTTATACGGCGGCTATGAATAGATAGAGTTTCTTTTTAAAAAACAAGTTGTTGATGTACATTTTGACGGATAAAAAAATAAAATGTTCTTTGCCACTAAAACTTGCAATATTCTTGAGTAAAAGGATAAATCCTACAATAATATATATTAAATTGAAAGAAACACTAACATAAATTTTTGGCGGAAATTTTTTTTTTTCTGCCGCAATCGAGAATCGAACTTGAGTCTTCTGCTTTCGCGGCAGATGCTCTGACCACAGAGCTATTGCAACACCGAGTTCAGTTACCATCTGATTCTAATTTACAGTTCTTCCGCTCGATCTTTGCAGTTACGTCAGAAAATTATCGACTCAAAATGACAAATTTATAAATTCTATCATTGTTTTAACATACTGCAGTGATATTTACCTATGTCCAGAAGTTTATTCATCGTATGCTGTTTCCGACAAATTTCGCATCTAATAAAAACTTTCCAAAATTCAATATTCTTCATGCAACATTTCCAAAAAAATGATAAAATAAGTTAGTAGATATAAAAAACAGACCACACCCTTTTTTCCCCATTTGAAATGCATTGACTTCCGGTCCAGTTTTCTGCCTAATCTGAGCCCATGGTAAAGAGTGAGATGGAGCTCCAGAGAGAGAGAGAGAGAGACGGAGACAACGTAGTTCGGGCGTCCGTCCGCCAGATGCCTCCGGCGCTGCTGCTATTTTCGTTAGTTCGGAAATTGTCCGCCAGATGGCAGTGGCGCTGCGTTGTCGGAGCGTTAGTTCGGGAATTGTCCGTCGGGTGTCGCCACCGGCGCTTCGCTGCGGAATTTTTTCCTCCGTCCGGAGAGAGATTCGAACCCGTTCCTCGGCGTTCCTGGCTGTTGAGTCAGTTGTTCGTATCCGTTCGAGATGTGTAATATTAACGACGCGACGCGCGGCGAATGATGTCCTTATTTTTTTCGTCGAACACGGATGCGATGTTGGTTGCGTCATTTTTTTCCCTCCGTCCGGAGAGAGATTCGAACCCGTTCCTCGGCGTTCATGAGGCGTCCACCTAAGCCGCTCGACCGTTCGGTCAGTTGCTCGTATCAGTTCGAGATGTGTAATAATAACGACGCGCGGCGAAGGATGTCGTTTTATTTTTCGTCGAACACGGATGCGATGTTGGTTGCATCTGGCGGTGTCCATCTGGTGACGAATTGCGAAAGATGCTCCCGCGCGCGTAGAAACCTACCGACGCGACGCGACGTCTCCGAGATGGACGCCGGCGATCGTCCTTTTATATATTATTACGAATTTTGATAGATCTATTAATTTGGAAAATATTTTATTAACATATTTCTATACCTAAACCTACTATTTACCGAGATAAAGGCCGTCAACGAAGAAACATCTTAAATGCAGACCCTTACTAAATTGCTTTTAACTTGCTTAATTGAAGAGTCTTCATTATCAGTTATCAACTTGAAATTACACATGCTTTAAGCTAAGTAACACTATATTAAACAAACCTGAGGACTACGCAGTTTGTTGGTGACAGGCAGTTCTTTCTGCTGAATTTAGAAGTGAAATATTTCAAGTTTTTCTTATGAAACACCCCATACCTATAATCATCAACCGATGTAGAATTAAATTTGCTATCTTTTTGCTAAACAAAGTCCTATACCTAAAACCTACGGTTTGTGAGATAATTCTGGTTTTCATTTAGCTTCATGATTTTTGTCATTTTTAGGGTGCCATGTAAGTTAATATTATTAGAAATAACATTTGCAACACTGCCTCTTCTTCAAATCTTTCCTTTAATTTACGAAAAGTCTTTGCATTTGGCTGTTTTCTATCAGGAAATCGTTGAATATAAATTTTAAAAGATAAAAGGCAATTTTGTTGACATTCATAGCACCCTAAAAATGACATAAATCACGAAGCAAAAAGAAAACCAGAATTATCTCACAAACCGTAGCTTTTAGGTATAGGTCTTTGTTTGGGAAAAAGATAGCAAATTTAATTCTACATCGGTTGATGATTTTACTTATTGGATGTTCCATAAGAAAAACTTGAAATATTTCACTTCTAAATTCAGAAGAAAGAACTGCCAGCCACCAAAAAACTGTGTAGTTTTCAGGTTTGTTTAATATAGTATTACTTAGCTTAAAGCATGTGTAATTACACTTTAATAACTGATAATGAAGACTCTTCAATTAAGCATGTTAGAAGCAATTTAATAAGGGCCTGCATTTAAGATGCTTCTTCGTTGATGGCATTTATCTCGGTAAATACTAGGTTTAGGTATAGAAATATGTTAATAAAATATTTTCCAAATTGATAGATCTATCAAAAAACGTAATAATATATAGGGCATTCCATTTGAAATATTAAAGATACTTGCTGACACTTGTAAAATGAACACCCTGTGTAAGTGCAAATAAATTTAACGTATAGAGTTTTTTTTTATTAGAGGATGATAGCATTTGAATTTTTTTTCTATATTAAATGGTTCAAACGCCACAAAAGAAAACCACACTCGGTGGATACGTGGTATATGCTCCCGCGCGTGTCGTTCTTTTTACAGAAACCCACCGACGCAAGCGACGTCTCCGAGATGGACGCCGGCGATCGTCCTTTCGCAATTTGTCACCAGATGGACACCGCCAGATGCAACCAACATCGCATCCGTGTTCGACGAAAAATAAAACGACATCCTTCTCGCCGCGCGTCGTTATTATTACACATCTCAACTGATACGAGCAACTGACCGAACGGTCGAGCGGCTTAGGTGGACGCCTTATGAACGCCGAGGAACGGGTTCGAATCTCTCTCCGGACGGAGGAAAAAATTTCGCAGCGAAGCGTCGGTGGCGACACCCGACGGACAATTCCCGAACTAACGCTCCGACGACGCAGCGCCACTGCCATCTGGCAGACAATTTCTGAACTAACGAAAATAGCAGCAGCGCCGGAGGCATCTGGCGGACGGACCCCCGAACTACGTTGTCTCCATCTCTCTCTCTCTCTCTCTGGAGCTCCATCTCACTCTTTACCATGGGCTCAGATGAGGCAGAAAACTGGACCGGAAGTCAATGCATTTCAAATGGGGAAAAAAGGGTGTGGTCTGTTTTTTATATCTACTTAAGTTTCTTTATAACATTCCCAAAGACAACAACGTTTCACGAGATGAAAGCATTCTTCATCAACATCATGCGAGAGGCGTTCTGCGAGATGCGGCATTCAGGCGCGGTGTTCCTCGGGATGAAACATCTTCAGGATGCAGCGTTCTATAAATTAAAAATTTGTTATAATTAAGATATTTAGGTTATTATATTATTGAAAATGTTAATTAATTTAAGATATTATTGAAATGTTAATAGAATACTTACTTAGTTTAATTTAAAGTTTGAAATATTTAAGTTATCTGTCAGATTGACGTTTTGTGTAGAAGAATTGTCAAAATTGAGTGAAGTATTTATAAATAAAAATGGAGGGGTTGATCACCTAAGAGAATAAACAAACCGAGGTGTAATGGGGAGAATATGTACACAAAACGTTAATCTTTCAATAGAAACCAAACCGCAAACATAAAAAAAAAATATTATTATAAAAAACTGACAATATATCTTTAAAAAATTTCAATTCTCTATTTAATTAATAGAATTTAATCAAACCATTGTCCAGGGATGTATCATTGCATAACGCTAAAGTAAGTTTATTGTGATTTAGAGAAATTCTTTTGGTTTTAAAAATACACTACATATAACACATCTTGTCATTCATCAATCACTTGAACTATCAACACACATCTACAAAGAATCTTTATTATTATAGAAGAGTTATTGTTTGTTTCGCGATTGGGCGTAACAGGTAGCAACACTTGGCAAATAAGGCTCTATCTATAATAATAATATAAAAATTCTAATTCAACATCACACTACATATAAACGTTATAAAGTTCTAAAGTATCATAGGAGTCTTATCGTTTGTTTCGCGATTGGGCGTAACAGGTAGCAACACTTGGCAAACGAGGGATTACCTTTATTTCTTTAGAATTTTACACATACATTACAAAATTAAACAATTAAATTACTCACCAATTTATCTTCAAAAGAATTTTCTTCAAAATTATAATAAATAACTGGATTGTAACTGACATTGAGAGTTCCCACCCTGAAATGTCACTTTGACATTATAAAATAGAATTCATATAAGACTACTAGACTACATAATTGTGTAGTGGATGTGATATAAAGATTAAAATAAAAGAGAAAATAGACAAATTCAATACTTACCACATCTGCAAATAAAAGCAACACTACATAAAATGGCGCCCAACGTGGGGCTCACAATATAACAAATCCAGTCAAAGAAGAATTCGCTCACAATATAAAAAGCCAGACAAATCAACAAAAAGCTCACAATATAAGAAATCCAGATCAGAGTAGAAAAGACTTCACAATAACGCTGAAACTTCACAATAACGCTAAATACAAATAAAGAAGAATAAAAGAACTCACATTACATAATTTGAATCATCATTAAACAAAGAACATCACATAAATGGTAGAAAGAAAGACAAGAACAACAAGGACACAATCACAAGAAAAGGATGTAATTTCAGAAGAAATAGAAATAGGAGAAAGACAGAAAGAATCTAAAACATTAGTAGAACAGACAGATAAAGATATTAAAAATATGTTGACAAGAATAATGGAAGAAATGAAACAAAATAACATAAATAACATACAAACTCAAGAAAGAATTGAACAAAATAACGTTCAAATTCAAGAAAAGATTGAACAAAATAATATTAAAATGCAAGGACAATTAGAGCAAAACAATCTCAAAATAGAAGAAAATAATAAGAAAATTCAAGAATATTTAATACAAAACAAATTAGAAATAATTTAACAAGTAGATAAGAAAAATCAGGAAAATAAAAATGAAATGTGGAAGATTTTTGAAGAATTTAAAATAGAAACAAGAAATGAGATCAATAATAAAATAACTACTGACATAGAAAAAATGAGAGATAAAATAAAAGAAGATATGATAAATGTTGGTAAAATAATACAAAATGAAAATGCAGAAAACATTATGCAAGTTGAACAAAGATTAGTAGAATCAGATAAAGAAATTACACAAAATTATATAAATCATTATGGTGATGTAACAAATAAAATTAGAGAATACATGGAAAGACAAGAAAAAGAAAGAGAAGAAATGAAAAAATATATGATTGACTTCGGTGCAGAACAAGAAGAAAAATATAAAAAATTGAAGATAGAATACCAACAAAAGATAGAAGAGACGCGAGAAAAAAATATTGTAACCTCGGAGTATCCAAACTTCGTATTGAATACCACATTTTTATGGAGATGATCGTATAAATCCTATAGCATATCTTCAAAATTTAAAAGAATGCATTAGAGAAGTAGCCGATGAAAGGAGGAAAATTTTAATAACAAGAAATAGTCTCAAAGATGATGCACAAACATGGTATACAATGGTCAGCGAGGAAATCAAAACATTCAATGATTTTGAAGAATTATTTATAAAACAATATTGGAGTGGGAATGAGCAAAGGAAGGTTCGTGAAGATTTGATATTTGGAAAATATAGGATTGACACAAGACTAACAAGGGAAAAATATATGATTAAAAAGTATAGCATCATAAAATATCTAACACCAAAACTAGCTGAGGAAGATATTATTATGCAGTTGGTAAAACATTTTGATCCAGATATAATACAAGCGGTGGCACTTCATAATAAAAATACAATCACGGAATTTATAAACTTGATGAAAAGAATGGATATTGCATCAGAAAGAATTAATTTTACCGGTAGAAATATTAATAATGTACAAATGAATCGAAATGAAAAAGAGAGAAGTAATTTTAGTGAGAAACGAAATGGTAACAATTCAAATTACAAAACTGATCAAAGGTTGCATAATGATAAAAGACATACACAATGGAATAGAAATGAAGATATGCAATATAAAGAGGAAATGAAGCAAGAAATCGACCACGGATTAATAACCTAAATCAAAATATAGAAGTAAGGGCAGAGGTAAATAAACTATAATAAGCCACAGGATTTTTAAAAAAGGAAGAAGCGGATATATCAAACAGAAGCCAAATAAATTTAAACAATTGTATTTTAGATGCATTAAATGAACATTTTATTAATTATGAATTACCATACACCAACATACAAATTAACAACATTGAAATATGTGCTTTAATTGATACCGGAGCGGAAATTTCACTTTTAGATAAAGAAATTGTGACAAAACATAATCTTCAAACTATAATACCAATCAAGAAAATAAATTTGAAATAATTTGGAAAAGAATTGCCAGTGGTCACAAAAACGCTACGTCGAAAAACGTTGTATATTACGTTAGTTGGTACAAAAGTTGTTCTTAGATAACATGTTTCGGTTTAAGAAAAAACCATTTTCAAATCTACAAGCAATGAAATTGCGCTACAAAACGAAGTTAATACAAAATTGTAAAACAAACCTGTGAGTAGATTCACACTAGCGTGCGGCCATTTTTACTTAAATCAGAATGACAAGAACTGCAAGAACCTAAAATACGGCGAACAAAATCCCTAACTCGTACCAACTTAAGGGTAAAAATCACGTTAAAGGCTGATGGCAAAACTTACAATTAGTTATTAAAACACAAATTAATAGTAGCAAATGAAAGCTGAAGGCGAAATAACAAGTTAAAGGCTGAAGGCCGGTAAATAACAAACATACCACTTATGGGTAACAATCGAATAACAGCCAATGGCGGGAAATTTAAATATAAATTTTTTTCTTGAAGTGGATGAAAATGAAACAATTAAAATACCACAGTGATTTAAGCCTGGTCTATATGTAACGTTTTGTCGTCAGTCTTGCATGATCATGCCAGATTTGTCAGACATATCGTTACGTGCAGACGGCAAGTTGGACGTTTTGTATGAACTGAATGAAGTTTGACAAATTCGCAAAAGACTGATGGGCTGGAGCTTTGTGTACAAGCGAGACGACAGACAAGTCGGTGCATGTAGACGTGCGTCAGTCTAATCGGTCAAACTTCGCTCACTTGCCATTCTGCTCTCAGATGCAATTATCATCACTAATAGTTCTTCATCCATGTCGATTTCGGAATGACTGAGCGAAAGTTTGAGGGAAAGTTTGACGGAAAGTTTGAGCCGCACGATTTGTGTCAGTCTTGTTGGTCAGTCTTTTCAGATCATGCAAGACTGACGACAAAACGTTACGTATAGACCAGGCTTAAAGAAGTTTTTAAGCATTTTTTCCTTAAATGTTTATAACGCGTGATCAATATCTTTTCTAATAAGTGACCTATGGAAAGAAAATCGTATGTCTTTGATTAATTCATTTTTTCAAATGTCACAGCGTTTTCGATTGACCGCATTAGTACGCAGTACGCTCTCAGAGTATCTTCATCTCGTGTTATTACATGAGGTTAAAAGAAGATAAAATACACTGAGTGCAACGAAAACGCTGTCAGTCTCATTTCAATTATTTATAACTGGCAGTAAGTTTAATTCATTAACAGAAATCTTTGTTCATAAGAGTTTATTGTTACATTGCGAATAGTAAAATAACAATGCAGTAATCTTAGCGAATGTTATTAACAATTTAAAACGCAGAATTCGCTTGTGTTTACAAGAGAACGGCGGACATTTTATGCACCTTCTATGAACCAGTTTTTCGTTGCTCTTGGCGCGTGCTTTCATTTTGTGGGAAATGTGAACTTCAAATCCAAATGTATAAAAAAAACATGTAATACATAAGAATAGTTAAATTTTGTGTAGGAATGCAATATAAATAATTCAAATGGCGTTTGACATAATAAACTAATCAAAGACACACGATTTTATTTCCATAGGTCCCGTGATTAGAAAAGATATTGATCACTCGTTATGTTAATATGTATATTGATTTTTTAAAATCAAATGTATCACAAGCAGTTGATCCAAATATCAACATATTACATATATGTTTTTGAAATCAGCAATCAATTATATTTCATTATATCGAACAATATATAGGGTGTTCCATTAAAAAAAAAACAAGAATTTAATTTTTCCTCAGTGCCTGGCGGAGCACGCCTGAACTGCACTTTTGCCCAGGCCAGATAGAAGTAATAATTGAAATTTATCTCCGCCCACAATAATTTTATATCCGTAGATACGTATTTCGGCAGCTAAGCTGCCATCTTCAGTACAATTTAAAAACACTACATGAAATCTAACAGCTACCTACCTACCTGGTCATACTATCTATACTACTAATACTATCTAAAATTAACAAAATTAACACTAAAAAAAGAGACTATGGTTTAAGAAATAATTGAAAATTATCTCCGCCCACAATAATAACAGTCAAAATCTACCAAAAAAGCAAATCAAATAAAACGGAAATGAGTATTGGTCTAATATCTGAAAAAGGTTCTTATTCTCCCGAATAAAGAACTTTTGTAAGCATTTAATTCCCTGTTATTTGATATCGCTTGAATTTATCCCTGAAAAGAAATTATATACCTATATATGTATATGCTGTGGTCTTCTTCCGGGTATTCCTCCGCGTAGGGTTCTCAAAAGAACCGTAGTTGTCTTGACCGACACACACAAACCGATACTTGAACGCTCAGTCGCACCACCATCCAGCGCAACTACAGTCTGTCGTGAAGACACTCGTAACAAGATCACAGAGATTAACAGACTTGAAGAATAAACAGCAAGAAATGGAGAAATTGGAGAAAGCACTACTTCAAAACGGTTTCTCCAAAAACCAAATCAAGAGAGCGCAAAGACCACGTCGGAAGAAAGAAGAAAAGGAAGAAGAGAAACCACTTGGAAGAACCTGCTTGCCATACGTAAAAGGCACAACAGACAAAATAAGCAGAGTCCTCAGAAGGCATAAGATCGAAACAACGTTCAACACGGATAAGAAGATCAGCAACATTCTGCCAACTCCAAAAACAAAAATAGAGTTGGAGAGCCAGGGAGTATATAAAATCCCTTGCCAGGACTGCGAAAGAGTTTACGTGGGACAGACGAACAGAAGAGTCAGTGTGAGAAGAGAAGAACACCGCAATGCCGTCGAGAAGAATGAAAAAACTTCTTCACTTGCACAACATGTAACGGCCACATCACACAAGATAGATTTTGACAATACAAAAACAATAGCCAGCATACAACACACTTCCAAAAGGATCATACGAGAAGCCATAGAAATAGAAAAACACCCGAAGAATCTAAACACAAGAGACGACACTCAACGCCTACCAACATCGTGGAAACCAGCATTACAGACAAGGCCGAGACCATCGGGGGGAGGAGCCAGCCTACCGGCACGACCAACAACAAGAAGCCAGGCCCGAAACCAACCGAGCGCAACGACGCGTGACCGTAACTCGGTACATAAACCCTCCCCGGCATCGCAAGGAATTAGTTCTACTCACATAACAACGAGAAGCAGAACGAAGAAAGCAGCCGAGAAGACCTGAAGATGGCAGATGTGATTCTGCCGAAACGTCGTCAAGACAACTACGGTTCTTTTGAGAACCCTACGCGGAGGAATACCCGGAAGAAGACCACAGCATACAACACCCGCGGAAATCTACGTCGTAACATATATGTATATGTATACACCAAACGGAAAGGTTAGCGCCAGAAAAATACAATAAAAGAGTTAATAACGGCTTGGCTGGCAAGGAAAAGTATCTGTCGACGTACGTTTCGGTCTTATTAGACCTCATCAGGACAGTATAACCAAGGTGTAAGGTGTTGACACTTGGAGATCACAACAACAAATAAAGCAACAAACCAGAAGACCGAATGCACATTTGCTGCAGCCAATGAGAAGACCCGCATTTCGAGGGCAACAACCAGTATAGCAACGGAGGCAAACAAGATCAACCTGCGTTACTTCAAGAAAAAGCCAGGAACTAAACGGAAAGGTTAGCGCCAAGAAAATACAATAAAAGAGTTAATAACGCCTTGGCTGGCAAGGAAAAGTATCTGTCGACGTACTCTTTTATTGTATTTTCCTGGCGCTAACCTTTCCGTTTTTAAAAATGTCGTTGCATGATCGACGTCCTAGAAAGAAATACTTAATCGACGTCGTTAGGGCACGTTAGGGTGTCTAATGTCATATCAAATAAAATTTGTCCATTTTAATTTAGAACATCTGTCAGGCGAAGAAAGTTAGTGAAAATGTATCGGGAAGAATTACCCCTGGACAAGTAACTAATGCAATTAATAACTTTTATATTCGTTTAGGATATTGCATAGAGGCAAATGAAGAAATTTTTCAAAACTTATTGTGGTGTTTGTTTTGAATTAAAGAATTTCTGTTTTCCTTATGTTTTAAGTTTACTTATTTTAAACAATAATAAACTTATCTAATGTAATTGAAAGTGTCGCTATTATTTTGTAGTACAAGTACAAATCAGACCATTTGGGGTGATTGCGGAGGCTTACAATTTATCAAAATTGATTGTCGTTAAACGACAGCACGTCAATTTTTTTTTCTACATCAAATCTAAATTAGCTTATTTCAAGCTGTTTCCGAAGCTTTATTAAAAATTAAAATGCCGCAGTTACAGCAACAGAAGACACCAGTCGGGTGCATGCCTTAGTAAAATTTTTCGAGGAAAACGATGGACCCACTCCCGCACCCCTTAGATTTACCAAAGACCCTATTTCGGGAAAAGCAACTCCAAAAATAGCGAAAATTTCCAAAAAGGGGTTTTGAAGTGATTTGGGGGCTCGGGAGTGGATCCATCGTGTTCCTCGGAAAATTTAACTATGGTATACTCGTAGCTTATAAAAAGTAATGTATGCCTTGAAGATTTTTAACGAAATTTCATTGGAAAGAACTGAAAACACAGTAGTATTTTTTTTCCAATATTATTTAAGAAAAATAAAATGAACACGTTTTTATTATCTTATTATTATGATAATCATTTAATTCCAAGACCCAAGACAAATCAGCATCGTTATTTTTAGAAGTGATCGAAAATTGCAAGAATTGCAAGCTCTTTTTAGTTTAGATCCGTTTAATATCCGTACTTATAAAGTCGACATATAATATTTCATGGCTACTATGAAAAATATCGATTTTTTAAGTACGGATATTAAACGGATCCAAATTAAAAAGTACTTGAAATTTTTGTAATTTTGGGTCTGCTTATGCTAAATTGGGGTTATTTAGAATTGCTTTATCAAGAAATCAAAGATGAGAACAAAAAATTTTATGTAAAACAGGCCTTGCACCACATACGTGAAAAATCGTGTCAAATTTTCTTGTGTATGCAACAGTTAAGGATCCAAGAGTAAATTTGATTCTTTTAAATATTTTTATCGACATAAATGAGTAAGCTAACTACTCCTGAGAGATAAATACCAAATGCCCATTTACTGCTTCACATCTTAAACAAAACTGAAAAAATGAAAAATCTTTTTCTTGAAATATTATATCTTAGTAAAATTTTGCCTAATATGTCGAACAATTCCAAATTATAACAATTTTTTAATTTTCGTATTTTAAATATGTAGGTACCATTTTTAGCCAAACTAAGAATTGTTCACCGGATCTTTCCTGTTTATATTTGGTTATTGAACATGCACAAACTATTGGCGCAAAAAGTTTTTGAAAAAAATCAATGATAAAAATTTTTCCATATGATGCGAACTTCTTGGCGGTCATTGTATAAAAGCAAGTCAACTTTAACTATCAGTTTATTCCCGTGGTAACAATGGTGAACACAATTATTGATATGGCAATAAACTGGGAGTTAAAGTTAACTTGTGTTTATAAAACCGAGACTAATGCTGGGTTTCATAAAAGTCGATTAAATTTAAACATTGATTAAGAAAAATCATTCCTATACCTTCAGCACATGTAACTATAGTAACGTTTACTTTTAATACAAGATTAAATTTAAGTAACGCTTGTGAAATCCACCATAAATATTTACTAATTGCACAGGAACAATTAAAGTCAAACCAACAAAAAAAGTTAAAAAGATGAATCCGATTCTACATATTTTCCCTTATTTTAATTTTTTGGTCATATTACAGTGCATAAAAAAATAATGGGCTCATTCAACATTTTTTTAAATATTTTTTTCGATAAGTTAAGTCAAAATATTGGGTTTTTGATATTTAAAAACATATTTGAAATTCAGTGAATGGGCCCATTACAGTACCGCAATCAGCCGCCATTTCGGTGCAAAATATTGGCGCTAACAACGACACACTTGGGCATTTTAACCTTTTATTTGACAGGTGTTAAGTTTGATTAAACTTGCCGGAAAGGAAATCACTAGAAAAGTCGGCCATTTAAACTTGCCGGAAAGAAAATCACTAGAAAAGTCTGCCATTTTAGTGCAAAAGCGTGGTTTCTTTGTCTTACACATTAAGCATATGGGTTGCGGTACTGTATTTATTTAGTGACTGTAGTACTAAATCAACATACTATACGTCCAAATAAATTTTTGATAAAGGTAAGCCATGGAAGCTATATTATTACATTATTTACATTAAAATATTGTCTAGTTCTTGAGTAGTTACGTAAAATTGAAGTTTAATTTGTCGCACTTTACAGCTTGATGTGTCACTAACGTCAAAAACTGCTTGGTGTTGTAGATTGTATATACATTTACACTTCCATGACCTACCTTTATAAAAAAAATTATTTGGACATATGGTACTTTGTATAGAGGTAGCGCATTTAGTGAATTTTTATATCTATCCTTGTCGCACATTATTTTCATCTAGGGATAAAAAGAACACAATCGAAAGTTTGTTAACATTTGAAGTGACGTTTAACAAAGTTACTGTCAATAACTGCAGCTTGCCTTTAAACTTTCAATTTGTTTTGTATCGAAACTGTTTTCACTTTGTTTTAAATAATACATTTTTGAGACTAAACTATTGCCATTGTGACAAACAGAATTCCCTGAAACTGTTGCCTTCCTTGTTGTACTTGTGACAATTGCATTTGTTATCTTTGTTTTTCAATGTTCTCACGAGAGGAATGGGTTTGCGTTACCTGAACCACAGAATATCTAACAATCAGAATGCAAACTCTTGTAGTGCGGGTAGGTCACGCAAATCGTAAAATCGCCATTTTGGCAAGCTAGAATTTGATTAAAGGATCCCACACACCAAAGCGGTACGGCGGGAGCGGGAGCGAACGCAATTCGGGATTGAATTCTGTGGATATCTAAGCGGGATATCGCTTTCATGTAAACGCTTAGATATCCCGCCATAGAATTAAATCCCGCGTTGCGTGCGCTCCCGCTCCCGCCGTACCGCTTTGGTGTGAGGGATCCTTAATTGAGTAGTGCACGGATGTTAGGTTATGTTCACGGGAAGCATTTGTAAATAAATTTCTGCATAAAAATGACTGGAAAGAAGACAGCTGGTCATGTGTATGCAGTAAGAAATTGCAACAACAAGCAGTATCTTGGTAAACAGAGCTAAATTCTCTTTCTTGCTTCATAGCTAAAAATGAAAATATAATTTCAAAATTGGCGCCGCCAATATCTAGTCTGGCAAAATGGCTGAAGGTTACCGAAATGTGTAGTGTGTACCGAAAAGATCAAAGGTGCCGCCGAGAGTCTGCATTCTGACTGTTAGATATTCTGTGCCTGAACGGAGTGTTGATTTACACCTTATTTAATTTGTGGCGACATCACATTCAACGCTAACTAGGTATGAAACAAATTAAATAATAATGTTACTAATGTTTTTTTTCCAAATATTGATTGTAGTTCAATTGTCTTGAAAATAATAGTTGTCTTTTATTTGCAGCTTTGGTCAGTTCACTTTAGCTCAAAGTGAACTGATCTAACTGATCCACTTTAGTTACAAATAAAACATTCCAAAGTCACTAGTCGTCAATGTTATATTTTCATTCAAATAAAGAAGTCATTTTTAACAAGTATTTCACAAAAAGAAGTATGTGTATAATGACAGTTTTATTAAGTAATTTGCATGTGGGATTGTTTAACGTTAGCTGCAATATCGTATCCCCTCCTAAACTGAACTAACTGATCTTTATATCCGGTAGGTGCAGCATCGGTAAGGGGGAAGTGAACTGGGTCACTTTGGATTAGATCACTTCGACAAATAAAATAGACAAACCTAATGAATATGTGATCCTGAGTAAAAGTGAACTGATAAAAGACAACTATTAATTCAAAAAGTTACAAAATTCATTTGCTTTATTTGTGGAAATAATTTAATCAACCCCACAAAATTGGTGACCCCGACGTGATTTGAGAAAGTGTCAAACGAAAAGTCATAAAAACATGGCCACAAATTACGGAAACTGTTCTACAAGTGACAGCAGTAATGACATCTACGGATCGAACGCATTGACAGCCCACGAAACCCACGTAGATATCATACGTACTTTAAAACTTCCACAACCATTTTGGAAGAACATGCCAGCACGATGTTGTTACAGTAGTTGAAAATATTTTTACATTACTGTAGGCTTTTTTACGTTTGTCTAGGTTTTATTTTCAGATAATTAATAAAATACTTCCTTCTGTTCCAGTTATTTATTTATAATTCCCCAACCTACTACATCTACCTATAACAAAATACAGTTACACGAACACATAACGTTCCTAGATCAACGATTGACTGACTAGATCACAATCCTTTTTTCAATTCGCGTCGCGTCTCCCGGACCCAATTCCTACATTCGGCCGTCCTGAACCTTTTCCGCCCTCGGAAATACAGTAACATTCGTCTTTGTTATCTATCTCATCTGGTTCCGAGTCTTCGTGATCTAATCCGTCTGTCCACCTTCTCATAGAGTCTGCAGCGGTTCTAGTTTTCCAGGGGCCGTCAAATTCTCCAACCTTCGCTACCTCATATCTTTCATGACTTAATACCCTTGACACTTCGTATGGTCCCTGATATTTGAAGTGCAACTTCAACCCTGGACCCTGTTGTGTTCTTCCGATTGCAACTAAATCACCGACTTGATATTGTTGTGGTTCCTTCCTCCTTTTATTAAAACTCTTTCTATTCTCAGCTTGCACTTTAGAAATTTGTTCAGCAGCTCGGTCTCGTAGCTCGTCACGTTCTTCGAGGAACTGTTGTAGCAACTCCTTATAAATATCATCAGCAATATTGGACAAACCTTTTAATCGAGGTGATGTTCCAAACATTGCTCTGAATGGGGACATTCCAATGCTCCTGTGTACAACAGTATTCAAACATTGCTGGGCAGTCTCCAAATATTTGTACCATTCATCAGGTTTTGATGATGACAACTTGGTAAGTAACGGAATGATAGTACGGTTCACCCGTTCCACTTGTCCATTACCTCGTGGTATTCCTGTCGTTGTCAGCTGGTGCTGAATACCTTGTTCCTCACAATACTTTTTGAATTCACCAGAAGTGAATGCGGTCCCTCTATCAGATATTATTCTCCTTGGATTTCCAAAGATTGCTGCCTGCTTCTGTAGCTTATCTACAACCTCTGCTGTGCTTGTCGTCTTTGTAGCATAAAGCCACGTGAACTTACTGAATGCGTCTACTAATACGAAGAGATGGTGATAGCGCTTACTGGTGGATTGCAATGGACCTAAATGATCGATATGGTAAGTCTCCAATGGTACTGAACCTTTATCCAATGGGTTTAGCCAGCCTTCCAATTTCCCTACTTTTCTCTTGGCTAGTATGCAAGCTACACAGTTTTTAATAACTTTCTCCACTTTAGCCTTCAAATCTGGAATCCAATAGTCCTGCCGAACTATGATTTCGGTCTTGCCAGCTGCAAAGTGTCCATGTTCGTGCACCTTCCGTATGACCTGAAGTTGTAAAGCACTCGGTACCACCAGCCTGAAATAGCCTGCAGTTTCGCAGTACAGAAGACCTCCTCGCAGCGAGAATTCTGGTAACTCTCCATCCTGCACTTTCAAAATCAACTTCTGAATATGCTGGTCTTCTCGTTGAGCTTTCCTCAACCTAGGTAGTAATCCTTCTCGATCGTCTTGGTAACTAAGATTTCTGAAATCGGATTCCGACTCAAGGCGTCCACGTGAGACATTTTCTTGCCAGGGCGATGTACAATGGAATACTGAAATTCTTCTAGTTGTAATGCCCATCTCGCTACCCTCACACATAAATCTTTCTTGTTCATAGTCATTGTAAATGCCTTACAGACTGTCACGATAGTGAACGGTGTTCCTAGCAAATACACTCGAAATTTCTTTAGGGCCTTGATGATCGCCAACACCTCCAACTCGTAACTGGTATACTTTTCTTCTCCCTGGCTAGTCTTCTTGCTGGCATAATACACAGGGTGCATTTTACCATCGTCAGCATCTCTCTGTAACAAGATAGCACCAATACCGATTTTCGATGCGTCGGTGTGTAGTTCTGTCTCCGCTCCAGCTTTGTACAACTTTAACACTGGTTCGGATATCAACTTTGCTTTCAGTTGCTTTGATTTCAGTTGTAGGAATGCTTCCCGCTGTTCGAACCCAAAATTGAAATCGAATTTCCCACGCAATAAGTCAGTCAATGGTTGAGCTACCAACGCATAATTAGGTATAAATTTACGGAAGTATCCAGTTAAACCTAAGAAGCTTTGGAGCTTCTGTACATTCTTTGATTCTGGAAATTTCATAACAGCCTTAATTTTATGTGGCGATGGACTAACTACTCCATTTTCAACTACATTACCTAGATATTCCACTCTGGAGCATAAGAACTTACATTTTTTCCACTTAACACGCAAGCCCGCTTTTGCAGCTACTTTAAACACTTTACTCAATTTTTCGATACCTTCCTTATGGTCCACGGATGGAACAATAAGATCATCCATATAAACTAATACGGTGCCTTCCCTAATTAGATCTCTGAAAACGAAATTAATATACCTCTGAAACACAGCAGGTGAATTACACAATCCGAAAGGCATCCGTATAAATTCATATTGACCATCCGGTACCAAGAAGGATATGTATTTACGACTTCGCTCTGCAACCGGTACGTGAAAAAAACCATTTTCCAGATCCAGAGTGCTGAATATCCTAGCTCCCTGCAACTTATCTAACAAGTCATCAATTAATAGTAATGGATACCTGTCTTTATACATTATTTTATTTAGAGCTCTATAGTCGACACATAATCTATGTGATCCGTCTTTTTTCTTAACTAATACGATTGGACTAGCATACTCCGACATAGAATGTTTAATTATTCCCTGTTCTAAGCACTCATTAATTTGTTTATCTACTATTTCGCGCTCTGATATTGACAATCTACGCGCAGTTTGGTAAATCGATTTATCGTCTTTCAAAACAATATTCATCTCGATACTGACATCGTACTCATATTGCGGATTATATTACGAAACCATATCATACACGTTTTGTTTATCACTCGTACTACCGCCGCATTCGACATTCTCGGACAATAAAGACTCCAATTTTACATATGTATATCTAATATATTTTCATGTTCTAATACCGTTCTGTTTAGGGGTTGTATTGTCATATTTTCTCCTGCTAACCTTAATTCAACAGTCTTTAAGAAATTAGCACCTAACAGCATGTCACACTTTATCAAATTATCCGGTACAATATGTACATCAGTGACATAAATATTGTCATCTAACAGAAATTCTATTTTGATTTCACCTAAGGTTTGTATAACTTTAGAGCCTATGCCTCTGAAATGTAACTTACGTCCGCTGAATTCAAGTGAACCTAGCCGCGAATATTCTTTTTTTTAACAGAGCTATATCGCTACCGGTATCAATTAATGAAACATCTATATCATTTAACTTAACATTCTTTACATATTTTCCAGTCAAAGCTTCAATACAACTGCTATTATTTACTTTCTTATTTTTTGTGCACTGCATTACTTTGTGACCTACCTAATTTCTCCGAATCATCGGAGACACAACTACGGAGACTCTTAGGAGGACAACCGATAGGAGAAGAGAGACCCTCATTGTTTCTATAAAGGCTACGTAACTTAGCTGATGGACAATGCAACGATGTCATACTTCGACTTTAGAACAGCTGCCAGAAAAAATTCGGGCCATACTAGCTATAGGTCAGTTACATGATCTCGCACTCGAATCATGGATGTAATGAGACCTCAGGTAAACACCTTGTCTACACAAATGGCGAAAGTACAAGAAGCACATGGAAGCAAGAAATCAGATCAACACAATGAGATGCAAGAAATGCAGGCGATAGAAGCCCTCACCTGTGAAATACGTAGAGGCAGAGAGCGCGATAGGGACCAAAACAAGTATAGAACACTCAGGAAACGTTCACAAACTCCTAAACAAGACGAACAGGCAAGTAATGACTTTTGTTTCTATCATCATAAATTTGGATTGAAAGCCCGAAAATGTCGACACCCATGTAAATGGAGACGTCGCGTCATAATGCGGAAAACTAAAAAATCGGACGCGTATTCAGGTCACTTCCGGCAAATACATACAAAAAAGACTTCTAGTGACAAACAAAAAAACGAACACTCAATTTCTTGTCGACACAAGAGCTGATGTATCTGTTTTGCCGAAGGAATGGACCGACATGACACCGCGAAACGCGTTGAACGCAAATTATATGCGGCTAATCAAACACCAATTGAAACTTTTGGTGAAAAACGTTTGACGTTAAATCTCGGATTACGACGATCATTTACCTGGAATTTCATAGTTGCACAAGTAACTCAACCAATTCTAGGCAACGATTTTTTACACGAATTTTATTTACTACCAGATCTTAGAAACAAAGGACTTATCGATGGTACAACAAAAATGATGTCTACCGGTCAAATAACTCTAATTGATACTCCGTCTTTAAAAACACTTGAAAAAGACAAAGCATAGGAATCATGACATAGTAAGACGATACATTGATGTCACACGACCATCACGACGCCGAGAGTCCAGACACAAAATGAGATACCACATACTCATACAGGTCCACCTTGTCACGATCGCGCAAGACGACTTTCACCTGGAAGATTTCAATCTGCTAAGAAAAAATCGAAAATTGGATTAAAGATGGAATTATACAACCATCGAGCAGTCAGTATTCCAGCGGCATAATCATGAAAAAGAAAAAAGATGGATCATGGCGTATATGTGGTGATTAGTGATTACAGACGATTGAATGCTATAACAGTTCCTGAGAAATATTCAGTACCTCATATACAAACTTTTACACATCAACTGAACGGATGCACAATTTTTACTACAATGGATCTAGAACGAGCTTATTTCCAAATACCAATGGCACCGGAAAATCGTGAAAAAAACGCATTAATCACACTTTTCGGATTATTCGAATTTAATGTGATGCCATTTGGATTGTCAAATGCAGCTTAGACATTCCAAAGGTTTATGGATACTGTCCTATGAGGATTGAATTTTGCATTTTGTTATATTGACGACATCTTAATAGCAACTCGAACAGAAGATGAACACAGAAATCATCTGGAGCAAGTTTTAAAGCGTTTACAACACTACGTTCTTACGATCAAGACTGAAAAATGTCATTTTGGGAAATCCGAAGTAGAATATTTGGGATATCAGATATCTACCAAAGGAACCCGACCTTTACCACGAAGATTACGTGCTATTCAAGAATTTCCGAAACCTACAAACGTATCTGAACTTCGCAGATTTTTAGGAAAGACAAATTTTTATCGACGTTTTATTCCAGGAGCAGCAAAAACTCAAGCTCCACTTAATGCTCTCACGGCTGGAGCGAAAAAACATGACAAAAGAATAGTATCTTGGAACGAAACAACAGAAGTAGCTTTTCAACAGTGCAAAGAACAGCTGACGAAAGCAACATTACTTGCATATCCAAGAGAACAAGCAAAATTGAAACTTGTCACAGATGCTTCCGATATCGCTATTGGAGCTGTACTCGAACAGATGTTGGACGATAATCCACAATCGCTAGGGTTTTTCTCGAAGAAACTATCACCGGCACAACAAAAGTACAGTGCTTATGATCGTGAACTACTAGCCATCTACGAGGGAATCAAATTTTTTCGTTACATGATTGAAGGTAGGGAAACTGTACTTTACACCGATCACAAACCATTAACGTATGCTTTCAACCAAAAACCGAACAAAGCATCACCGAGGCAACAAAGACAACTTGATTATATTAGTCAATTCATAACAGACATAGTACATGTTCCTGGAAAAGACAATAACATAGCTGATACACTCTCAAGAGTTAATAATATAGATTTACCTCTTATTATTACTACTGAAGAGATCACAAAAGAACAAGAGAAGGATGAAGAACTTCCTGAACTGATCACGAAATCGAATTCATTGGAATTGAAACAACTAAGAGTGGACAATACGGAGACAACTATTTATTGCGACGTTACAACAGAAAATATCACACCACATATTCCAAAATCATTACGAAAAAGAATTTTTGATGTTGTTCACAATACATCTCACAGTAGTGGCAGAACCACAAGAAAAATTATTTCAAAAAAATTTGTTTGGCTATTGTTACCGATTCAAATTAGACGCATTTTAAGTTTTTTAGAGGGGGGAATTTAGCCACTGGTTATTGTCGCGGCAGTAATTGTAAATTAATCGAATTTGGTACGTTGATTGAATACGTGCGGTAACAGTGCTCCGCCCGAAACCAACAATGATGATGTAAGTATTCTTTATAATGTTTTGTTTAATTTAATATTTGTTTACTTTTTTCTTTATGTATAATATGTTTAGGATTTAATTTGTTTTGTTTATTTTTTTTTAATAAAATAGTTAGTTGTTTGAAAGATGTCCTAAATTGCCAACACATCTGCGCAAGAACCCGTGCCCCGTTTTTTACGGATTATTTTGAGCACGTTACGTTACCCTATGGGGGTAACAAAATGGTGGCAGCGTTAGGGATGTTGAAAGGGATCATTAGGGATGTCAAAGGGGATCATAAGGGATAATAAAAGTGAACGTTTGGGATACAAAAAAAAAAAAATTTTTTTTCGTAATGTTTAAAAGGGTTGAAAACTTAAATTTGTTATGAATCGGGTTAATTAATTAGCATTTTGGGGAAAAAAAAATAAGGCATAATACACGTATGAAGTGTTAATTGCGTAGATAGAACACACGTTCTTGCAGGAGTTGGCAATTTTTACTTATTCGTTCGGACATCGACCGCTAATCGATCGCGTCAACATATTTGCTAGTGTTGAAATATGAAATGTTGCGGAATATTCAAGTGGCCTAATTAAATTAATTGTTTAGAGGCGTATCAATTTTTTTTCCAAAGTACGGCATTCATTCATTTTATTTAATTTTATTGTTATTTCTTTTTGGTAAAGGATAATATTTAAAAATGAACGTTGACGACACACAAAATCCTCAAGTTATTACCGTGGAAATTCCAAAAACATCTTTAGGATCGTTTCTGAATAGCATCAATAAATTTTCGGGAAAAGAAAATGTAAAAAATTTTTTCGAACATTTAGAACAACGGGCAGAATTAGATGGGGTATCTAAAGATAAACTGTTACAAATTGCAAGGTGCGCGTTAATTGGATCAGCCTATGATTTTTATAAAAGTGAACCCTCACTTTCATCAACCACAGTTACGTACAATGAATTTAAAAATAAAGTTATTGCTAAATTTACACCATATCGAGTACCAGGGGCAGCTCAATTTAAACTTATGCAGTGTAGGCAAAAGCGAGATGAAACAGTAGATCAGTTCGTCACACGTCTAAAATTATTAGGACAGGAAACGTTAAATGAGGATTTAGAATCGGCGTCACAAAATCAGAAGGCCGGAATTACTAAGAAAAATAATGATTTAATTTTAACGCAATTTAAATTAGGTTTAAGAAGAGAGTTATTAAGAGGAGTGGGACTAATTCTTTCTAGAGAAGCAGATTTAGACATAGATAAAGCGACTCAAATTGCTAGACAGGAAGAATTAAATCAATTAATGATTAATATGCCCGCCGGATTTTCAAATTTTTGTAATGTAACGAATAATATTCCAATAAATTACGCTCAATCGCGCCAATTTAGAAAACCAGAAAAACCAAAATGTTTTAATTGTTTTAAAGATGGTCATGTAGCTGCACAATGCTTTGGTAAAATTGTGTGTCGCGCATGTCAAAAACCGGGTCATGTCGCGTCAGCTTGCTGGCAACGCAGGAAAAGTAAAGTACCAGAGTCCAATAACCCTTTGCAAAAACAGAATGTCGTGCCACGAAATTCCAATTCCACTGGAATTAGTGAATTCAGCAAGATTAAAAATAGCAATACTAATGTAAATGGGAAAAATAAGTCTTATACTTTAAACCAAAGACAACCCTCAAAGTACCCCAATTTGATGGGTCGAAAAAATTAAATGGGGAAAACTTACAAAATAAAATAATAATACCACATATTTTCTTAAAATCTGAGCTTGCAAATGTACCTATAATTATGGTTAAAGTTAGAAATAAAATACTGAAACTAATAGTTGATACGGGATCAGCAGTAACAATTCTTAAATACGAATGTTTCGAAGATTTAGAAATAAATAAAGATGAATCGGTATGTTTAATGGGAATTACAGGTGATAAAATTTTAAGTTTAGGGAGCGCACAGTTGAGTTTTATTATACATGAAAAATCATTTCCTATCGATTGCATAATTTGTAGTAGACTTCCTTTGGAAGCAGATGGTTTAATCGGTAGAGATTTTTTGTGTAAATATAATTGCGTAGTAGATTTCCAAAGGAGTGTCATTAAAATAGATGACATCACTACTGATTTGGAAGGAGAGGGAAATTATGTCGTTAACACAGTTGCAAATAATAAAACTGGTGATAAGTATGGGTCCGACAAAGGTAATAGCCTATTTCAGGAGCATCCAACAGGTTCAACAAATGAGGCATGCAATAGGATGAAAACTGGAGAACAGAAATCTTCAACGATTAAATCCCAGCGGAAGGACAAGAATAAGAAAGAGTTACCAAGTAACTATGAGCGAGCAGTTGGCCACTGTCTTGTTCATTTGAAAGAAGAAACAGAAATACCCGCTCGATGTGAAATTGTATGTACAGCGAAACAAAAAGGAATGTGTCCTGGAACGGAAGTCATGATAGAGCCTAACGATACCTTAGTGTATGGAGTAATGGCTTCTAGAACCCTAGTCACGGTAAATGATAAAAATGAGGTACCGGTACGCCTGATCAACGTCACCGAGAAACCTATGAAGTTAACGAAGAATTTATGTATTGGGTATGGGGAAACAGTAATGAAGGAAACGGGTAATGTAAACCTAGAAATGTACGAGTACAACGAAGATGTATTGGAAGAAGAAATAGGGGATTCGCGAATATACAGGGTAAATTGGGAGAACTTCCAAAAATACAGAAGAAATTATAAGGGGAACTCGTACTCACAAGTAAGTAATGTATATGCAATACAGGGTGATTTATTCGACGCTCCAATTGAATATAACTTAGGACACTGCGTAAGCAGCGATTTATGCTTGGGAAAGGGAATAGCTAAAGTTTTTAAGGCAAAATTTGGAAATATTAATAAATTAAAAGCTCAGAAACCAAAATTACATGATGTGGTATATTTAAAATTTGATAAGCGTTATATTTTATACTTAGTCACTAAACGATATTATTATAATAAACCAACTAGTAAAGATATGTTTAATACACTATTAAATCTGAAACAATTTTGTGAGAAGCATAAAATTCGGAAATTAGCAATTCCTAAAATTACAACGGGATTAGATAAATTAGGTTGGGATGAGGTATTTGAAATGCTGAAATATATTTTCAGAGATTGTGGTATAGAAATTCGGGTGTATTTTCAAGATAGTATAAATAAATCAGAAATAACAATAAATTCGGTTAAAATTAATCAGTTCGCAGAGTACTTTTCTTTAGATCACTTAACAACTGATAATAAAGAAAAATTATTGGGTTTATTATCTGAATTTCACGATATATTTTTGACTGATAACACGAAATTAGGAACAGCCATGGGAGTAAAACACCGAATAATTACTGAAGATGTTCCACCAATAGTTAAGCGTCCGTATAGAGTGCCTTATAGCCAACGCGAATTACTGAAGTCCAATATACAGGGTATATTAAACGACGGAATTATTTCTCCATCAAAGTCTCCTTGGTCGGCACCAGTGGTTATGGTACCTAAAAAGGGACAAAACAGCGAAAATAATATTAGAGTCTGTATTGATTACCGCGGATTAAATGCAATTACAAAGAGAGACTTCTATCCACTTCCTAACCTTCATGAAACTATAGATCAGCTAGGTAACGCCACACTTTTCAGCACATTGGATCTAGCGACAGGATATTGGCAAGTAGAAGTTGATGACAGAGACAAAGAGAAAACTGCTTTTAGCACGCCGGATGGACACTATGAATGCAATAAAATGCCATTTGGTCTAGTGAATGCGCCTAGCACTTTCCAGCGATTAATGAATACCACTTTATCAGGTCTAACTGGGGAAAAATGTTTTGTATACCTTGATGATGTAATAGTTTTTAACAAAGAAAATATTTCTGAACACCTTAATAGATTACGAGAAATATTTGTTCGAATTCGAGAAGCAAATTTAAAATTAAAACCTGCTAAATGCAAATTTTTGTTTTCAGAAATAAACTATTTAGGTCATATTATTTCCAAAAACGGTATCAAACCTGATCCTTCAAAAACTGAGATCATAAGAAATTATTCTGTTCCTAAAAGTATTAGACAAATTAGATCATTTCTAGGCTTAGTTGGATTTTATCGACGTTTTATTCCTCAATTTTCGTACTTTTCAAAATCACTCACCGAACTCACGAAGAAAAATGCACCATTCGTTTGGACCCAAGAACAACAAACGGCGTTTGAAAAGTTGAGAGATGCTTTATGTGAAAAAACGGTTCTTCAATATCCTGATTTCAAAAACGAATTCATACTTACAACAGACGCATCAGGATATGCTGTGGGTGCTATCTTAAGTCAAAATTTTAATGGGTATGAGAAACCTATCGCCTATGCGAGCAGGCAACTAAATCAAGCAGAGACAAATTATTCAACTACGGAAAAAGAATGTTTGGCTGTGATTTGGGCAGTCAAACACTTTAGATGCTATGTCTATGGTAGAAAATTTAAGATCATAACAGACCATAGACCTTTGAAATGGTTACTCTCTATTAGAGACCCCAATTCACGCTTAGCAAGATGGGCATTAACTTTGGCGGAATACGATTTTGAAATTATTCATAGACCGGGCAGAAAACACGGGAACGCTGATGCTCTTTCACGTTTAGAAATAAACGTTGTAGATACAATTAAGATGTATCAACCAACTTGGGACAGAGAAGACATTCAACAGGAACAATCACGTGATGAAGAACTAAAAGAATATTTTGACAGTGTTCAAGATAATAACCCTGAAGCAAAATTCTTCCTGGATGAAGATGGTCTCTTGTTTAAAAAGAAAAATGCAAACGGAAGAAATCATCGTCTGGTTGTACCACAGAAATATCGCAGGAAGGTCCTCTATCAAAGTCACGATTTACCTTATGCAGGGCATTTTGGATATGAGAAAACAAATTCCTATGTAAAATCGTTATATTATTGGAGAAATATGTCCAAAGATATAAAGGACTATTGTGACTGTTGTAAAATGTGCAATCAAAGGAAGACATCCCCACATTTGAAGAAAGCACCTCTACAAAAATTCCCCGTGGTTCAAGAACCTTTCGAACGTGTAGCAATGGACATCGTGGGACCACTGAATTTTACTCAAAATGGAAATCGCTATCTCCTCACATTTCAAGATTATTTTACAAAATACCCTGAAGCAATCGCTATTCCAAATCAAAAGGTGGAAACCGTTGCGAAAGCTTTTGTCACTAATGTCATTTCCAGACACGGAACACCAAAGGTACTTCTAACTGATCAAGGGAAAAATTTTACATCGAAATTAATGAAAGAGGTCTGTCTTTTACTTAAAATTGAGAAAATACAAACGACACCCTACCATCCGCAAACGAATGGTTTGGTTGAAAGGACTCATCGAGTTTTGAAAGATCTGTTGGCACAAGTAGTAAATGAAAATCAAGACGACTGGGATGAATGGCTACCATATATTTTGATGGCTTATAGAAATCAAGTACACAGTTCAACTCACGAAACTCCTTATTTCCTTCTACACGGAAGGGACATGGCAATGCCTTACGACGAAATTATTAAAGTCGATGGATTTAGGTATGATTATGCAGAAAACTATAGTTCCGAACTACTTCGGAGGTTACAAGTGTCTTATGAAATAGTGCGGCAAAATTTAGAGAAAACTAGTGAGAAACAAACTCAAAGATATAATAAAACTACTAAACCCGTAAGCATTACGTTAGGTGATTTAGTTTACTTGAACGATCCAGTAGTTAAGTTGGGTCTATCAAAGAAGCTCAGTAAACCTTGGAAAGGGCCATATCGTGTTTTGGAACAACTAGGACCTGTGACCTTTAAAATTCAGAAAATAGGCACAAGGAAATTTCAGATTGTACATGCAAATCGATTAAAACCATACAAACAAGGTAAAGAAGAAAATCTTGGAGAGGCTGAAGAAGAGAAAACAAATCTAACTGAAAAGAATGAAACACAGAAACAAAGTGAAGATCATGGTGAAATTCCTGGTAAAGTTACTGTTAAAGTTCCACGTCAATTTAATAATGGAGAACAGCCAACCGAAGACCCAAATCAGGAAATCGAAGAAAGAGAAAGTGAACAATCGGATAACAGCACCGATGAGGAAGACGAAGTTCTAGAGGATGAAGGAAGCAGTTCAAATGACATTGCAGAAGTTCTCGATGACCACGAACAGGAGTATCTGTATCGTACAAGGAGTAAAGGACGAGTATCTAACCATCCTTGGGTATTACCAAAACCACTCTAATATACTTAAATTTTGTTGTAGTCGTTAAGTTACTTTTAGATAAAATGTATGTTAATTGTTTGTATTATTTGTATAACCATTAGTAATTATTAATAAGAGAATCTTACATATGGTATGTTTCAGGATGTTCAGTGAAATGATCTTGCTAATTCTTTTAAAACTTGTCACTGGAATCATTGTCTACGATTGCCATTCACCAACTCCCAATATCACGGTAATGTCAATTAAGGATGTCGCTCCATGCCCTCTTCCAGAGAAAAATTATGAAGAAGAAGTGCGACGGATACAAGTGATCCAAAAGAACGAGTATGTTGCCGTTGGTGTGAAGACATGTCTGGTGGAAATAACAAGATTAATACAACACTGTGGAATGCACAGTCACACTAGTGCAGTTCATCAGGGATTGATGAATTATGTGAATCCTTTGGGTGCAGCTGGATGCCAATCTATTCATCAGACTGGCAGTTTTACAGGTTTTTCAGGGCATATCATTTCAAACATAAAAATGAATTCTACGACAACAGCATCTCTTACCCTAGCCGGAAAACTTACATTGGATGGGGAATGTCATGGAACTACATATACCGAAAACGGGATATCTTGGACCGATGTGATTGTAACCGCCACTGTAAAAATACGAGTGCAATCTTATATAGCATCGACACGCCTGGACGCAGGAGAAATTAATTTATTAGGTGGAGTCACATGTCAGTACATGGACGGTTATTGTATGGATTTCGAAATTGGTGAGAGTATTTGGGACGTAGTAAGTACTCATGAATGTAATGAGGATAAACATGCAATTTTATATGAAGGTACAGGTATTTTTATAAAGATCAATTCTAATGAAACTATTCAAAATTTTATTACAGTAGAGCAGGATGAACATATATTTGCTTTGTCTTTATTACGTAGAAAAATTATTTGCAGTCAAGAAATTTGGATAACAGAGCATCCACGTATTATAGTAATTGAAGTAAAAGGAGGAACTTCCTTTATTCCAAATAAACAATCGTTACATCCTCACAATACTAATTTAATGTCATACGTTAATTCAAAATTTATGTATGTTGAAGTTTCAACTAAAGTAAATTTTCAAAAAGCACATTCATATTCTATTTATCGCAGATGTTTGCTGAAACGGGAAATATTAAAAAATCGTCTTTTGCTTGCTCCATTTACTTCGGATGCTGTAAGCACTATTTTCAAGGGGATACCCGGTCATATAGGAAAAGTGTTGGGAGAGGTTTTGTATATTATGAAATGCACACCTAAAATAGCTGAAATAAGACGCACTAATAAGTGTTTTAACGAATTGCCAGTTGTTATTAATAATGAAAGCTACTATATGTCCTCTATTACACATGTTATTCAGAAACATGCGGAAGAAATTGAATGTTCTGAAATAGCACCACCATTGACAATCGTTGGGTAGGATTCGCTCCACATCCAATTTTAAATATAGAACCAATAATCTTAAGGGCTTCAGATGAAACTATCACTCAGTTTACATCCATTAAAAATTTAGGCAGCGGGGGACTGTATACAGATCAGGAAATTGATAAAGTTCAACATAATTTTGCATTTGGTATACAAAGACAAGCAGTAACAAATCATTTAACACGAAAGATTATCGGATACAATCCTGAATCCGATGCCTTTAATGTATTAAATTTATTCAATGCCGAAGAAATTAAACATATTGCAAGAGACACGTTAAGTTATGTCTGGGGATATTTTGTTGATATAGGGATGTATACGTCAGGATTTATAGGTATTTACATAATAATTAGACTAATAAAATATATCATTTCAGTTATCATAAATGGATTGGCGCTGTATAAAACTCTGGGTTGTGGCATCTCCTTGCTAGCTAGTATATGGACTGTTCTTACTTCATGGGTATTGCATTCTCAATACCGAAACAATCAAAGGGACCCTGAACCGACAACTAGGGCATCAGTTCGAACACCTGATGAACACATAACCATAGCACCGGAGACCGAACCATTAACCGCAGCCGTTACGAATACTTTATATCCTAATCTTAAAATCGAACTTAAGGAAATATGAAAAATTCCAAGATTTGTGCCTAATGTAAACTCCCTAAGACAATAATTGTTAGTTAAAAGGGAAGTAGGATGTAGTAAGGGTTAAAAATTACTGAATCCGGGGTTTAGTTTTAGATTAGTTGTATATTCAATATTAAGGCGGATATCTATAAGCATGGTTGATTTTCCAAATCTTAATTTTGTCTTATTTCATATTTTGATGACGGTTTAACCTTCTTGTCAAAATGGTGACCACATGGAACCATGAACACATACAACTAGAGATGGTTTACATAGAATACATGGAAGAAGAATACCACACACCAGTGCAATACTTTCTGGGGAAAACTCAATATGACAAGGATAATGAAGTTTACCAATGCATTTAATTTCAAATGGAAATAAAAAATGAGGAGAGCAGAAGTTAACTTGGAATGTCCGAAACTGGGGAGCCTCAAGAACTTTAGCCATAACCATTTGAAATGAAGATATACAGGCAACAAAATCAGTAAATCAAATTACCTCCATGGAAATAATTGGAATAACCTGGAACACTGGAAGGTACTTAAAGGAAGATGGACTAATGGAATTTGGTAATTTACCAACACGCCGAGAAAAATACCAAACGTCAGAGGTTAAATACCAGAAGAATATTGTAGATAGTCAATAACGTTGTGATGTAAGTCTTTACAACCATTCTTATTGATAATCCTATTTTCAAATGATTTTTTTGTCAATGTAGATTTGTTTTGTAATGTAGAAAAAAATTTTACTTTAAGCAAATTTTTTTAAAAAAAAGGGGAGCAATGTTACCGATTCAAATTAGACGCATTTTAAGTTTTTTAGAGGGGGGAATTTAGCCACTGGTTATTGTCGCGGCAGTAATTGTAAATTAATCGAATTTGGTACGTTGATTGAATACGTGCGGTAACAGTGCTCCGCCCGAAACCAACAATGATGATGTAAGTATTCTTTATAATGTTTTGTTTAATTTAATATTTGTTTACTTTTTTCTTTATGTATAATATGTTTAGGATTTAATTTGTTTTGTTTATTTTTTTTTAATAAAATAGTTAGTTGTTTGAAAGATGTCCTAAATTGCCAACACATCTGCGCAAGAACCCGTGCCCCGTTTTTTACGGATTATTTTGAGCACGTTACGTTACCCTATGGGGGTAACACTATCCATAAACTAAGATATCATGAGATGGGCTAGAACATGTTTACCTTGTCAACGATCTAAGATTAGTCGACACACTAGAAGACCAGCAGAACATATTAGAGTTACTGATGAAAGATTTTATCATATTAATATTGATTTAGTAGGACCATTGCCAGAATCGCGCGGTTATAGATATTGTTTAACAATGATTGACAGATTTACACGATGGCCAGAAGCCACACCGATTAAAGATACTACTGCGAATACCATAATTGATGTTTTATTTTCCACCTGGATAGCAAGATTTGGAGCACCAGCGATAATTACAACCGATCAAGGAGCTCAGTTCGATTCCCAACTATTTGATGCCCTTACCGGAATGATAGGATGTAAAACAAAACGCACAACAGCCGAAGAGCCTATCATCCATAATCCAATGGCTCAATTGAACGTTGGCATCGCACACTAAAAGCAGCCATTAAATGCCAAGAAACGACGGATTGGGTAAGAGTGCTACCTACGGTGTTGTTAGGACTGCGGAACTGCCTTAAAGAAGATATTAAAACGTCTGCACCTATGAAACAACGCTGAGAATTCCAGGAGAATATTTTATTACTGAAGAATCTTCTCAGGATCCATACTACTTTCTTGAAAATTTAAGAGAAGCAATACGAAAAGTAAGATCACAACCGACTTCAAATCACAGCAAGCCGAGAATTGGTGTTTGTACGTTTGGATCATGTGAAGAAACCACTCGACCAGCCTTATGAAGGACCATTTAAGATCATCAAAAGAATAAGTGATGTTTGTTACAAAATTAACATGAAAGGAAAACCAACTGATATTTCAATAGATCGGTTAAAGCCAGCTTTCATAGAAGACCCAAATAATGAACCACCTCCAACAGATCAAAATATTCGAAGAAACGAAAATACTCCAGCGATGTTGAGGACCTATGCGGGACCAAAAAGAAAAGTGTAAGTTTCGCGACCTAGCAGTCACTGAATGTGATGTCGCCACATACAGGGAGTATGTGGAACAAATTAAATAATAATGTTACTAATGTTTTTTTTTCCAAATATTGATTGTAGTTCAATTGTCTTGAAAATAATAATTCAAAAAGTTACAAAATTCATTCGCTTTATTTGTGGAAATAATTTAATCAATCCCACAAATTCTACCGTCACTAAATAATTACAGTACCGCAACCCAAGGATGGTTAACTGTATAAGGATGGCTCAATCTCTGAAATCCGTCTGCCGTGACGCGTGACGTAACCAACGGACAGATTAGAGAGCGCGGTCTTGTACGCCACGATTAGCCATTCCCATCGTTTCAACAAGAAATATTTTAAAAAGAAATTTACAATTTGAAAACAAAAATATATTTAAAAACTGGCGAATTCAAAATTTGGTCACGACATCTGCAGGTATTTTATGGAACTAACGTTTTATAAATGTGCTGTGACCTGTGACAATTAAACGGTGTTTGAAAGAAATTATGAAATTGCTGAAATTTGAAATACGAAAATAATTTGTTAAGAGTTAGAAATTCTCTGTTATGCAGATTTCAAACAATGTTTGTTTTACGTAAAACGCCACCATCGGAAATTTAAGTAAGCGAGGCCCGTTAGTGACGTCACGTGTGGAGGGGAACGGGCTTACATTGCAGCATAGGGAATGAGCCATCCTATAAAGAGTTTAGTATCCTTGACTTGACCGCAACCCATATGCGTAATGTGTAAGACGAAGAAACACGTTTTTGCACTAATATGGCGACTTTTTTAGTGATTTTCTTTCCGTCAAGTTTAATCAAATTTAACGTCCGTCACACAAAACTTTAAAAATGATTTAAAATGCCCGGGTGTGTCGTTTTGACTTGTAAAAACAGTAAGTAAGTAAGTAAACTTAAAACATACGGAAAAAAGAAATTCTTTAATTCAAAACAAACACTACAACAAGTTTTCAAAAATTTCTTCATGTACCTCCATCCAATATCCTAAACGATTATAAAAATTGTTAATTGCACTAGTGCAATAGTGTCCAAGAGCACTAGTGCACTAGTGTCCAAGGGTAATTCTTTCTGATACATTTTCACTTTCACATTTTCAACTTTCTTCGCCTGACAGATGTTTCAAATTAAAATGGACCAATTTTATTTGATATATCATTCGAAACCCTAACGACGACGATCATGTAACGACATTTTTAAAAATTGGAATTACTTTCCATAGTAATATGAACGGCAATCTTTCATGTTAAAATAAAATCACGGTATAATGATAAATGTTATAGAAACGCGCCATTAGCATTTAAATTTTCCGCCAATATTTTGCACTAAAATGGCGGCTGATTGCGGTACTGTAATTATTTAGTGACGGTAACAAATTCTAAGATTACTGTATCGAGAAGGTAACGCCAACTTTCTATTGGGGTTAATTTGGGGTTAATCGAATTCATTCATAAACTCCTTAACAACAGTAACTTGTTATGTATCTATCCTTTTTCTTCTTTAGCGTTTCATCGCTTCCTTTTTAATTTGGGGTAGGGATGTTCAGAATCGAATCGATTTATAGTTGAATCGATTCTTTACAAGCGATGCATCGAAAGAATCGAATCGATTCAATTTGGTGTGAACATACAACCAATTTTTTATCATCACACCATCTATATGTTACTGGCAGCCAATAACTCAAAATGATAAAATTGTGGGTAGGGAAAGTCCGCGGCATAAAACAAAACACTTCAAATTACAGAAATTCCTTTGACCGTTACTCCAATAATACCTTTGACAGTATTTTGTATTTGAGTGTGAGTGTAAAACAATGCCTCCTAAAACAAGTGAAGTGTGGAAGCATTTTATTTCTGATAACAGCAAATCTGTTCGTTGTACATAAGTTTTAATTTCAAGAATAGAAATTGGTAATATATGTATTGAATCGAATCGATTCTACGTGTTTAAATTGGATCGATTCATCTGAATCGATTCCACACAATCGATTCAATTGAATCGATTCACTTAACTGTTTTGAGCATCCCTAATTTGGGGGACGAAGCCGCGGAAATGAATGGCGGTACCTTCTAAATACAGTAACCTTATCAAATTCCCCATCCCCATGTCATCTGTCGGTAATATTTTGAACTACTACGTTAATCGTTAATAATGATTCTACTACTGTTTTACCTACCGAGATCCGAAAATTTCAAAATCGTTGAAATTTAAAACTAGTATCAGTTTAAGTTTATTTATTTTTCCTGTATATGGATCAGTTTGTGGAAAGTGTTTGTTATTGCAGAAGGTATTTCATTACGCTATAAATACATATATTTTTGAGTGATTTGTTTTGGCTTTTAGGCAAATAATATTCAACTGTAATCATGCCGAAGCCACAATATGAGCAGAACATGAGCAGAACTATAAAAAAGAATGGGAAAAAGATCCGCTTTTCAAGGGTTAGCATGGCATGTTTACTCAATTAAAAATGAGAAGAATTATTATGGTGGGGGCAATTAATTTCAACTACACTCGCGTGGCAGTGTTGTCGTCGCATTTAGTTAATTTGATTTGGTTATGTTGGTGATACAATTTGTTACCTTGCAATTGGTAATGCTGATTTGTCAAGTTCATGGGATTCACGGCTTGTTTGCGGCACGTGGCACTGATTCAACTCTTTCTCCTCTTTGTATTATTTTGTTAACTTGTATTTTTATGTCGTATTTTATATTTTGTAGGGTTGTGAGCCTATGGTTGCGAGTGTAAATGTCTTTCGGACAAATGTCAAAAATGACAATTGTCTGGACAAGACAAATACTATTTGTCATAAAAGTGTCATGGATACTGTCCGTGACATGTGAATCCGCTAAAAATGTTTTACCTTTGTTTACCTTTTCCCGCTAATTCTGTAACAACGTCAAATGTGACAAGGTGCTGGCAAATGGTAGTTATAATTTGTGTGCAATAATATTTTTATAATATTTATTTTTTGAATTTTCATTCTGTTTGCTAAAAGTACAATATAGGAGGGGCATATTTTTGAAAAAGTTCTTTATTTGCATTAAAAAAATTCGAAGTTGATTTTCATTATGAAATTTTAAATGTCATAAGTGTCAGGACAGTGTCTGACATTTAAATTCGTGTCCTGTCCAAAAGATTAAACGTCCGGACATTTTACAACCGTAATATTTTGTTAAGTTATAGTTAGTTGAAAAGGTAGTTTAAAACATGGTGTTTACGTGTTGTGTACCAAATTGTAACAAGACAAGTAAACAAATTAAAGTGCATCGTTTTCCGTATCTGGATGAACAGGTAATGCTTAAAGATATTCAAAATAATTTTCGCAATAGAATAGATTTAGCAATAACTTGATAACAATTTTATTGTTGTTTACTATATTCTGATATTCGTTTCCCAAATATCCTCCCAGTTTGTCCTATATAATATACTTTTGGGAATATTCAATAAATTGATTTCAAAATGAAAAAAATGGTTTTTTATTTGTACCCATAGATTTGTTGCTTAATAATAAAATTCCAAAGTCGATGTACAGTGTTATCGTTATGGTTTTCCTCTTTTTTCAATTAAGTTTCACGATTTGTTAAATGTTTTCAATTTCGCAAACATCAAATTCGTATATCAAAGAGAATAGTCATTTCACAAATTGTGAAACATAATCGATAAAAGAAAACCAAAAGAAAAAAATTAATGTACATAATTTCATCTTACGTTCAAATTTACCGCCAATTTGAAAACAGCACTACTGCGAGTGTAGTAAGCGAAACATCAGTCTCGCCGGTAAGGTAGAGTTGAATATCTATATAATAATAGTAATCTATAATCTATGAGGGTTAGTTACAACCTGTGGCTACTGACCAAACGAAAGGTAAATGTATTTATTGCGAGATTTCATTAAAAGCTAAATTATGGGATTTGAAACATTCTGGTTCCTTTAATCGGTAGAAAACTGAAATGATCCGATTTCTAAAATCTGATATTTACAAGCATCGATGTAATTCCAATTTTTTTGTCACTGTCAGTTGAAATAAGTTTTGTTCCTACACAGTTCTAAATCAGTTCGGAACTGTACTGCTCATGCGCTCTTGCTAAATACACATCATTTTTAGTAAGAGTGCATGAGCAGTACTGTTCCGAACTGATTTAGAACTGTGTAGGAACAAAGCTATTATGTTTACGGCGAGTACAAAGCGTTACCTCCGACTAAGTTGTTAGTTTCAAGCATTTTTGTTTTGAAGGGCACTACAATGTTTACATATATCACAAAATCTTTTAAGCGGACACTAAATCGCGCACTATACACTTTACGTTTCACCGTCGTTCGACAGCTTCGTCAGAACGACGGTGAAACGTAAAGTGTATAGTGCGCGATTTAGTGTCCGCTTAAAAGATTTTGTGATACAAATTTCATCGGACAAGAACCAACTGTAAATATAAATAATAATAATGTCTTTATTAAATATAGAATACAAAGAAATATATGTGATTCGCAAAATAAGAGGCGAAGTTCAGTCAAAGCCTTAGCTTTGCCTGCTCTTCCACTTAACCTCTGGGTTAAACTTAAAATTACGATTCGAAAATGAGCTAATTATATATAAAAAAAAATTTGTAATAAGAAAACAAAACAAATCATGAACATGCAATGTAACGTGTTCTGCAATAACCTGGTCAACGTGCTTTTAAAAATTTTTTCAGATGTTTTTTAAAAGTGTAAAAATTTAATCCGAGTTCTTTTATAGAAGTTGGCAGACTATTATAAATTATGACGATGTTATAACTGAAGGATCGCTTAAAAAATTCGGTAGAGTGTTGAGGTGGCGTAAGTAGGCCTTTATATCTTAAATTCAGATTATGAACATCAGTTCTGAACGTTAATTTTTCAAAGAGATATGCAGGTATTTGAGTTTGAATGATTTTATTCATTAAACATGCAGAGTGCAGCAACCGCCTATTTTCCATATTCAACCAGTCAACTTCATTTAGTTTGTGAGAGATACGGTCATACTTCCTTATACCAAATATCAATCTTAAACATGAGTTTTGTAACTTCTGAATTCGTGCAATATCTATTGTATCAAGACATGGGCCATACACCATATCAGCAAAGTTTAAACGAGATAAGACTAGCGAGTCACAAAGAATAGTTTTGCTTTTACGATTGAGGATGTCTTTATTAGCGTAAATTTTTTTTAAGTTACAATAGGAGGTTTGCAGGCAATTGGATATGTGAGATTTGAATCTTAATGTATGATCAATGGTTAAGCCTAAATTTTTGACAGTATTTTTAGTGTCTAATTTGGTATTATCAAGAAAGATTGCTACCTGGTCAAGTATGCGAGCCCTGTCGTTCTTCTTCCCGAATACAATAACATTAGATTTACTAGGATTTATGTAAAGACAGTGTTTACGCGAGATTGTACACAAGTTTTTTAAGTCGACATTAATAGAAGCACAAGCATCTGCTACCTCTGCAGGTTTAAAAGATTTGTAAACTTGCGTATCATCTGCATAAAAATGGACCAAAGAGGATTGACAAGATTTAAAAAAGGAGCAAGTATAAATAATATACAGTAATGGACCTAATATAGATCCCTGTGGCACGCCGCTAACAGTTTGCCTAAAATCAGATAAATTATTGCCAACTTTTACTGCTTGATATCGAATTGTTAGGTAACTACGTAATAATAGTATTGCATTTGATCCAAGTCCAACATAGTGTAGCTTAGATAGCAACATTTCATGATTGAGAGTATCAAATGCCTTCGAATAATCAAGCAGCACTAAGATGGTGATTAAACCTTTATCAGTGGCCTTTATTAAATCGTCACATATTTTTGCTAGGGCAGTTGTACAACTAGATCCAGGTGTAAATCCAGATTGAAAATTTGGTAAAATTTTATTACTGTCCAAATGTTTACGTAATTGTTTTTCCAAAACTTTTTCAAAGATCTTTGAAAGTAAGGGTAATATGCTAATTGGTCGCAAGTCAGCTAGTGATAGGGGATTAGCAATCTTGGGAATGGGTACAACAAGGGCTTGTTTCCAAAGCGAGGGAAAAGAGCAAGTTAATATGCATGTATTGATCAAATGAGTAATTATGGGAAGCAAAAATGGAACACATAACGTGAGCATTTTTACATAAATTATTAGGTTGGTGCATAATATTATCAGGCGTTTTTTAAACAATATTTATTATGAAAAAAGAAATATAAAAATTCAACAATAACATTTTTAAATGATGCTTGGAAGACGATCGATTCCACGGGCAAAGAAGTCACGGTTCTTGGAGGCAATCCATGACACCAATAAAAAAGCCTGATAACAGGGTTGCCAGTTCTCCTGTTTTTAATAGGAGACTCCTATTTTTTAACAAAATCTCCCACCTTCTATGAAGCATTAGATATAGGAGAAAATCTCCTATATTTTCACGGAACAAACTTTCTTATGGTCGTCATAAATTGTTGCGTTTTTCTTCCAAAAAGAAACCGTTTTTTTTTTATTCTTAGTTAGGGAAACTTAAGTCATGATGTCATTTTATGTGGCTACACTGGCTACAGACAGTGTTGTTTGTTTTCTATTGTTGCCTGCAATATGATTGCATCTGCATCGTCGACGGCTAAGCAAGGTAGACTGGTAATGCCATTGCAAAATAGGACGGTTTGTTTGAAAGCAACATCAACAGATCTAGCGGTGGATAGGAAAGGTGGGGTACTGTTTACTCGTCCCTAGTGCACATAGGCGGCGTTCATTAAATGGAGATAAAAATAGAATATTACAAAAAATATACTTGTTAATTGAAATAATAATAGATTATTCATTACGAAATAGAATTATTAATTTAATTAATCAGTTAATTATATTGAATTAATTCATTAAATACAAATACACGCAATAAAACTAGTATGTACGCCTATGAGTTCTATTGCGTTACACGACATCCGCCGAAAATTATCGACTGTAATTTGAAAGTAACCAATCACTAAGTTAGTCTTATAGCGCTTTCTACTCGTAGGAACTGAGTGCGCACTGAGGTTTTCAGTGTTCGGATTTTGTGCAAGCTGTCACTAATTTAATGTTCAGTACTTGCACTCTCAGCGAAATATACCAGTAAAATTAGTGCACATTTGGTGCAATTGCACACATGCGACGATGTTAAGCGTGTTTTTAAAGCGTGATAGCAACGGTGATAGTCACTAGTATAACCGCATAATACCACAGATTTATCTATTCGTGTCTATTCTATCTATGCGCATAACCTAGAAAACGATGAATCAAAATAATAAAGCGCTTTATATTTATTATAAAAGTATTAGGATCGGAAGGAGAAAAATAGAGTGCCATCAAAAATTTTGCTACCTGTACATCATGTGTACATCTGAATAATTTCCAATAACCTCCTTGTAATTAGCTATTTTGTTTCTTTTTCGTTTTTCAGCATAATTTAATAGAAAAGCCATTTCATCTTCTTCAGATGAAGATGACGTTTCTTCCAATAAACATTAGCTGCTTTCCATTTACATATTAAGTAAGGAAAAATTATCTGATGTACGGTATTCAGCCTCACTTTACATCAATAGCGTTTACACGTTTGGCGCAAAATGTCACATTCAAATCCAAGATAGATGTAGGTTACAAAACGCGAACTAAGGCAAGTGAGGACGAACAAAAGTAAGCTCATGAAGACGAAAGGGGGGCGGTAAATTCCTCAGATCATTTTCCTCAGCAATTGTAAATGTAACACGCAAATGAGTGAGGTGAGGTGATGTCATCTGATAAATAGGGTAAAAGGAAAACAGCTAATTTGCGAGTAAAAGTAAATAAAAAGTAAGTAAAATATTATTGTTATGTCTACAGAACTACTAAAACTAAGTGAAAATTCTACACGTGAGAACAGTAGATTAAACTTCTGATCATAATGTATTGATCAGGCCACCGAAGTACGGATACAAAAAATTCAAAATTCGTGTACACGATTTATTACAGGTTTGCGTAGACACGATCACATATCCCCTGGTATATATTCCTTAAATTGGTTAAATATGAGTAACAGGAGGAAATATCATCTGGCTTGTATGATACACAAAATCATGATTACGGGGATTCCAACATATTTACTTGAATTTTTAATTCCTAGATCATCCGTTCATAATCGTGATTTGCGGAAAATTTCTAATCTAACTGTCCCTCAACATACAACCTCAACTTTTACTAGATCATTTGCATATGCTGCACCTTCCCTTTATAATTCAATTTCTGATAATCTAAAAGCCATGCCTCTGTTAACCTTTAAAAATAGGTTAAAGTCCATATTTTTTGCGGAGCAGGGATGTTGATAATAATTAAAAATTTTGTACACTGTATTAAGTGAGATTATTGTTATATGTATATAACAACCTATACTTACATGTATGTACATACATTATGATAATATTGGCAAATAATTTGTTACACGAATCGAGCTTGTGGTTAGGTGGAAGAGCGCGTAAGCGAACCTCGCCTCATTATTAATTAATTTAAGTTCAGTGTAAAGTATATTTGCTTTAATAAAGACATTTATTATTATTATTATTATTATTATTATTATTATTATTATTATTATTATTATTATTATTATTATTAATTTAGCTACCTATTTCCTGCATCAATGGGTGCGTTTCATTTGTGCGCTCACATGCTTTGAGCGCTCATAACCATTGCTTAAATCGTTCCCTTTGGCTTTGCAAACGCTCACAAAGCGCCAGCTGACGAAATAGTAACGTCATTATGACGTCATAGTCTTCGCTCACAATCGCTTATTCCATCGAGGTAGGGCAACAAAAGCGTAAGCGCTTATGTTCCAAATGGAACGTATGAGATGCGTATGAGGAGATCAGCTAATCATGGTCAGGTTATAAACAAACATTACACTTTAGAAATAGCTACAGCAGCTATGATTGGCTCAATTTCACTATTGAAGTTATATTTTTGAGGTTATGAATACGTTGTGCAAACAAAAATCAAAAGAAACACCTTTGCGTATAACTACTTAAGCGACTAAACGCCAAAGGAAACAACAGAAAACAGCGCTTGTAAGCGTGAGCGCTCAAAGCGTGTGAGCGTGCAAACGAAACGCACCCATAGTCGGCTATTTTAAGGAACTCAGAGTTGGCAACTCTGCTTTTGGAAGAACGTAAGTTTCCCCTGTTGGCAGCACTTATGAGTACGATATTTTTTTTGCTGTTATTTGAGGTTAGTAATTGTGTTGATATTTGATTTTATTTATAGTAATCATAATTTTTGAAGTTAGTTTTACCTCTATATTTTATTCATTAATATTTAAAGAAAAATTTAAGATGATTAGGTTAAACTAACAATTATTCACTCATAAATTACACAATTGTGTAAGCATATAAAGTTGTTATGTGATGTAATCTAACTTAGATTCATTACATAACATGAACATAGTTATATACTTACACAATTGTGTAAATTGTGAATGAATAATTAGATTATTTAAGGGGGTCATTTTATCAGAGTTACGCATTTTTCACTTGGTATGATCGTACTACCGAGCATCATGTAGGCTGCACAAAGTTGTATCCTACCGAATATTGCGGAGATTGCAGCTTCTTTCCAGTTGCTAAGGAGGTGCCGCTAATACAGTTGATTAGAATGACCCCTTTAGTAGGGCATGTTAAGTGACAGCACAAAATCCTTAAGTCGATGATTAGACCAAACCATCTGACCAATCAGTGACGTCTAGTCTGATCAGTTTGGCTGTTCACTTACTGCAGCCTTAATATACATATGCCATTAAAGTCAGATTTTTGATTGAATATAAGCAACTCGGTATTTAAATAAAAATTGTTAAATTTTATATTCAATATCAGATTCAATAGAAAGTTGAATCAACTACAAATTAAATGGATCAGTGTCTAATTTACCTTCATTCAAGTAAACGTATCATTATTCATATCAAATCAAAAGTGTGATTGATTTAATTTTTTTTTAATGTACAGGTACTGAATAAACTGAGCCTGAACGTGCAATCTGTTAAAATGAACAGAAAGCACAACAATGAAAATTTTTCAACATTATCTTCTGGACAAAGAGAACTCACAGACTGCACTGCAAGCATTTCATTAGAACAATTAAATTTTTGTGAAAATCCGTCCGTACTTCTTATAGAACCATACTATGGTGGATCACATAAGCAACTGGTAGATATACTTCTTAAAAGTTGGTTATTAATGTTTTAATTTTCTGAAAATAAACACATCTCTTTCCAGATATTCCATCTTACACTTTCATACATTTGAAACCGAAAAAATGGCATTGGCATGCTAGATGTGGTGCTTTAATATTATCAGATTTAATACCTGCAGTTACAACAGAATCGGTATTATTCTGTAGTTCCGTTTTAAATTTGGCCGAACTTGTAGGATTACGGTCAGACTTAAGCAAATTAAAGAAACTTGTTTATTTTCACGAAAACCAATTAATATATCCTATAAGGTCTATTAAAGAAAGAGACATCCAGTACGCTTATAATCAAATTACAACATGGTTTGTTGAATCTACTTTTAGCTAAATCACCTTATACTCATCATTTTTGTTTTAGTATAGCTGGTGACTTGATACTGTTTAATTCCAATTTCAATATGGAATCATTTCTGAGTAACATTAAAAATATTCTGAAATTACTTCCAGATTATAAACCGAAAGATTTGAAACGGCAGATAGAGATGAAGTCTAGGGTATTGTATTTCCCAGTAAATTTTCCAAAGTCCGTTTGTTCACATTATGGTGACATATTGCATATTGTGTGGCCACACAGATGGGAGTTCGATAAAGGTCCTGCAGGTTTTTTCAATGTTTTGTTTAAATTGAAGAAACATGGGAGAGTATTTAAAGTTTCAATACTGGGTGAGATTTTCGCAGAAATTCCTGATATATTTCATCAAGCCAAGGACCTTCTAAAAGATGAAATTTTGAATTTTGGGTATTTAGCTAATAAAGAAGAGTATTATAAAGTATTGGCCTCAAGTCACGTGGCTGTTTCAACTGCTGTACATGAATTTTTTGGTGTTTCAATGTTAGTATGTCCTGATTATTTTTAAAGTTTTCATTTTCCAATTGTTTAGCAGCACTTTTGATCACGTGTTTAATTCTGACCAATAGTACATTATTATACTGGGAATAATCTACTTACATTATTCTCGTGAAAATAACTTTTTTGTAAAATCGTATCAAAATGAAGTCATTTATTTTTTGGGGGCGTAAATAGCGCCCTAAAATCTTAAGAAACCAACATGTTTATTTGCATCACATTAGCAAACAACAACGGGCGCGTTTTATTGGCACTATTCTGATTCCGGAATGATCATTCTATGCGTTTTATTGTGAAATTCTGCACCCTTCACTCCAGATTTCCACTCCATCCCTAATTTTAATGGTGGAGTGAAAAGTAGAGACAAAAAATATTTGGTTAGGTTCAGTCATAGAAGTGACAAATACCGATGAAATGAAAAGTGTTTCTTAATATTGTCATCAATTGGTACCAGCTCCTCCCCATCATCTAAGATATATCTTCTAGTACTCATCGTCACAAAAAAATTGTTAAAGGTTGTCACGGGCAGGGGTATTTTTTCTGTCCTTTTGCAAAATTTAAATTTCAGCGCCAACTTGTCTTGTCATATCCACTCTTATCCAGCAAAACGTTTTATTGATTAAACGATTCTACTTGTTCTAGATCGAGTAAGACATTTGCAATAAAGCACGCCCAATGTAACTTGATTTTTGAGAACGAATCGTGGCATTTATTTTTTCAAAGCTTAAGGTGGATTTAAACGATTTTACAAAAAATCTTGTTTCGGGCGTGAACGACGATTTTAGCCCTTTGCGTCTTATAATCCCGCTGCGGTCCAAAATCGCCTCCTTCATGCCCTTAATACAAAATAGCTAATAGTACTTTGTTTTGTATTTATTAACTACAAAACAACATAAAAATTGAAAACTTGTTGCCATCTGGCAATAGCCACTCGAGCTCTAGAGGCTGTCGTGTCTATTGCCTGGCAACAAGTTTTCGAATGAAAATCTGTCGAATTATACAGTGAGAATCTTGTAACGCTGCACATAGACGAAAACTACGTGATCAGATAATACATTTCTGAGTTATACAGTGTGTTTCACTTTACATGAAGACACCTGAATAACTTGTTGATTAATAACGCAATTAGTATAAAATTTTTACCAGAGATAGAGACTATTAAGATTAATTTTTTTGTAGGAATGAATTCTTTCTGGAGTCTAAATTTGGCCAACTATGATGTAAATAAAAACTAGTGTTTCAAGTAAAGTCATAGTAGCGATGAAGATAGAGCAAAAAGTATTTAAAAAAGTTATTGCTAATCACTAAAATACTCCAAATACGAAGTCGCTGAAAAATTTTAATTTTTAATTTTTCTACATTTTTGTGTACTCATTGAAAAAATTGAAAAATATATTAAACATGAAATCATAATTTTGTATTTTCGGATTTAGAAAACAAAAATTCCAATAAAAGTTGCTAGGTAAGATATGCTCTTCATGTCAGTTAACTTTAATTTATCTTACGTCATCACGTCTAAGCGCTACAACATTCAACATCAATTTTTTAAACTGCCAACTACATATGATTTTTTAAATATTTTGTAAATCGCCGTGTTAATGGTGCATCTCATAGCATAAAATTTTGCTAGGTTACAAAAAGTTTTCTAAAGAAAAAAAATTACATTAACTTTCAATAAATTTTTATTCTGTTTATTGAAAGAAGAATATCACAGAACGTAAATACAAAAACTAATTTAATAAATCTTCAAAAGTTTACCCGTTAGCTACCAAACCATGTCCCAACCTATCCTGAAAATTTCTTAGTATTTCTTCTAATGATTCTTCTGCTCTAATTCTAACTTTTAAATCTTCTAAATTATTTGGTTGAATTTTGTAGACCATGCTTTAGAGGTGACCCCGTAAATAATAGTGTGGTGAACACGCAGGCTATTCTATCTCGCCTCTTCGTCCTATCCACCTGTGATGAAAAATTATGTATAATGTGCGGAAGCACTGGTTTGCTGAAACCAAACGTTGTTTAACCCTTCTGGAAAAAGAGCTCAACACGACGGTATTACTTCATTTGTTAAGAACTCCAGGTACCTATTAGAATTTAAAATACCAGCTAAGAAGAATGGGTTAAGGAAATGGTGACCAAAAATTCCTTTCAGACATTTAAGTTTTCAGGTTGTTGTGTATGCGCTTTTTCCACCAATGAGGATTATTGCGTAACCAGTATTGATAATTATGTCTGTTGATAGATCCGTTGATAAAATTTTTCTTTTTTAAGTAAATTTATAACAGATATTATTATGGTAATTTACCAAATTTTGTCAAATTTTTCTTTTTTAAGTAAATTTCTAACACAATTTTGATCAACATTATGATCAAGCACAAGTTCTCTTATAGATATTTGAGAATTTTCCTCAATGAATAATACAATGTCTAACAGTCGTATCGCAACTAGTAGCAGTTTTAGATGTAACCAAACGATTAAGAGTGGACAGCGACGGTGGAGTCCGATTGGGATAGTTTCCGCTAAAAAGACTATAAGCTTGCTCATAAATCCTATCCTACCATCATCAAATTTCTGTTTTTCCCCTTTCCCTGCAATGCATCACGGCCTCTAATGCTATTAAGGCCCAATTACAAAATTACAGTTCAACTTTAAGCCAAAGCTTAAAAAATATTCAATATTGAAATGATTTAAAGTGGCAATCTATTGGTTAAATATCTCAATTGGAAGCAGTTTTCTAAGGTGACCAGATTTAACTAATATAAGAAACACATTTTATTCTCTAGCATTCATTTGAATTTTTTTTTCTATACCCTATAATAAAAGACATTACAGCCACGTTTCTTTACTTTTTCCTCACACATATACATATTTGATATTTTTTGAGAAAATGAGATTTTGGGCATATCACAAGCAGTATGAGCCCTTGTAAGAGAAGTTCATACCGCTTCGAATGAATTTTTTATTTATATACAGGGCGTTTCACTTAAAGTGTGCCGAACGGAAAGAGGTCGCACAGAAAATTCTATGCAAAAAAGTTCATGAAAACATATTTATTGCTATGTTATTCGATTTTGAGAAATTAATTTGTTTATTTCTCAATAACGTATGTACATACATATTCATCGAAAACGTGAAATTCTTTTAGATTCAGGATTACTCCCTTTTTCTTTTGTTTTAACTTAACAAAACCTATGAACGCTTTTGAGTTCTTTGCACGCTCGTAGATTATTCCTTTTGCTCATAAATAAATTAAAATAACTCGACTCAACTCAAAATTTTTTATTAACAATTTCTTTTGATGTAACAATAGTGAGTCTACGTTTGTTTTAACTGAATTTAATATAAACTAATTTCTGTAATGGTCACTTGTTTAAATACGTAATCAGTTCAAAATGATTGAAGGCGTAATTATTTATTAAAAGCAATTTTAAAATATTTATAATAGTATATTATGCAACAAGTTTTATAAACGGCATTTTAGTCACGAGTTTTAATTAGACACAAGCGAAGCGAGTATTTAATAAACAAGTGTCTAGAGAAGTTTATAAATCGAATTGCATACTATACTTTTTCTACGACCAACACAAAAATACTAAAATTCGGAAATTGTGCCATGACGCCGTGACTGAAACGCACAAAGTCACAGCTTGTCAATGTGTATTTAAAAGATCACTTATAACAACATGGAAACATACGATAATTTGTGTGTTTTGAAGATGGGAGTAGAAAAACAATCTTACGCTTTTACATGTACAGGGTGGATCAATTTCGATGTCTCTAATGGGCATCTCTGTAACTATAAGAGATTCAAAAAAAAAACTAGTGGCCAAGTCTCGACCTCTTTTTTAGAGATAAAGTCAATAGACTAAACAAAAATTGACTATCTTCTTTTGTTTTCGAGTTATGGGCAAAAATTGACACTTTCAACTTTTCGCCAATCGCTCATATCGTTTATTTTTACAGACATTAAAAAACTGTTTTGACATTATTAGAACACTTTTTTGAATACAATTCAGTGGTGTAGTTGGCTTCTTGATATTTAATAAAATTTTCGAGTTATAACATAAAATTATATATTTTTTAATGGAAATCATAGTAGGCAATGTCACCATTAAATAGAAATTTTTTTTCTGTTTTCAAAAATACATATATACTTTGTTGGGTTTATTTCTTACAATGAATAGAAAAACACGCCTTTTTTTATTATTCTTGGGTGCATTCTATTCTTAATAGGCTGGTTTCAACAAAGGCCGACAACTTTTTTGTTTGTTTTATTAAATATCAACTCTTGTTCAAGTATTTTGACAGTTGCAGCCGCGTAAAGAGAAAGAAAATTAATTAAATGATTAACACTGTACTTTTATAATCTGCAATCACCAATAAAATTATTATTATTATTAAACAAAAAAAAAATAGAACGAGCATCCTCTAAGAGGCACAAAGATTACAACAATAGTGATACGACGTGGTTTGGGTCAAATTCGAAATTCTTTAATATTTATAATATTTTTATTTATTTATTCATTTAATATTTAAGTTTAAAACGAATTTTTTTCGATCAAATAGGCATTTCATGTGATAATGAACTGTATGAATAATGAATATGTATAAATTAAAAACATCTTAAAAATAAGAAATTTATTGCAGAAAAAGTTAAAGAATATTGAAATGTAAGTAGATAATAAACACAACTCTTGATATATCACAATAAATAACTTAAAATCCAGAAAATAATATCAAAATAAAATCACAATTTAAACACTGCCGCGCTAAAATACGCATAAAACTCATGTTGTAACTCAACCCAGCTCTACCGGCGCTAGCTTTCTATCTCTTATGTTCATCGCAATATCTCTCACTCTTGTGCTACCCAATCATCAAATCTTTGTTAATATTTAATAAAAACAAAAGAAAATTGTCGGCTATTGTTGAAACTAGCCTACTAAAAAAGAATCCACCAAAAATAATAAAAAAGGCATTTTATTATATTAACTGTAAGAAATAAACTCAACAAAGTACAGTCGAAGCTCCGTAACTCGAACTCCCAAGGGACCTGAGATTAAATTCGAGTTATAGAATATTCGAGTTAAAGGACATGAATACATACATATGTATTTATTTACGTATTTTATTAAGAAAAAAAAAACATATGTAAACATTAGTAAATACGTACATCAAAATTTAATCACCATTTAATTAATTTTATTGCCGATTCAAGTAATTGGTGATTAAATTTTGATGAGTAGCTTTCTTGATACAATTTGTTTCATAAAAATGTTCAATTTTATTTAATAAGGAATAAACAGAATCCGTTGTACTTTCTGTATATGTATGTAAAGATAATACGACCAAATTAATCGAAACACTAAACGCAACTGAAGTGCGTAGCATTATTGTCTCGGATCCAAAGTAGGGTATTCCCTGGAATCGTTGTAAATTGATGATAAAAAGGTGGGGATTTCTCGTAAAAATTGGAGTTATAGAGCTTTGTGAGTCCTTTGTTCGTCAAATTTATTTCGAGTTATAGAAATTTTCGAGTTATAGAAATTCGAAATAGGGAGCGAAAAATCAATGCGAAACGCTAGGCAAGTGCAGGGGACTGCAAGCAACTTCGAGTTATAGAAAAATTCGAGTTATAGGAGTTCGAGTTACGGAGCTTTCACTGTATATATTTTTGAAAACAGAAAAAAATCTTTATTTAATGATTACATTGCCTACTATAATTTCCATTTAAAAAAATATAACTTTATGTTATAAGTTATAACTCGAAAATTTAATTAAACATCAAAAAACCAGCTACACCATTGAATTGTATTCCAAAAAGTGTCCTAATAATGTCAAAACAATTTTTTAATATCTACAAAAATAAACGAGATATGACTGATTAACGAAAAGTCGAAAATCTCAATTTTGGCCTATAACTCGAAAACAAAAGAAGATAGCCAATTTTTGTTTAGTCTATTGACTTTATCTCTAAAAAAGAGATCGACGCTGGATTTCACAAACGTCACTTAACTTTAATCGTTGATTAAGAATAATCATTCCTATACCTTCAACACATGTAACCATGGCAACGTTTACTTTTAACGGATGTTTAAATTTAAGTAACGTTTGTGAAATCCGCCACGAGACTTGGCCACTAGTTTTTTTCTATCTCTTATAGTTACAGAGATGCCCATAAGAGACATCGAAATTGATTCACCCTGTACATCAACTAACAGTTTATTCACACTTCACTTTGCATTATTTAATGCACACATTGGTGTGTGTGTGTGTGTCAGTCTAGTGATGGCATCTTTCAATCATTCATTCCCCTCACATTTGTTTCTCTTAACAAAAACTTGTATTTCAGTAATAGAACAGTAGTTGAACTACCTTGGGATCATAATTTTTTTCTTTTATGTGCAACATTTAATTAATGTATAATGAATCACGAACTAAATTACAATTAATACATCAAATCATAAATACAAATAAATATTGTTACAGCAATTTTTAAACTCAAAACTAAAATAACATAACAATATGTTACGATTCGTTATCGTTATCGATAAAAAAGTTAAGATTTTTACAAATTTCAAAATTTAAATTTAAATTAAGATTTTCTGAAATTTTAAAAATTTTATGAATTTATAAATAAATAATTACATACAGGGTGTCCCGTGACGTAATGTCACCATTTCACCTACGTGATTATCAATTCAAACTAGGTAAAAAACTCTAATAAAGTTTTGTTCTAAAGTAAACCGTTTCAAAAATACTGGGTATTTAATGTTTAATTTTTTATTTTTTAAAGTTTTAAAGTTCATCAAATCATGTATCCGTTCACCTTATAATCAATTCAAACTAAAAAAAAATAATAATAAAATAAACCGTTTTTCAAGAATACAACGTGTCTTGTAATTTTCAAACTTTATCTCAAAAGGTATTCAAAGCCAACTAGACCTCTTTTGAAGCGCGCTAGAATGTGTTTAGCAAAGAACGGAGGTCATTTCGAACACCTTTTGAGATAAAGTTTAAAAATTCTGAAAATTACAAAACACGTTGTATCCTTGAAAACGGTTTGTTTTATTAAAGTTTTTTTTTAAGTTTGAATTGATTATTAGTTGAACGGATACATGATTAGATGAACTTTAAAATTCTAAAAAAAAAAAAAATTAAACATTAAACACCCAGTATTTTTGAAATGGTTGACTTTAGAACAAAACTATATTAGAGTTTTTTACTTAGTTTGAATTGATTATCACGTAGGTGAAGTGGTGACATTACGTCACGGGACACCCTGTATGTAATTATTTATTTATAAATTCATGATAGCATTCTCCGTGCCTTCTCCACACTAGAACTCGACTGTCTGAATGATATAGAGTAAATCGGGATTCATCTGTAAATAGACATCTACTCCAATCTCTCTCGTCTTCTACCTACAAGGTGCTCCCTAGTTAATAATGGACACACTGCTCTCCTTCGCGCTCATAAATTGAATTCATTCAACCTTCTTCTGATTGTTCAATTGGAAATTACCACTCCCGTACCACCATAGAAATTGTTATTTATTACACTTGAGGATTGAACAGGATTACGTTTAATAAGCAATCGTAGATATTGGTTTTGAGCAGGAGTTGTGTTACTTTGCCGACCTACTCCATGACTAAATCGCGTGCTACCCGTTCTTTGAAACCTGTCCACAGCTCGATTTATTATACTGTGTGACACATTAAAAAATTTTGCAACTTCACTTCGAGATGATCCGTTTTGAATCATTCGAAGAGCGTAATCTAAATTACCTACACTAAGACGCGGCATTTTTTAATAATATGCACTGATAGACAAGCTACAAATAAAACAAGTAAAAAACAAAAGAAACATTTCGATTGTTCGTAATACATATAATAATTTTGTTGGAAAGACAAATAATTTTGTTACTGAATAAAAAAATAGAACTTTTTATTTTATCAATGAAAAATGAGGTAAATATTTTTCTAAAACTGTATTAATGCAGAAAATAACGTATGTACAGTTGAAAAAAAACTCGCAGCAATCCATGGAAAATTAACGTGTGTCTTAACTTGATTGTAATGAAATAAATGCAAACCCAGTCATGTTACAGAACGTCATGAATGGTTTAAAACGTAGAGTTTTAAAATGTATTGAACAGGGTGGAGGGCATTTTCAACCCTTTTTATAAATTAAAAATACATTTTTAATTTATAAAAACATTAAGCAATTTTGAACTCGAATAACTTTTAATATAATTTTTTTTCCGACAAATTTGTTTAAGTAAAATTCATTTTTAAGTCAAAATATTAGGTTTTTGATATTTAGAACCATTTTTGAAATTAAGTGAATGGGCCCGTTGACCAGCAGTTTAGTTTAAATCCGTAGATACATATCACATGCCATCTTCAGTACACACATACGCTCACAAGTTAAAAGCATTTCATAAAATCTTTGGTTATACAGGGATATCCATATAAACCGTTCGTTAAAAGTTTTCAAGGTTGCAGTTCACGTAGATATTTAAAATTTAAGGAGCAAGGGTTTTCCGTAGAGATCTCTTTAAATAAAATAAAATTGTCTTTGTACCACTTCCGGTTGTACCGGAAGTCGCTATCAACTCGCTTATTTTAAATGGACTGCTATATTTTTTATCACGTTTTTGAATTCTACATGTAAAAATATGTTAAATTGCAATACATTTCCCTATCTCTAAAATGCATCATTTTTGAGATATTTTGAATTTTCTTGGAAATTTGGATTCTGCAATCTGATTTTCAAAAATTATAACACAGCTGTTATTGAAGCAATTTTATTTGTAATAGCTAATATTGTAGTTGAAGCTTTAAGGTTCTTAAAAATTCCATCAGCATAATCTATTAAGCTACAGGGTGTCTAAAACGCACCGCTCCACTCGAAGATATTCAAACACAGAAAAATATTTTTTCAAATGGAATGACCGATATTTTAATGCACCATTGTATGTGGAATCAAATGCTGCGTCGAACTGTACTAGCATTCCCTATACCTAACTTTAACAGTTTTTCAGTTATAAGATATTTTTGGTTTAATACATAAAAATTTACATTTATTAGATTAAATAATTCTAATTTTGTTGATATAGTTATGAAAACAACAAACAATTGCATTTAACGTTTCCTGTTACTACAAATTTTAAGCAAAAGCAAAAAAAGTTGAGAATCAGAATCAAAATTATTCAAACGCTGATATTTTAAATCTATTTTTTAAATTCATGAAGAATGATCTAAAATTGTTCAGAGCAGAGAATGTGTGTTCAATAAAATGTACCCCTCTTGTCTCCTATGAATGAAACACAGTTTGGAAAGTTTGAACCTAACTTTATACAATTTGGAAAAATAAAATGTACGAAGATCGGTAACAAATAACGAAGATAATTAGACAATGGTTTTAAAATACTTTCACGCTAATCCAGAGAATTGCAAACTAGCAGCTATTTTATTCTTCAATTTAAAGTAATGAAATTCATACTTTTCGTTTTATAAGATCACAAGCGTCCTAAGAGAAGGATGATTAAAGAACTATTAAAATTTGTGAATTTCCACTTGCCAAATTCTATTTTCTTTGGTTGACTACAAAATTTGTAGTAACAGTAATCATTGTTATAATTTCCATGCTATCTTAATAAAATTAAAAATATTTGACCTATTAAAATTGTAATTTTCTATGAATTAAATCGAAAATGTTTCATAACTCAAAAACTGTTAAAGTTAGGTATAGGGAATGCTAGTACAGTTCGACGCAGCATTTGATTCCACATACAATGGTACATTAAAATATCGGTCATTCCATTTGAAAAAAAGTATTTTTCTGTGTTTGAATATCTTCGAGTGGAGCGGTGCGTTTTAGACACCCTGTAGCTTAATAGATTATGCTGATGGAAAAAATTCCAATTTCTTAAAAATAAGAACCTTAAAGCTTCAACTACAATATTAGCTATTACAAATAAAATTGCTTCAATAACAGCTGTGTTATAATTTTTTGAAAATCAGATTGCAGAATCCAAATTTCCAAGAAAATTCAAAATATCTCAAAAATGATGCATTTTAGAGATAGGGAAATGTATTGCAATTTAACATATTTTTACATGTAGAATTCAAAAACGTGATAAAAAATATAGCAGTCCATTTAAAATAAGCGAGTTGATAGCGACTTCCGGTACAACCGGAAGTGGTACAAAGACAATTTTATTTTATTTAAAGAGATCTCTACGGAAAACCACTGCTCCTTAAATTTCAAATATCTACGTGACCTGCAACCTTGAAAACTTTTAACGAACGGTTTATGTGAATATCCCTGTATAAGCCAAAGGATATTCTCCTTACCAAATTTCCAACGGAAATGCGTTTAATCATCTCTAATATCCACCTGCTATTCTTTACTATTACTACTTTACTATTCTTAGTTTGTGCTCCTTATGTTTACGACCGGGAAAAGAAATTGTAAACATTATTAAAAATATTCTTCTCAGTCCAATTAAGAGTATTATACGTGTGTGAATTTATTTTAAGTACCTTCCCCATAAATCATCATTTCTTCTGGGGATTTTTCCATAGAAGTCTTACTCCCTCAATTGAATTGGGAATAAATTGGCGGATAATATTTCTAATTGTTTCAATGCATACTATAAAAGGTATCAGAAGGGGGGTGTTCCTTGGGGAACAAGATGATTTTGCCAGCACAAATAATCAACAATAGCAAACCAAGCATCCCTAAGGTCTAAAATCACTAATACCCGTATTCAAAGTATTTCCTTCAATAAGGGACCTCTTAGAATGGGTATTTTAAGGCAGCTGCCATTCTAAGGGAACTCTTATTGAAGGAAGCCTCAAGGAAATACTTTGAATATGGGTATTAGTGACTTAGGGATGCTTGGTTTGCTATTGTTAATTATTTGTGCTGGCAGAATCACGAGATGATTGATAAGGAAGGTACTTAAAATAAATTCACACACGTATAATATCAAATTCACGGAACTTGATATCTGCGTCATCAATTACCGAAGTTACAACCGATAAATATTTTAGTATTATTTCTTCGTCAACGAACGGTGAATAAGAAAAAAGGATGGAGTTATGCTTTTTATGTCTGATTATGCAACGCCAGACGCACTGTATTTATGACGCAGAGCTCTTCTCTTATGAAAAATTCTATAATGGAGAATATGGAGGAAGGTTAAAGGATATTTGGCAAATAGCTGTTCTCTCCTCATACCACGATTATAAAACTGGGCCTTAATTGGACTGAGAAGAATATTTAATATTGTTTACAATTTCTTTTCCCGGTCGTAAACAACGAGCACAAACTAAGAATAGAAAAGGGGACAGTGGTTTAGGTGGATGTTAGAGATGGTTAAACGCATTTCCGTCGAAAATTTGGTAAGGAGAACTGACGATTGAGAAAGTTGAACATGTGGTTTAATCTGACTAATTTTACTATTCACTTACCGCAACCTAAAACTTTTGCTGGGTCGTTGTAATTATGAATTGACACGGATGACAAACAATAATAATTTTTATTACAAACAATAATTATTATTGTTTGTCAATAATTATTATTGTTTGTCAATAATTATTATTGTTTGTCCACTTTTTTTTACTACTACAGAACATTAGTTGGCGATTTTGAATTTTTAATTTATTTGGCGACTTCGTGTTTGAAAAACCTGGCAACCTGCGCTGCGTACTCATTGCTCTTTTCACTCTTGCTATTGCATTCAAGCAAATAGAGTAATTTCTAATTTGTTTTGAGAATAATGTCCTATTACAAATAAACATTGTCAGAGGAGAGATCTGGGAGAAATAAACATCTCTTTTACTCAGAACAGTTAGAGCAGGACAAATAAATAAAGCTATGTGTAAGGCGTTCCATTACAAAAGTGTCGAAATAATTTCAAATATAGTTATGTATGTACGATAGGTACACAGATTTTAAAAACGTTCTTTAGTAAAGCCGTTATCTTTCACCTACAATATGTATGTAAAGTGTGCAGATAGGTACTGACCATTAACATAGAAGTACTTGTGCCTCTGTAGATTTTGAATGATTTTCTTTTTTTTTATAGGTTGGAAGCAGTTCATTGTGGTTGCTTCCCGTTGGTGCCTAACAGACTTGTCTATCCCGAAATATATCCGTCAAATTGTCTATATGAAACAGAAGAGGCGTTATATAAAGCTATAGAACGGTTTTGTTTAAATCCCAGTCAAGCAGTATGTGAAAGTCAGCAACTGAACATAGATTTATATAAATATTCTACTGAAAATTTATTGCCATCTTATTTGGAACTGTTTGGGTTATAATAACAATTAATATAAGAATTTGTAGCCGGTGTGTTCTGTAATTACATTTTTTATTGGACTTTAAGATTTATTTCTTGCATACACACCATTGTGCATTATCCGGTTTATTTAAAACTCTCCCAGCCCATGCCTGTTAAAAATATTCGTAACATAGGTAACAAATGAAATAAAAAATAAGCCTACCGCTATTGCTTTGATTGATTGTCGTTACATGTTATAAACTCTGAAGAGTTACACTTCCGTTAAAAAGCATTATGGGACATGTTTATTAGAAGTTTTTTGTTTGAATAACTCATAGGAATTAACCGGTGAAGTTTTTCCCCGACGTCATAGATCAGCCTGTATAAATAAATAGAAATAAGCACTAACAAATTTTTGGCGGAAAAATTGCCGCCGCAATTGAGAATCGAACTCGAGTCTTCTGCTTTCGCGGCAGATCCTCTGACCACAGAGCTAAAGCGACACCGAGTTCAGTTATCGTCTAATATAAATTAGAATCGGATTAGAATCGCCAAAAATTTGTTAGTGCTTATTTCTATTTATTTATTTATAGTTTTTTTTGTTATTTCACATTTTGAACGATGTAGGATCATCAATGATACACACGGCCTGGTGTTGTCATCCAGTGGAACAGGCCACGTATATCATTATTGTGATCATTAGGTTTCTTCTTACAGCAGTTTGTAACCGTTACAATCTGAACTGAGTATGCGCAGTTGAAAGATGTATGTGCTTTTAAATTTACCGACCGCGCACCCTCGTACAAATGGTTACAAAGTGCTTCAGTGAAAAAGTGTAAATATAAACTGGGTAAACTAGAATGGTCCAAAAATATTTCACAAAATGAGAGAGAAGCACCAAATCAGCAAATCAAATTACATTGTGATCTCCTGTCTCTCTCACTTTGTAACAAACTTTATATGTACATATATATAAAAATTAGTATCGTTTTATATGACCTTGATACTCTCGCAATTTACAGCAAGTTACAGCAATTTAAATTTCTTAAAAATTGACGAGCACTTATTAACTACTACTGAGATTAATACGAAAGAATTTGAAATAATAGTTTTCCCATTTCCAAGGTAATATATTGCTTACAAATGCTGATAGCTTGAAGTCATTTTAATTTTAAGGTATGTATGTATCCAATAAAAGAAATAGTGACAAAAGCAGTACGTAGAAATCCATTCAATTAATAAAATTTATTTTACAAAATACAACTTAATTATTAAATAAATGAAATTTAAATAAAAATTTTAAATTATCGAAACAAAAATATTTCACAAAACAATTTGTTTAAAATGCTGACCCTGCATTTCAACGCACATTTCTGCACGACGAATCCAATTTCCGGATACTTGTGGAAATTGTTCGCGCGAGTGTTCTGTAATAACGTTGATCTGATGGCGTAACTCTTCGATGATATCAACTTCAGTGGTGTAAACCCGTTCTTTCATGTATCCCCATAAGAAAATTCAGGTCAGGACTACGTGGGGGCCATGGAATAAATCCACCCCGACCGATCCATCTTTGCGGAAAAGTAGTGTCAAGATAATTTCGAACGGCATGACTAAAGTGCGCAGGACAGCCATCGTGCATAAACCACATATTGCGGCGCACATCCAAAAGAACATCTTCGAGGAGTTCCGGCAGATTTTCCTGTAGAAAATGTAAGTAGGAATCGCTATTAAGGCGTGCTGATAATTCGAAAGGCCCTATTAAGGTGTTGTTCACAATCCTAGCCCACAAATTCAAACTGAAACATTCTGAAAAGTATTCTCGCGGACCGCATGTGGATTTTCATCAGCCCATAATATGTGAAAATTATGGAACTTGAGACTACCATTTCTAGTGAAACAATATTCATCCGTCACCAGTACATTTCTTGGAAATTCTGCTTCCCTATTAGCAATGATTATAAGTAAAGGGCGGATTATATGCAAAATGCATATTTGTTCATTTCAAAGCGACATGAAAAATCTTCCGTATCTGAGCGAATTACGTTAATTAGAGATGATTGACACCAATTTAATTTTGCATATATTGATATACCTGTACATGTTTTTGCAAGAAAAATGTATTTATTCTGCTTTGTCAGGTTCAAATCGAAAATTGAGATGAAATTTTTGGAAAAACCCGAGATAATCACGTTAAAAAGAAGAATAGTAGCTATAAATGTCCGCATCCTAATCGGACCACCAAAACGGCGATGATTTACAACTTACATTACTTTACTAAGTGCCGATTTGGTCCATAAAAAACATACGTTTTACAATTATGGCATTAGCAAATACCTACGAATAACTCGACGCTTCGGCAATCTTTATCTGTACGTCTTATGCACAAGCTTGAACAAGCATAAATTTAAGAAAACAAAACACACACAACTCGAAAGTTATGTGTTGGATCAAACCATCAAACCGTATCCTGAACTTATGCTGGACGGCAATGGAGTGTTTTGCAAAGCTTGCAGTAAGACAGTAAATACTTAATTTTAATTATGTTACTTATGCTGGATTCATGCAGCTATTTTTGTTGATATTGAATCCAGCATTAGTTCTTCCATTTGACTAGACAAATTTTAAATTGTTAATATTTTGAAAATTTTGTGTATTGAAAATTTCTATTACTTTAATTAACATTTCCACTTCCTGTAGATTTTGGAAATTTGAGTCCAACTCAAATTTTACAACATTGTAAATTCTACAACATTTTACAATCACCTCGGTTGATGTTGAAAGGAGTTTTTCAACATATAATTGATCTTGTCTGATAAGCGATAAACATTTAGTTTAAACAATTTGGAAAAGCATAACGTGCTGCAGACAAAAAAAACGATGCGTGATATAGATATTATGTAATTGTATTGTTTAGTGTTACTGCATTGTATGTTTTAATGTTTGTGTTTGTAATTTTAATTTACATACTATATGTATACGCATAATAGTATATTATGCAACAAGTTTTATAAACGGCATTTTAGTCACGAGTTTTAATTAGGCACGAGCGAAACGTAGCGGAGCGAGTGTCTAATAAACGAGTGTCTAGAGAAGTTTATAAATCGAATTGCATACTATACTTTTTCTACGACCAACACAAAAATACCAAAATTCGGAAATTGTGCCGTGACTAAAACGCACAAAGTCACAGCTTGTCAATGTGTATTTAAAAGATCGCTTAGCAACGTGGAAACGATAATACGATAATTTGTGTTTTAAAGATGAGAGTAGAAAAAACTATTTAATAGTGTTTTTAAAAGTTTTTTTTTAATACATATTATTATTTTTTGGAATGCATTTTTTGCATATAATTTTGCATATTTTAGGTAAACCAGTGCATATTTTGGCCAATCTTAATGCATATACAAGGAGGACCAAAAGTAATGGGACACAGAACAATGGTGGATTCCTCACGTCAAAATATTACGATTTAGCCGAACTTACTTACCAAAAGTTGATAATGAAAAAGATACATACTATTAAAGTAAGAATTTCAATTTTCCGTAATAATTCTTCAAATTTTTGACATATCGTCTTAAAAATTTAGGTACGGGTGTTTCTGGGGACAAGAAATAATATTATGCAATTAATTTTGATATAGTGGATAGAGGGCGCTACGTATGCTGTTATTCTGCTATTTAATATGCTCTAATTTTTTTGTGAGTAGGTTTATGAGACTTTTAATAAGAAAATATTATTCCACTGTCTTTCCTTTACCAAAAAGGTGTACCTGTTTGATAGCGCTAAAGTTAACCATTTTCGAGATATTTGCTATTTTATCTTGAATGGAACATGATTTTTACGATAGTTTTTGTTCGATTTCATTCTGTTCGAAAAGTAATAGATGTGTATTGGTCATAAAAAGTGTGTTCAAGTATTTCGTAAACAGTATAACGTCATTATAAATCAGAGCCAAGAATGTAGATTTATTTTCATTTTTCTCTTAAGAAAAACGCGTGTACTATCGTAAAAACCACTTTGCATTCAAAGCTAAAGTAGCAAATATCTCGAAAATGGTTAACTTTAGCGCTATCAAACAGGTATACCTTTTTGGCAAAGCAAAGACAGTGGAATAATATTTTCTTATTAAAATTCTCACAAACCTACTCACAAAAAAGTTAGAGCACATTAAAGAGCAGAATAACAGCATATGTGGCGCCCTCTATCCACTATATCAAAATTAATTGCATAATATTATTTCTCGTTCCAAGAAACACCCGTACCTAAATTTTTAAGACGATATGTCAAAAATTTGAAGAATTATTACGGAAAATTGAAATTAAAATTCTTACTTTAATAGTCTGTATCTTTTTCATTATCAACTTTTGGTATAAGTAAGTTCGGCTAAATCGTAATATTTTGACGTGAGGAATCTACCATTGCTCTGTGTCCCATTACTTTTGGTCCTCCCTGTATATGCGCATATTTTGCCATTTTTTGTTGCGTATAAATCCACCCTTTAATTATAAGAGTGTATTAAGATACCTAACCCAATATAAAAATGCGTGACTGTACCTATGAGCAGCGAGCGATGAGCGACGAACGTTACAACTAAATTTTCAAATGCACTAAAATTTAAAATCAACATGAGCATGGCCAACTACATTAACATTCACTGACGTGTATGTATGGCCGTTTCAATTCGCTTAAAATTCGGTTTCGAGAAAGCATGCCGTGGAGTACTCCCCTCAGCGCTCTCTATTAAAGATACTACAGAACTACTGATAGTAACGTAACCATAACATAATGACCATGGCCAGCTCCATTAACATTCACTGACGTGTATGTATGGCCGTTTCAATCGCCTAAAATTCGGTTTCGAGAAAGCATGCCGTGGAGTACTCCCCTCAGCGCTCCCTATTAAAGATACTACAAAACTACTGATAATAACGTAATGACAACGGCAATTACTTAAAAGCTCACAAGAGGCGCTGAGGGGAGTACCCGTCAAAATTTTTAAAAGTCGAATTGAAACGGCCATACATACACGTCAGTGAATGTTAATGGAGCTGGCCATGTAATGACAACTGCAATTACTTAAAAACTCACAAGAGGCGCTGAATGGAGTACCCGTCAAATTTTTAAAAGTCAAATTGAAACGGCCATACATACACGTCAGTGAATGTCAATGGAGCTGGCCATGACATGAGTGTGCATATTGAGCGCTTTGCCGCTAAGCGATGGCGTTGCGTTGTTCGAGAACATTCGAGAACTTGATTGTAAGCGATGAATAAAAGCGTTGTCGGGCAAGATCAAATTTTATTGTAACGAAATAAATGGCTTACGGAATCTGCATGTACCTGCTAGTGACAAATTTTGGACGAACAAAATTTTAACTGCACAACTTAAAATATTTCCGTGTTTTTGCGGCATCGTTAGATTTTAGGCAAATTAAGTGTTAACATGACACTTCAAATTTTGACGCAAAATTACTGACGCGGGTAAATTATAGTGACAACGAGAAGTACCTAGCAACCAAAATATAAGGTTACCCTAAAATATAAAAAGTGAGCAAATAAAAATCAGATTAGAGTAGGCGGTGCAAAGAAAATGTATGTCTGTGATTAACTGAATTAATTAATGTAATGCATTCATGGACTGTCAAATTTATTGACTTTTTATTTAATCACAGACATACATTTTCTTTGCACCGCTTGCTCTAATCTGATTTTTATTTGCTCACAGGTTACAAGTTCCAATTTAAAACGGTCACAGCAAAAATTTGAATTTTGCTTTTAGCAACATACAAATTCAACAGGTGACGATTTTTTAATTTTGAGACAGACAATAACAACAATGTAATTTATTGTAAAATACCTATTTATACTGCCATCAATTGTTTGCTACTGTTGTTCATCGATCGCTTGTGTATTCATACTGATTTTGCAAACTACAGTTCACTTTTGCAGTAAATGCCGGTCGTATACAGGTGTCTCAGAAAAACTGTTCCTAACATTCAGAAGTACTAGAGGGCATGTAATTAAGTAACTTTTACTAATAAGTTGTGGCAGAAAATGTTTTCCCGTCAAGTTAAGACAAAATGAAGACAATGAGGACTACAAAAGATCTCAATGCAAGAAGTAACTTTTCTATTTATTTCTGGTGCTGCATAATTTTAATTCATTTCAGTTTATTATGAAAACTTGAAAAATTATAAGAAATGTTCAAAATTAAGGCCACCATTCTGGATGTATAAGTTATGACAACGTATGATTTAACGACGAATTTTTCGAAATATCTGCGGACGATCAAGAATGGTATTAAAAGCAAGAATAATTTGAACCACTAATTCCTCTTCTGTGTTGCATAGATATTCGATTTAATGTGACCCCAAATGCAAAAATGGAGTCATATTTCGCGATCGTGCAGCCTAAAGAAAAGGACAATTTCTCCCAATTCAGCGATTGTCCTTTTAAAGATTCCTTGGCCTATACGATCGCGAAATATGACTCCATTTTGTATGACATTAAATCGAATATCTATGCAACACCTGCCAACACAGAAGAGGAATTAGTGGTTCAATTTTTTTTTGCTTTTGATCCCATTCATGATCGTCCTCGGATATTTCGAAGAATCCGTCGTTCAATCTTACGTTGTCATAACTTATGCTTCCAAAATGTTGGCCTTAATTTTCAACATTTCTTATAATTTTTAATAATTTTTCTTATGTTTTCTTAATAAATTGAAATGAATTAAAATTGTGTAGCTACTAGACATAAATAGTTATGTTACTTCTTACATCGAGATTGTTCCTTGTTTTCATTTTCTTTACTTCGTTTTAACTTGACGTGGAAACATTTTCGGTTACAACTTTAATAGTAAAAGTTGCTTAATTATATGCCCTGCACTACTTCTGAAAGTTAGGAACAGTTTTTCTGAGACAGCCTGTAGATCTGAATTAGCAAAATATACGACGAAACGACATGACATGACAGATGCCGCAAGGCTGTTTCACGAAAGTTAAAAGGAGATAACTACATAAAAATTCCTTGGTTTATCGATCGATAGATCGGCATATATTGGTAAAGTCAATTGTACATTCTTGCCGTTTTCGAAGTCAGTACGTTCTTTTGGTATTTGAAAAATAATATAAAAAAATATCAAAATATCAGGGTTATTCACGCAAACTGTCCATTACATTAAAATAATAAATAAATGTACTAGACGCCGATTGACAAGACCGATTTATGTAAAATTTTATGTTTACGAGCATACCTTGATTACAAGTTCTTGTGAATGTTGCTTAAATAAATAAAACTTCAAACGTGCGTTTTATTGGATATTAATTACCCAAAAAATAATCAATCTCTTATATGACGGCGTAGTTATAGTATTAATTAATCACATAAATAATACTATAACACCCTGTACTGCTGTTTAAAAAATACGATTTTACAACATAAGCGTAGTTGGCCTTTTCTGTGTGGGAGCCTTTTATAAATACTAAATACTCCTAATTAAATATTTCTAATTATATATTTCTAATTATACCGGCTGTTTCAAATTGAGTGTGCACTGAAGGGATCTTCTAAACCGTAAGAGATACAAATTTGGTTAAATGGAAGAAAAGTTGCACAAATCAATGCCTAATTCGTATTCATTCACAGAGTAAATTTTTTCTTATTTCTTCTTGAGATATTGATCAAAATGTAAAAATTTCGATTTTCTTTTTTCCTCTGTATCTCTCGTATTATAAATAATTTTGAAATTCTGATTTAACTTTCTACAAGCACTTTCTTATTCTGCTTCGAATAGAGGTGGCAGAATTGAAGTCAAACGTTTCGTCTCTCCACGACCATCATCAGTTTCGATTTTTTAAATACAACGTATATCTTTTAATTATTCTATTCGATAGCATTTTTTCTGCTGATTGCAGTGATGTATAACAATTACTTAATTAATTAATTAATACTTTTTTCAAGTAAAGTTAAAATATGATAAAAAAAAGCTTGATACAGTTTCGTCATGATTTATTTAATAAGTAAATTTATTCCTTAGTAATTTTTTTACTTACTAAATATTAATAACTAACATTCAAATGTCGGAAGAGGAAAAATCAATAAAATCAATCAATCAATCAACAAAAAATCAAAGGGCTAATATTTGGTGATTTTAGAGGCCACGCGACAGGTCCATTTGTACCTATCAGGAAAAGTTTGATTCAAATAATTTGTTGTTATTTCAGCATTATGTGCTGGTGCTCCATCATTTTGAAATTACAATTCCATAATATGATTTAGAGGAATGTAATCTAAAATGTTTTCCAATGGTGTTCTTAAAAAATCAAGTAACGTTCAGCTGTTACATGATTTTCGTAAATGATCGGACCATTAATTCTATTATGCCAAATACCACACCAAACATTTAAGCTGAATTGTATCTGTGGTCACGCTTGTTGAAATCTTTTTTGATTCTCCCTGGACTAATATCTATGTACATTTCTATTAAATATTCCCTTGTTTGTAAAATTAGCCTCGTCAACAACTATCTCGTATAACAAATTCTTTTAACGGATACTACAAATGTGCACTATCAGTGTCCGTTAAAAGAATTTATTATACAATAACTAAAGAGACAGATATTAAATAATTCATTGAAATTTACACTATACGTAAGAAAATGAACTAAATATTTGAAATTATGTATTAAATAAAATTTTCATATAAAAATCTGTATTATTTAAGCTTCAAATTAATATCAACAATTAAGTGTGATATACCATTACAATCAGGAGAAAAAATGGCAACAAATACGATAATAAAAAGGTATACGTTATATTTAAAAAATGTAAACTGAGGATGGTCGCGGAGAGACGAAACGTGTGACCACAATTCTACTGCCGCTATTTAAAGTAGAATCCAAAAGTACCTTAGAAAGTTAAGACAGAATTTCTAAATTATTTTTAATAAGGGAGTTACAGAGGAAAAAAGAAAATCGATATTTTTACATTTTCACCACTACTTCAAGAACAATTAAGAGAAAATTGATTCTGTTAATGGATACGAATTAAGCAATGACTGGTGCAACTTTTCTTCCATTTAACCGAATCTGTAACTCTCATGGTTTAGGAGATCCCTTCAGTGCACACCCAATTTGAAACAGCCGGTATATTCTAATTGTAATTAATATATTATCATCGTTTTTAAGGGGTGGTCGATTTTTCATCCGGGAAGAGGGCTAAGCTCTTTTAGCTACGCCTACGTTGTACGAATAGTTTGACAACTCTCTGTGCAATTGTTGTTTTTATTAGAAAATTTGTATGAGCATGAAAACACTAAATTTTAACTAATACAACCGAATTTTTGGTCTTTAAAAATAAAAAAATTAGCAATGGTGTATCATTCAAATTGAACATGTTGATCTAATAAATGGAGAATTTCACTGTTTCTTTCAGGACAATAATTAAACAGCTTTCTTTCATTTTGCGACTGCTTTGCAAGGTTTTCCGGAACCAACGCTTCCATCCATCGCTCACAATCAAGTCGATTTTGAAATGTAGCGTTACGCAACGCTGTTGCTTAGCGGCATAGCGCAACGCTTTGCTCAATGTGCACATGCATGTTGATTTTAATGAACTTGAAATTTTAGCTCTTACACTCATCGCCCATCGCTTAACGCCCACCGCTCATCGCTGTCCAATGTGAACGGAATTCTAGGCTATTTTAACGCTTAACGCACGTCGCTTATCGCTTAAAGCTGGATTTACATGGAGCGTTGAGCGCGTCAAAACGCCAAGCGTACTCTTCTCCCATTGGTTAGTGCTCGATACGTAAAAAGCAGTAGCCAATGAGAGTACAGTACGCCTAGCGTTTTGACGCGCTCAACGCTCCATGTGAAGCGAGAAACACACTGAGGCGGTTGCGGTAGCGTTTGCGATAGCGGTGGCGATGAAAACCGTTCACATACATGCGACAAGATAGATCTGCCACAGAATATCTAACAATCAGAATGCAAACTCTCGGCGGCGCCTTTGATCTTTTCGGTACACATTTCGGTGACCTTCAGCCATTTTGTCAGGCTAGACAATAGAGATATGCGAGTTGACTCACCGAGTCGACTCTATGAAAAAAGCCGATGAAGCAGCTCGCTGTAGTTCAGCACAGCAGCTCTCAGCTCTTGCTGCGCCGGGCTGAGAACCGAGAGCTTCCCAATGAAACGGCAAAGAGTCAACTCGATCGAAAGAGTCACTTTGCCCATCTCTACTAGACATTGAAATTACATTTTCACTTTTATCTATGAAGTGAGAACAAGAATTTAGCTCTGTTTACCAAGATACTGCTTGTTGCTGCAATTTCTTTCTGCATACACATCACCAGCTTTCTTCTTTCCAGTCATTTTTATGCAGAAATTTATTTACAAATGCTTCCCGTGAACATAACCTAACAACCGTGCACTACACAATTAATCAAATTCTAGCCTGCCAAAATGGCGATTTTACGATTTGCGTGACCTACCCCCACCACAAGAGTTTGCATTCTGGTTATTCTGTGGATCTGTCAAGAAATTTACGTAACTTTACTGTGATCGCGCGCATGTGAACGTTTGTGACCGCCACCGTCATCGCAAACGCTACCGCAACCGTCTCAGTGTGTTTCTCGCTTAATTCCAGCTTAACGCTTGCCGCTCATCGCTCTCCAATATGAACGTAACCTAAAGGTAAGTTTTCCAATCGGCGTATTATTTCCGACGCGGAGGACGTAACACGCCGACGGGATCGCATCATGGATGGGTAGGAAAACCTACCTTTATACTGAGTATGCTTTATGCCAAGCATGGGCATGGAAAGGGGAAGTATCTCCCACTACGCTGGGCAATAGGTCAAACGAGTGTCGATTGCAGCTAGCTTGGTCCCACGAAATATAAAATTGTAGACGGCGGCGGCGCGGTTTATTCATTTTGATGCTGTTCATATTGAATTAAACCGAAAATTATTATAAATATTGTTTAAAAAAGGTTTGTTTTTCAATTTAAAATGGTCTCAAACTTGTACGACACTGTTAAACGCTAATAAACCAACATGAACTAACTCGCTCGGCGCTCTCTGTTTTTGATTTCGTTGATACGACTGAATCTGTTACATATGCCGGCGCATGTTTGTTTGAAACATCGGGATCGTCGCAAATAATTTATGGTGAGGGTCGAGCTTTTGGCGAGCTCGCGCCCATCGCTGCTTTATGCTGTGCTTATGCGATGCGCGGCGGAGCGGAGCTCCGCGACCAAGCAACGCACATCTAGCGCGGATCGGCCGGCGCGGCGCGGCGCCACGAAGAGAAAAATATTCTTTTGCTTTAATCTTATGTACACGCGCACACTACGCTGAATGGAAGCCTAGCGACCTTTTTATGTGTGCGATAGCAAGCGACGCCGGTTCCCAATTTTTTGATCTGAACTGTTCATCTTCCTTGTTATTGATTATTACTCACAAAAATCCCGGCACTCTCGCTAGCTTTCGAAGACGTTTTAACGCCTGCAGTAATGGACCGCATTAGTGTGACGTCAGAATAGGCACGAAATTTGAATCCGAGTCATTCTCAATTTGTTATAAAATAAATTGAACCTTAAGGCATAAGGCAATAAAGGTCACTTTATAAGGATCAGTTTTTGAGCCACTCGTACGCAAGCATTACACATATTTAAGACATGAAGTGTCCCAAAATGAATAATTTGAAGTTTTAACTAAACACCTGACTCGAAATCATCCGTCTAAGGTATCAAAATATTTATTTATAGCGAAATGAAAATGATGTAACATTGTTTGTTGTTGAATAAACCGTAAACTTATGAACACAAGGAACCAGAACAAGCACCAACAAACAAAAATCAGATAACAGATGACAACAGAACAAACACCAACAATCACAAAAACAGTAAACACAGGTAAGTATTGAACATACGAAACAGAAACAAGTGACAATTAGGTTATGTCAATGAATTATTAAGCATAGAAGTAGCATCCAATATTAAAACTTTGAAGTTGACATAACCTCTAAATTTGTTTATAAACTACTAAAAACAATTAAGGGGTCAAGTTTTCTTGCACTCGCCACGCTTAAACGAAATGAGTAAAAATTTTGGATGGCCGGTCAATTTATTGCTTTAACTATCTTTTGTTATTCAGAAAAATTTTAGTTCTCACAGAACCTCTTTATTATGAAAGAGAGTCAGTTGAAGTGATACTGGTAAAAATAATTGTGATTTTTGTCAGATTTGATTTCGAATTTTTTTTCTTTAATACATCTGCTGCCATGCAACGCAATGTGATAGTTGAGCAAGGTGTAAGAAGACATATGACACCAATAGAAGTCAGTCGGACTGTTACTCTCCTGCAAGAATGCAATACACAGCGATATGCTGCCAAACAATTCAATGTACCGCAGTTTGTAATATGGAGGTTGTGGAAGCGATACCAGAATACTGGAAGTGTTACTCCTCGTTTTGGACAAAGTCGTCACAGAGCAACCACGCTCTTAGACGATCGATTTTTACGTTTGCAGACTCTTCGAAAATGTACCAGCACATCCCGTACTTTACAAACTGATCTTTTTCGGGCTACAGGTCGACAAATTTCCGATCAAACAAGCGCGAATGCAATTCGCCCAAGAACACAATAATTGGCAGATACGCCATTGGAGAAAAGTTTTGTTTACTGCCGAGTCTAGGTTTGCATTGTGCTCAAATGATGGACGGGTTCGAGTATGGCGACGACCAGGGAAACATTTCCTCCTAATACGATACAAGAAAGAGTACCGTTTGGTGGTGGTTCTGTGATGATCTGGGGCGATATTTCGATCGACAACAAAACTGATATTGTCGTAAGAAACGGAGCTTTGACTGCACAGCCTTACATTGACGAGGTTCTCCAGATCCAGGGACAACTTCGTGCACATGCTGCAGGTAAGAATTTTATTCTAATGCAAGATAATGCCTGCCCACATGTTGCGAGGATCATTACTGAGTATCTGCAAGGGCAAAACATCACCACATTGCCATGGCCAGCGTGCAGCCCTGACATGAATCCCATTGAACATCTTTGGGAAGAGCTGGATAGACGAGTCAGAAATCGACAAAACGCACTTCTTACACTACGGGAGTTAAAAAAATGCCCTTTTGGAAGAATTGGAGCAAATTCTACAAGACACCACCCGAAGACTAATACGAAGTATGCCAAGACGCTGTGCAGCTTTAATTCAAGCCAGAAGAGGCCCGACTCCATATTAAAAATAAAAAATTCAAAAAATAATGTTATAATATTGAGAACAATAATTTTGCTTAATTTTCTGCATAACTTTTTTCTGGAATGTTCTTAATTAATTTTCATTTTTTGTTACATAATGTTAATGTGTTTATTGCAAAGTTTAAACTAGTGTTCATAAGGATCCTGCGTTTCGAAATTACTAACTTTTATTAAGATAAAGTCTAATTTCGAATATATACAGTCGCTTAAAAGCTTGACCCCTTAATTGTTTTGAGTAGTTTATTTCCCACAGGACCAATAGCGTACCGTTACAGCAGGGGAATGTTTCTCATTCTTTCAGTATAAAATACACAACTGTGAGCTATTGGCACTAAATAAAAAGCTCTTACCAATAATTTTATTCTGTGAAATCCAATGTGTGATTCTAAACGTAAGTACACTGAGAAAAATGAAATAGTTAAGTCAACAACTTTTTGAATGTCAACTTTTTGTGCATTGACTTAAATAAAATGTACTTGTTTCAACGGTAATATTCTTAAGTGAACATCTTGGAAATTGTTGAAGTAACACTAAAAAAATGTTAAACTATTACGTTTGACTGAACGATGTAAATGTTTTCCTTAAAACGAAAGTGCTTAATATGTTAAATCAAAAAGTTGAAATTTCAAAATGATCGTAAAGTGCTGTTGCTTTTATGTGTCTGTTTTGATTTTTTATTTAACGTAATAAATGTTAAGTCAAGTAAAAGCGAGGATTAATTCCCATATTAATAAGCTATCGAGTTCCAGATGGCGCCTACTAAAACTTCACGTATATTTACTGCCTGTGTCAGCATAACCTTGTTGTTCGACATAGTTTCTTAAACGGATAAGTCATTCATATTTCGAATGCGTCCGACATTATAAAGTTCGTTTAGAGGTTTATTCAGCTCCTCTTGTCACCTCAACAGAGGGGTTATCTTACTTTGGCAGTATCGCAAAGAGGTGAACATTTAATTGATGTTTCCCTAAACGATAGTCTAGATTGAATTGACTCTACGCTTTTATTAGCCGTACTGAAAAATTACTTTAAATATATCAAAAATATAATTTTAATTCCCTAACGGCGTTCAGACAAATAAAATATTTAGCAATTTTAACAATCTAAAGTTCTTGTATGAATCTTCTTGGGCATTAAAGCAACAAGAAAGATGTCTTCATTGTATGCTTGCCTCAAAGAAAATATTGAGTTGATTCAATCTAAAATCTTTAACATTTTTTGACTGTTGGTTCAATGACCACGCGTGATTGCTAATAGGTAAACGAAAAATATTGTTAACTGAACGTGTTTTTGGTTGACTGAACAATTTATTTTTCTCAGTGTAAAACCACTGAAAATGGACATTCAATTTAGATGTGTAAATCACATCCGACGCTGCTGACTTATTTACATATCAACAAACGTTTACGAAACTGATAAATGATGCTACAAATAGCATAAGAATTAGTCATGACACAAGTTATTACATTAATTTTCATTCAAAACTACTTATTAATACGCAAAATGAACAATTATTTGAATCCGGCAAGTCAGCTGTTCACGAATGCGTCCATGATATGCCCCTCGACCAATCAGACGCTGTGTCTGATCAAAACAAAGTTACAGGTTATGCGGAATTCAATAACTTGTATACCATACTCTTTCTATTTATCCGATTTCAATGGGTTATGTATTCGATAGCAGTAGCTCGTGCGCATGTCATGTATGAAAATAGCGTTACATCATTTTCAATTCGCGATAAATAAATATTTTTGATATCTTAGGCTGATAATTTGAGTCAGCTAGTTAAAACTTCAAATTATTCATTTTGGGACACTTCAAGTCTTAAATATTTCTAATACTTGCGTACGAGCGACTCAAAAAGTGACCCTTGTAAAGTGACCTTTATTGCCATATGCCTTAAGGTTCAATTTATTTCACGTCAAAATGGGAATGACTCGGATTTGAATTTTCGCAGCTATTTTGAGGTCATCACTAATGCGGTCCATTGGCTTGTAAAACAGTTCTATTGCATACAGAAATTTCTACGTTTCCTACAGTCGCAAGCAAATTTCGGCCGTCGCGTCGTCGTTGCAAATGTTCGCGAGAATGTTACGTGCAATAAATTTCGGTATACATATTTATCAAATTAGCGAAACATATTTAAATAAATGTTGATTGCGACCGTTGAAGTAATAAAAGCCAATTTAAAAATGATGTAGTAAATTTTAGCAGTATAATTTTTATTACATTAATACTATCGGTAAACTCGCTATCAATATTTTCTGAGTCAAACAGAAAATAGCAAGTAATATTTCACCCACACTTATAAATAAAGACTCCAACTCTCAAGCCCGAACGCATAGGCGCTTCGATGCACGCCTGGCGCCGATCGAATTACCAAGCTGCGAGCATTATTTCTTTGATATAGCGAGAATATTTGGATCAATTTTGTTACATTTTAATTTGTTATTTGCTATATTTTTGATGATCGATACAATTTTTTAAAAAAGGACGATTGATATTTACAGCGCATCAGCGCGAGCGGTGAGTAACATATAACTGGGCGGATAAACGGATCTTTTAATTGGAGACTTTACTTATAAAACAAATACGGACTGAACTAATTATGTGTCGTATATACTCGGACTCGGAGAGTACTTTAATTATAATTTAATCTCACTGCATTTCTGTCGGAGTGTGGATTTTGTAATTAAATAACGTTTTTTAATATTTCAGATCATATTGCATTTACAAAACTTGCGATTGCGAGCACTACAAGAAATTATCGCAACTCGGGCTTCGCCTATTCCAGCGTAACATTTCAGAAATTAATCTTTATTGCCAGAGACCTATTTCATAATAAAATACAAGCTAATAATATTAGAACTGAATAAAACGTTTGATGATTGAGGCTACATTTACATTCAATTTCGTGCCAGCATGAATTCGTAAGACGAGAGTTTGACGTATGCTTTCTATCATTTACATTAGCCAATGTAAATGATATCATAAGAAAGCACACGTCAAACTTTCGTGTTACGAATTTGTGATGGCACAAAATTGAATGTAAATGTAGCTTGAATTAAGGACGAAGTAAAAAACTATTCGTTCATTCAGCTGACAGTATCGGTTTGTAAACCGAAACCGTCGGTTTATAAACTGAAACTGCCAGCTATAGTTTTTTACTTCGCCCTTAATCCGGTCATTAAACGTTTTATTCAAAACTAATATTATTAGTTTGTATTTTATTATGCAATAGGCCCCTGATTGTGTTTATTTATGACCGCTGTTTTATGGACGCGGCGAAGTTTCGCCGGCAGTGTGCGCACTTCCGCGGATAGGAAGGTAACATTCATTAGTCCATTTTTAGAATGAAGCATTCATTAGGAAACTTTTTTTTAATTTTTGTAATTTTTTATATTTCTTACGATTTAGTCACAAAATAGAAAAATCTAAGAGGTTGCAGCGTTTCTTATTGAAAACAGGTACACTGTATTAGGCTGTATAAAAAAACAAATACCTACTACATATGTAATTTTTTTTTCAGGTAGAGGCATTCATTAGTGAACTTTTTTTCATCTTTGCAACTTTTGATACGTGCTACAATTTTGGTCACAAATTAGAAAAAGCAGCCATTTGGATTTTTCTATTTTTTGACTAAACTAAACCATAATAAGTATCAAAATTTGCAAAGACGCAAAAACGTTCACTAATGAATGACTCTTTTTAAAAATAAAATAGTTATTCATATAAAAGGTATTTGATTTTCGTGTATGGGCTACTTTTTTCAATAAGAGACGCAGTAGCCACTTAGATTTTTCTATTTTGTGACTAAACCGTAAGAAGTATCAAATATTACAAACACGCAAAAAGTTTCCTAATGAACGCTTCTTTCTAAAAACTTATTAGCTAAAATTATTTTCATAACTTTAAAAAAGCTATTGCAAAATCTGTGTTGTGGTAACCAGGGCCGCGCCACCCATAAGGGCAAGATGGGCAGTGCCCTGGGGCGCCGGCCACTTTGGGGCGCCTGGATGAGTAGAATTTAAAATTTTATTCTATATTGTAATAATTTAATCATTTAAGTCAGCGTTGCTCTCAAGCGCTTGAGTAGCGTCATCCCCTCCTTTGATAGGTTGCGCGATAGACAGGCGCGGTGATATCATAAAGTCGAGGTGAGTGATTGTCTTATCAAATTAAGAAAGAATAGAGCGCCGAGATTTATAAGTCTGCGATATAAATCTACGATTAAAATAAAATAGAAATGCAAACATTTTTTAAACAATCCTGGGAGCGTCAGTAGTCATCCGTTTCTCATCAATGTAATATTTATAATTAATCGCACTTCAGCCATCTATATTTCTTTATGTCGTTATTGTTTTCACTGACTGGACTTGTATCGTTGCTATGAGTTTCGTCTTCCCCTTACTAAATGGAAGGGGATAAATTTCAAACTGTAACGGCTCGTAAGCATCACTGATTTAAGTCAATAGGTGCGTTTTATTGCAACGTTCGCGTCAGCCGGTAGAAGTAAAACGTCGTTTTATTGTGCTGCTGGTGTCCACTGGTGGCAACTTTCTCTACCGTCGTTCAAGACGGTAGAACACGGTAGAGAGGGTGGGGATATGTCATTTCAATTTGAATCCATCAATTCGTCTTCAATGACTCTTTGCTGTTGTAAAAATCGAGCTATTATCGGAAACGGTATTTCACCGTTTTCCATTATTCCGTTAAATCAAGACGAAATAGTACCACTTTGACAGCTGAAGGTTAAAGCGTAACTATTACCGTTTTATTGTAACGCATCTACTGGCGTATACTTTTGCCACCGGTAGTGCACAATAAAACGCAGCAAATGCTGGGCACGATAGTTCTAGTGAGTCATCCCCTCCACTCTGCAACAACTGTGATCGGCGACAGTCGAAAATATTCGCCACTCGTCGAGACATTATATTGCGCGTCGCTGGTTCTAATCGTGCCGATTTCAATTTAAACTGGAATAAGCGCGAAATACTTGCGGAGAAGTATAAGGGGTGGTGGTACTGTTCTCCTACTGTGTCCGGCACTGATTTAAGTAAACGTATATTATAATAGTACCGTTATCAATAATCGAAAATACGCTTCATACTTCTGTATTAAATATTTACATTCCAAACATTATTCAGTCATAAAAAGTACGACGAAGTGCCAAAATGCACCCCCAAAACAGCAGATTCAGAAAAAGACTTACAATACAATTTAAATAAACTAAACAAGGAATTAAATAAGGTAAACATGAGAATAAACATAGACGAGACGAAAACGATGATAATAGGACAAGGGAATAAGACATACGACATCAGAATAAACGGTCAGAAAATAGAGCAAGTCGAGGAATTTAAATACCTAGGAACAGTAATACAAGACAACGGAAAAATGGAAAAATAAATAAACAATAAGATAGCTACAGTAGGAAGAATGTATAACGGGTTAAGAACAGCATTTTTGGAAAAAAGAGAAATAACGACGGACATAAAAATAGAAGTAGTTAAGAAAGTGGTAATTCCCACACTAATACATGGTAGTGAAACATGAACTCTACGAACAAGGATAAGAGTAGAATTAACGCGACAGAGATGAGATTCCTGAGGAAAATAGATGGGAAAACAAGAAGAGACAGAATCAGGAACGAAGTATTCAGGAATAAGTTCCAAATAAAACCGGTAATGACAAGAATTCAAGACAGACAATTAGGATGGCTAGGGCATATACATAGGATGACGGAAGAAAGACTAACAAAATAAGCGTTTGAAGTTCGAGTACAGGGGACCAATCGAAGAGGTAGACCTAGAAAATCATAGCAAGAGGAAATGAAGAAGACCGCCCAAAAAAGGGATATACAATGAAGAGACATAAAGAACCTAGCACAGGATAGAAAGGAATGGAAAAAATTAATCAACTCAGCTCCACAGTCTTACACCGTACGGTAGAAAGACTTAGGAATAAGTAAGTAAATGTATATTATAATAGTACCGTTATCAATCATCGAAAATACGCTTCATACTTCTGTATTAAATATTTACAAACCAAACATTATTCAATCATAAAAAGTACGACAAAGTGCCAAAATGCACCCCCAAAACAGCGCAGTTATTCTTGTCGAAACACGATTTTTTCCCGACGTTCACCACACAAATCTACAGGTTTAATCCTGTAGATTCTTGCCCAGAAGTCGTTGGCTAGATTTTTGTGCGCGTGCGCGTTTACTTATGCTTCAATTTAAAGGTCTGTTTGATAGCTCTGCACTTTTCTACACTTTTTACACCAACCGCTCCTGATAGAGTGAGATGTATATAATTAATGTGAGTAGGAGTTAGAAAAATAGAGTAAAGGTGCTAAAAGTGTAGAAAGTGCAGAGCTATCGAACAGACCTTAAGTCACCATAGGGAGTAACAATTATTGTATAAAATCTATTATACATTTTTGAGATAAGGAGGGGCGAAATTGTATTTTTTGCCCAGGGGCGCATCTAAGGCTAGGCGCGGCCCTGGTGGTAACTCTGTTTTTCACACTAGTTGTCTATTCCAAATTACTAAAACCATCTGAAAATGTGACTTACCTTCCCGTAGATACTCATGCCAAATATCATACAAATTTGTTCAAGCGTTTTTTTTTATTACAAGAATAATTAACTTTTTTTGAACAACTTTGAAGCAGAATACTGCCTTAACGACGCGACTTAACTGTCAATGCGAGAGGTCTCTGTTAATCACAAAATGGCCGATAAAAGCGTGAACAACATTGCAGTTACGAAGTTTGATTGGTGCATGTTTTCTGATGTTTTCTATGTTAAACTAGGGTGACCAGACGTACTCTTTTTAAGAGTACTGTTCTCTTTTGTTAGGAGTTGTACTCTGTACTCTTACTTTTTCAAAAAAATCATTAATGTTCTCTAAAATGTTCCTCTCCAGGAACTACGTACCAAAAAAATTATAAAAAATTTTTGTGCAAATCGGTTTTGATTACAGCGGATTCCTCAAGCATGCTCTGTACAGCTGTTTCAGGCCTAATTGGGCCTTCGTCAGCAGAACCGTAGCTCGAGAATCCCACTGCAAACCAAACTACTACCATGGCCTGCTCCATTAACATTCACTGACGTGTATGTATGGCCGTTTCATTTCGCCTAAAATTCGGTTCCAGAAAGCATGCCGTGGAGTACTCCCCTCAGCGCTCCCTATTAAAGATACTACAGAACTACTGATAGTAACGTAATGGCAACTGCAATTACTTAAAAACTCACAAGAGGCGCTGAGAGGAGTACCGTCAAAATTTTTAAAAGTCGATTGAAACGGCCATACATACACGTCAGTGAATGTTAATGGAGTTGGCCATGCTACTACAATGTCAGGTCAAAAAGCGATCGAAAGATGTCGCTACTTAAATTGTTAAAAAAATTATAATTATGTGGGAAGAAAAACAGGAAACTGTGATGTCGTGACGGGGAACCGTGTACAGTGATCTAATAAAAAGTGCTTGTGATTGGAAGATTATTAAATCTTTGGTTAATTTTATTCTTACCCTACCTGGGTCAAATGCACAATGCGAAAGACTTTTTAGCACAATTAGAAACTATTGGACCGAAGAAAAAGTCGGTTAACAGTTTCTACTTTAGAAAGGGTTATGGAAGTTAAACATAATATAAAATTGTTATTGAAAGCAAAATCTGCTAAAAAATATCAATAAATATTTTTTTAAATGGTACACTCTTTTTGGTTTCAAAATCCTGGTCACCCTAGTTAAACTAATTCGTGAAATGTTCATCCTTTCGATGGTACCAGCAGAGGTCGCCTACTTTATTTGATTTCGCGAATACACAAATATTGCCTGAAAAATTATGGCTGCTATCACATAGAAAACTGTCAGCCATTTTAGTTGCTTTTCATATAGCACGGTTCGAATGCATATTACATATCGAGGGCGTCATATCAGAAGAGCGTAAACGCCATTTTATAATCCTATGCTGATACGCCCTTCTGATATGACGCCCTCGATATTCATATCCACTATGTGTAATTTTATTTCTATCATATTGAAAAGTTCCTAGTTGCGATTTGTTTTTCTTTTGATTTAAACTGTGGAATTGTAAAATCAATGGGTGTCGAGTGGAATCGGATGATAATGATCGGAATCAGCTCCGATTATCATCCGATTCCGTCCCATCACTAGAACTGGCTACAGTGAGAAAAATGGCACAAAGGAGTACGTTTATATTATCAAGAATTCCGAACATTTTATTCAGATTCGCATTAAAAAGCGACTCAGTTGTTTAGAGTATCATTACTTGTCATGATAAAATTACTATAATTTATTCAGCATAATATTTCATTATGGTTTATTATATTTTAACATTACGTATTATGTAGAATCATAATTTTATATTTTTAAACTTAAACAGTTTCATTGTGCTAAGAATCATGATTAATTTAGAGTAAGATGGATCTTATCACATGACAGCATTATACTTTTATTTTATCGATAGGAATGATGTTTTATCATAATCGCAAAATTTCATTTTTCTCAGTGTATTCAATACATTTGTGGAAAGAAAAGAAGGCAGTGTCTCCAGTTTTAAGTAAAATAGCGTTGAAGTTTATTTTAGCTCCTGCTTTAGAGTTTACAGTGAATTTTTTTCCTGAAGCTGGAAATATTTGCAAAGTAGGAGCAGAAAAGTTGTTCCTCCTCCATGATCTATCCTGAAAGAATTTTCAGTACTGTAAATAAAAATCCTCATTTATTATTTTCTTTGTTTCTTGTTATTTGATTTGCAGTAGTTGTAGCGACCACAGCGCCACCTGCGGCACATCTCTACAGCATTGCCACGCACCAAGCTCTAACTCCCTTCCACATCACACTCAGCCCCTCTACAAGATGGATGCCGGGGCTATATAAACGCGTGCAGAGCAGCTCGAAGATCATTCCTTCCCCAGCCAGCTGCAAAGTTGGAACCTCCTAACCAAACCCAGCTGCAAAGTTGGACCTCCTCTCCAAAAGCCAGCCGCGAGGTTGGACTCCTAACCAAACCCAGCTGCAAAGTTGGACCTCCTCTCCAAAAGCCAGCCGCGAGGTTGGACTCCTAACCAAAGCCAGCCGTAAGGTCGGGATATCCTGGTTTCCACGTCCGTCAAACACCTACGACCATCCAGCTTCGTCGGGCACTGAAACGCATCAGCAGAATACGCCGCGCTGTTTCACCGCTTCCCCCGACGCCAGAAAAGAAGCCCGTCCGGTCAGAAGACGTCATCCATCACACGGCTTATCAACGACCACTCCGCCGAGGAATCCAGTTCAGCACGTCCTCCACCTCCATCCCTTGCACCAGGACAACTGCGAACGCATCCCCGTGGACATACCGTGCACATAACCACCAGGAGTTCTGACATCTTAACATCCTTGTATTATTGTTATTAATAAAGACATTTTGTTTGTGTTTGTGACAATCGATTGTTTGGCTAAAGAATACGACAACACGCAACAGCCCCCAAATAGTTATTGTACCGAGTGATTTTTTAAAAATTTTTATCCTCTTGCCATGAAATCTGAATGGCATTTCTTAGCTTAATTGAAAAGTACCTCTTTGAATTGCTGTTTTACAGTAAAGCCACAGAATAAATATAATACAGCAGTTCACTTTCCTTGGCGGGAAAATTTCCCGCGCAAACTGAGCCGCCATATTCCGGATGGATAATCTGTCTAACCTGTATTCGACTGGACGCACGGAGTGTTTCTTTTTCTCACTCTTACATGCACTGAAACGCAGTCGCTCTCCCTCACACTTCTGCTCATTGCGTGCATCGAACATTATGTCGAATGCGCCCTTAAATTGCACGAATACGAGCAGTGGTGTCTCGTGTAATTAGCAGCATAATAGTTGCTTTCGATTATGCATGCTGGGTTAAACTTAAACTCTAGGCTTTCAAGTAGTGATCGGATAATTTCAAATTAAAAATAATCTGTCATCCGATTATCAAAATAACCTAAATAATTCGAATATCAAAAATATTTTTATTGCGGCACTGGTGGATCCATCCGCAAAATGGCACCAAGGTCAAAAAAATCTTGCGCCGCCAGATCAAAGGTGCCGACAAACAGTTTCCATGCTGGTTATGCTGTGGTAAAGCTAAAGTCGCCGCTTCACGATACGTCCAGGACGCAAGATGTCATGCGTTCGTATAACCTCGGGACGAAATTTTATTATTTCGCATGCGCTTAGTACGGGTTTTGGTTGAATTCTGCCTACGACTTCAACCGAACACATCACATTTTGCGTCCTGGGGCCCGATTCTCGAATCGTGCGAATACATTCGCATACGAAAATGACGTCAAAATGACGTAGATTCTCGTACAAAACTATAAAAATTGTTCGAAAATTGCGTCATTTTGACGTCATTTTCGTATACGAATGTATTCGCACGAATCGAGAATCGGGCCCCTGGACGTACCGTGAAGCGGCTGCTTAAGATATGCTGTTCAGATTTCATGGCAAGAGTTGATAAAAAATTTTTAAAAATCATCTGATATTTTCTCCTTAAAGAATTATTGTTTTGATTTTATTATGGAAGTTTAGTGTTATTTAGAACTATTCTATTTAGTTAAACTTTCGAGTAAGAATTGCTTTTTTTCCGAATGGATTCGTAGGAAACATGAAGATTCTGTTTTACAATGGCCGCGTTCAGGTAACTGCAGCGCTGCAGTAAGTACTTTAATAAAGCGTAAACCTTAACGAAGTGCATGTGACGTCATTGTCATTGACGTAATTCAAGCGGCCGCCATTTATCAAGCAGGGTATTATATGCTACGCTGCATTGCAGCGCTACATTACAGCATAAGGAATTCATAACCTCTACAACTAAATCAAGTTCAGGTAATTTAAAGTGCTACAACTTTACGCTGTGCTGCAACGTTGAAACAAATTTTTTACCTGAAGGCGATCAATGTCATTAACATTTTGTACAATATTGGGTGTTATTATAATGGGGCGACCAGTGAATTTTCCTTTTTCTACATTACCGGTTTGCAAGAAACGTTCAATTATTCTAACACAGTGTTGTGAAAAAAGACGAAACTCAATTTTTGTTTAGAATAAATTCGATTATTTTCATTTTGTACTCCGCTTCGAAAATAAGACATTACTAAAAATTATTTTGTTCTGTGCTCAAAACCATTTTGGTAATAAATTGTGATAATTAAATATCTGATTTATTTGGTTTTCTCGATTCGACAATAATAGTATATCGTAGACCGAGGCGGTAAAGTGCTTCTTTTCCAGGTCGAGAGAAGATATAGACAGGCGAGGCGAGCAGCCGAGCCTGGCCACTTCTCGAGACCTCGAAAATTGCTTTATCGCCATGGTTTACACATTATTTTTTTCCTACACAATTATAATTAATTTTGTTAATATCTCACAAACGTTCTTTTTCTCGAATAAAAATATTAAAAGTGAGTACTATTAAAATTATTATAGATGTTTTAAAAGACGGTAATACGTGTACTAGCGTGGCCAAGCGGTCAAGACGGTGGTTTAATACACCAGTTTCTTCGGAGGCATGGGTTCGAATTCCACCGCTCCCGAGTTTTTTTTCTTGATAATTTTAATCCATGTTAAAACCAAATACCAGTGGAATTAAATAAAAAAAACTTACGTTTGTTAATTTTTTGATGTCGATGAGAATGCATTCCAGAAATTATTGTCGCGCCACCTAGTGGTAAAGCCTCGTAAATTATTTCCTCGGCTAGGCATTTATGTTCATTTTGCCGGGCTAGCCGTGGAAACGTTTGCTTTCTCCTCTCTGATGAGCAGGTAAAATTGAATTTTCTAGTAGTGTAGGAAAAAAACTAATTTATTTGAATTTGACAATCTAGTGCACCAACCTAAATTTTGAATTTGAGAATCCAATGCACCAACATAAGCATTGAAAAGTGTTGCCAATCTAATAAAATAATTTTCAATCATTAAAAGTTACTCGGTATATAGTAGCTATACTTTGCAGCGTTTTCTTTAAGCGGCTGCCATTTATCAAGCGGGGTATTTGGGGGTATTTATATGCTACATCGCAGCGCTGCATTACAGCGTAAGGAATTCATAACCTCTACAACTGAATCAAGTTCAGGTAATTTAAAGCGCTACAACTTTACGCTGTACTGCAACGCTGAAACTAAGGCTACATTTACATTCAATTTCGTGCCAGCACAAATTTGTAACACGAAAGTTTGACGTGTGCTTTTGGCCAATGTAAATGGTACCAAGGGGTGCGTTTCGTTTGCGCGCTCACACGCTTTAAGCGCTCACGCTTACAAGCGCTGTTTTCTGTTGTTTCCTTTGGGGTTTAGTCGCTTAAGCCGTTATACGCAAAGGTGTTTCTTTTGACTTTTGTTTGCACAACGAATTCATAACCTCAAAAATATAACTTCAATAGTGAAATTGATTCAATCATAGCTGCTGTAGCTATTTCTAAAGTGTAATGTTTGTTTATAACCTGATTATGATTAGTTGATCTCCTCATACGCATCTCATACGTTCCATTTGGAATATAAGCGCTTACGCTTTTGCTGCTCTACCTCGATGGAATAAGCGATTTGAGCGAAGACTATGACGTCATAATGACGTTACTATTTCGTCAGCCGGCCTTTGTGAGCGTTTGCAAAGCCAAAGGGAACGATTTAAGCAATGCTTATGAGCGCTCAAAGCATGTGAGCGCGCAAATGAAACGCACCCAAGAAAGCACACGTCAAACTTTCGTGTTACGAATTAATGCTGGCACGAAATTGAATGTAAATGTAGCTTAATTTTTTACCTGAATGCGACCACTGATGGACAAAATAAAGATTAACAACAAATATGGCTAGGGAAGTGTAGGGAATTTGCAAAATTTCATCTGCCAACCCTGGTACGGCGGGTCTACAATGATGTGGTAAGACCTAGATGCACAGTGCCTTATATTTCCTGCATTGTCGATTGATAGCAGCATGTAAGTGAAATAGCGAATATCTGTGAGTAATTTTAGCTCATGTATGCGACAAGGATGTCACTCAAAACCTAGATCACGCGACTTAGAATGAACAAGGCTTTTGAAACGGGTGTATATACCATTTCACTCTTAAGTTAATATCAATTCCTCTTTGTCTACAGGGAATTTAATAGCGTTTTCGATTAATCGCACTAGTGCACACTCAGAATATCTTCATCTCATGTTATTGCATAAGGTCAAAAGAAGATGCAGATCAGCAAAGACAGTAAGTGCAACCGGTGCAGGTGAATCGAAAACGCTATAACTACACCATTTCCAAGTGTAATTCAGAAAAAATCAAATTTATTTCAGAAATTGTCAAATGTAATTCAGAATTGTTAATTAAATTTCAGAATTTATCATTTGTAATTCAGATTTGTTAATTCAATTTCAGATTGCATCAATTGTAATTCAGATAAATCAATATAATTTCAGAATTCGTTATTTGTAATTCAAATTAGTCAGTTTCATTTCAGAAAACATCAATTGTAATTCAGAAAGCATTCTCTCTATTAAAAGTGACGATTTCTGAATTACAATTGATATAATCTGAAATTCATTTAACGCTTTCTGAAATTAAACTGATTAATCTGAATTACATTTGACAAATTCTGAAATTAAACTGATTAATCTGAATTACATTGGACGAATTCTGAAATTAAATTGATAAATCTGAATTACAATTGATGCAATCTGAAACTGAATTGACAAATCTGAATTACAACTGACGAATTCTGAATTACAATTGGAAATGGTGTAGTTGATACTTGATACATCATTGCGGGTCTAGCGTCTAGCTACTTATCATGTCATTGAATATTTTTGTTGTGTTGTCAAAATATTGATGTATATTTTGTTGAAGATTTACAATGAATTTGTGTAATTGTTAACGTTTTTAAGTTAAAAATACCTAATCTAAACACAATCTCCTGTAAGCGATGAAAACATTCGATCCGGACAGCGAATACGCAGACAACTTAAACACGAGCAATGGCACAGAGGAAGTAACAGATTTATTAATTGGTAGCAAAAGAGGTCATAATCTAATAAAGTGTAATCCCGAATTAGCACAAAGTTACAGCGTGTTGAAAGCAACCCCGATGGGCCACAAAGGACGCTTTTATCAGCGGGTTTTGTCTAAAAACAACGTCATGCAAGACTCTCGAAGTCAAAGCTTACCTATGGCATTAGATAATAAAAACAATAAATCGGATGTTAATGCTGCAGACTGCTGTGATATACAAACAAAGCTCCTGCCTGAATGTGAGAGTCCCTCTCTGTCACCTACACATGAGATGTGGTTCAAAACTTGGCCAGAGCGATGCGACAAGTTGAAGAATAATGACTCGTGTTTTTCTATCGGGTGTAATCAAGAAGAGCAAGCAAAAAACTGTGATAATGTAACAAGCTTAAGCTCTGCGAATAAAGTTACTTTAAATGAAGCTCTCAAAAACATATCACTTGCATATAGCCCCCTCACTAAACAATTACACCTGGTACAAAATGAAGAAAAAGTGAAAGATGTATGTGATGATGCCAATGATAGCGACGAAAAAAAATTAGGTCATAAACGATCTCAACCTGGTTCTTTCTCAAGTACTGTGTCTAGTTTGAGTGACCCTTCACCTTCAGGGAGTCTGCTGGAAACTGAAGACACCAACACATCACGTGGTGAATGTGATGCTAAGCCAAGGAAAAAAAAATTAGCAAGTTTTTTCCACAGGTTAGTTATAATTTAGATCATTAACAAGGTCTGCGATTCATTGTGCATGAAACTTCTCGCTACATGAAGGAATTAAATTATATGATTGGGTAGATGTTAATATCAAATGTTAATGTTCTTGCTCTTGAAGGAGTGTTTTCAGTTGGAAGTCAGTTCCGTCAACTCCTACAAACAACTCGAGTATATGGAAGTTATTTGGCAAATCATGCAGCAACAATTTCATTCACAGTTCTCCCCAGCACAATGTTATTAGTTCTTCTGCTCTCATACAACATGTGAGGTCTGTCGATTATTTTAATATTAAGGCATGTAATTATACATACACATATGCATTGAAGGCCGTCCAATTTACCTGCCAAAAACGTAGAGGAGGACCTTAGGCATAAGGAAGAGTACAAGGCCATAGTGGCCGCTGCCAAAAAAAAGGATGCTGAGTATAATGTGGCCAGGCAAAAGCAGCAGAAGTTGCAGTTGCAGTTAGAAGAGCAGCAGGCACTTGCTACCAAGCACTTCCTGTACAATGTGCTTCCGAATTGGGAATCTCTGTGCGTAACTATTTTCATCATTACTAGAGCGTGGTAGAATTATATTTTCCAAGGTTATCGATTACTGAAATGCTTGCAAAGTGCAATGCATCGAGTCGGTCACCAGTGTCGTAAAAATTAGTTGTTCGCATGCGAGTAAAAAGGAACTAATTTATAGGTAATGGAAATGGTATGTGCGCACAATTCAGTAGGCCTCTGACCGATAAGCTTGAAAAATATAATATTTCCACCCATTAATCATTACTTAGAAATGATTTATTCCACGTGAAACTGAACACTTATAAAACTCTACTTTTTTTATACATTCTTGAGATCAAAAGAAAACGTCCTGTGGGACTAATTTAGAATCAAAGTAATTTATTTTAAATTTATTCATATTGAAATGTATCGATTTAGTTTACGTTGTTTATGTTTTTTTAAAAATATCTTCCTCCTAAAGTATTCATCGTAGAGCGTGATCGTAGAGATTTAGAACATACCTCATTTTAAAGCTTAAAATGGGTTTCTGGCCTTTGCTAATTATAATGGACCCTTTTCGTTATGTGAGAAATCGTATAACGTCATGCGCGGCACGAATTAAATCACGCCCAGAATAGAAGGGTCCAATGCAAGAAGTGGACATGACAACCACACATCCACTTATTGCAAATGAATGGGTGATAGACAACCATATATCGAGTGTCTTGGCCCATCTGTATTATAAGAAGTTAACATGAGATTTCAAATACCGCGTGATTTTTAAAAAATTTTATCAACTCTTGCCATGAAATTCGGACGGCATGTCGCAGCTTTACTGTAAAGTAGAGTTTACGCTTTTGAACGTGTATTGAAGGCAAGGTTACTAAAGAGACAAGGTTGCCTGATAACTTTCAACGTCATCGCAACGTCACTCAGTAGGCCCATTTAATGCATGTACTATCGCGGCCTTAAAATTTCGCACGATTTTTTATCAAGTAGCCAGAATTTCTCTAAATTATAGTTTTGTAGAACAGGCTCTTTCCTCAATTTTGACACTAAAGACACTTAACCAAAAGTCAGATTGTTTGGTTATATTTTAGGAACAGCAAGATAAAGTATTAGAACTGAAATAACAGAATAAAAGTAACGACCAACCATCTTCTAATTTTGCAATTGCAAAACCCTTCTCTCCTTCAGAAAGCACGTGATTTGGCATTGTGTTGCTACAACTTTAGCATTACATTTGAAATCTGACGTTTAAAATGATTATTTTCGACAAGCCGTCAAAGAAAGCCATATTTACAGCGGAAAATTAAATCGTGCGAAATTATAAGGCCGCGATAGTACACAAATAGATGGCCTACTGGATAACGCGTCATTCCACGATTTACCAGGCAACATTCTCTCTTTAGTAACCTTGTATTGAAGGTACACGTGTACACGGATATCCTTGTAACGACATTCGCGAATTATGTAAATACACGTGTTATTAATTCATGTATAATTATCTTTTATTCTCCGTGTACACGGATATAATTACACGTGTATTTAAATACACGGATCCGTTTGGTACGTTCCAATCCAGGTTACCTGGCAACGGATGTGTTTTTGTATTAAATACAAATAATGTAACTACACGTGTACACGTGAAATTAAATACACGGTACACGTGTACTTACTGACATGTACCTACGTGTGATATACGTGAAATAGAAACCTCTACTGTAAAACAACATAAAGGAGTACAATGACGTATTTTTCACTTATTGTGTTTGTTTTGAATTACTTGTAATTCCCACCATTTGCTAACCATGTATGACTATGTTGTTGCGCGAATGTACACTTACAATGAGATATGTTTGCGTGAAGAAATGTTTTAGCCCCTCCAACACAATGTCAATGCAATGTATAATATTATTGAATAAATCTGTTATAGTGTATTCGCGATTTATTCTGATAGGTAAGTACATCTTACAGTTCCGAACTCGCCCCCTATGACTATTATCTCTTTTCAAAACTCAAAAAACACTTGAGAGGGCGTTGCTTTGAATCCAATGATAACTTGGAAAACGCTCCACAGCGTTCTCCGAATTACCAAAAGAATTTTTTTCAAAAGCATAACGTTATTAGAAAAATATTGGAATGTGTGTTAGTGTTAATGGTTCTTACGTTGAAAAATAAAATTTTGTTTGTTCTCTAACTTGTTGTTTTCATAGCTAGGTAGATAACATTAAAAAACTCCCGTTGTACAAGAAGAAAGTAAAATAATTCGATACTGATTCCATTGATAGCAATGCAACAAAACTGTCTTGTCAGGTATCATAAAGTTGATAAAAATAAAATTATGCATTTGTATAATTTAACTCGAATTTAACATTAAAATTACCTCAGGGAAGAACTGAAAGTTTTAGTGCCGGTCTTTTCATCTTCCCGTTAAAGTTATCTGACAAATAACTTCATTTTTATGAATGGTTTCCATAGTTCAGTTAGTTTACCAAGAGGTGGAAAGACCGGCCCATGATCGGCCTTGTAATAAATACATTTATATTAAAATGTTCTTTAACTTAAAATCTTATGACCGTTGCACTAACTTTATAAGCAGAGCTTAAATTTAAGTGGTGTTTAGACTATGACATTGTTTATAGATTTAACAAAATGTTAGTCACATTCTAATTGATACTTAAGTTGAAGTTTAAATGTCAATTAGAATGTATTTGACATTATACTGACTATACGTAAATGTCACATTCTAAACATAATTTAAATTTAAGCTCTGCTTAAAAAGTTGGTGCAACCGGGCATTAAAGTTTTAAATCGTTAAATGCAAATATTTCTGAATAGCACCATTAATACAAGAATTGTTATTATTGATTGCTTTTTATTTCGATTTACATATTTTTTGTTGCAGTTCTAATAGTCGTAAAACCAGAGATCTTTGGTGGCAAGGTTTGCCTTCCAGTGTGCGTGGCAAAGTATGGAGGTTGGCAATAGGAAATGAACTGAACCTAACACAACAGCTATATGAAATTTGCCTCAATCGCGCTCAAAATCGTCTCAGTAGTCCTGAGCCATCTCATGAGTCAGAAATTGATCAAGAAAGCAGCATGGATGTCATCCAGTTGGATATAGCACGCACATTTCCCAATTTGTGCATATTCCAAGAAGGAGGGCCCTATTTTGAAATTCTTCACTCATTACTAGCCGCTTATGTCTGCTATAGGCCTGACGTCGGTTATGTGCAAGGAATGTCTTACATCGCTGCCATTTTAATTCTCAACATGGAGCCTTTCGATGCTTTTGTATGTTTTGCAAACTTATTGAACAGACCATTACACATGGCAGCCTTTACTTTGAATCAAGTACAAATGCAAGCATACTACAACGCATACAACGAGATTTTCAATTACAATTTACCAAAACTATACTCACACTTCCTTAAGTCTGGGCTAACACCTGACTTGTACTTGCTGGATTGGATTTATACCTTATTTGCGAAAGCCATGCCCTTGGATGTTGCCTGTCGAATTTGGGATAATTTTCTTAGAGACGGAGAAGAATTTTTATTTCGTACTGCATTAGGTATGAAGTAATTAATAAAAGGTCTTCCAAGTGTTGCCTTTATTTCTTCTCGACATTTTTCCACTACTCAACTTTGCTACCTTAGATGCTGAAATATCAAGAAGAAATGAAGACAACACCTGGAATACATGAAACTTGCTTTTGATGATTAAATATAACAGGTGATCAATATCTTTTTTAATCAAGTGACCTATGGAAATAAAATCATGTGTCTTTTATTAGTTCATTATTTCAAATGCCACTTGAATTACATATTTATATTGCATTCCTATCATTTTGTATAGGAATGCAATAAAAATAATTCAAATGGCATTTGAAATAATGAACCAAAGACATAATTTTTTTCCATAGGTCACTTGATTAGAAAAGATATTGATCACGCGTTATTAAATAAATATATTAAAATATTTTTAATTACACCATATTCTTTATAGGTATTCTTCATTTAAACCAAGAGCATTTGATGGACATGGATTTTTTACATGGTGCACAATACCTCACTCGACTACCGGAAGACTTGTCATCAGACCACCTTTTTAAAAGCATTCTCGCCGTAACTACCACGCTTGGAAAACAAACTTTCAGCCAAATTGTTGATCGTTATACGCTCTCTGCAGTCGATACGTAGTAAAAGTTGTTTCATAGGTAAGACCTAATATTTAAATTGTTTTTCTTACGGTATTTTTGAATTGACTGAATGGAAAAGTGTTTGCAAAAATCTGCTATGCTCAGAGTTAAAACGTCCAACATTGAAATGTTTTTGTGAAATTATTCAAACATTGGCAAACACAAATACTGCTAAAAGTGTAAACATATTTTATTATAGAATTTAAGATGCACTGAAGTAGTAAAATATTGGTTATGCATATCAATTCATTATAATCTACAGGGATGCAGGCTGTCCCATCTTGTCTAACGCAGCAGCGCAATCGGCGAACGTATTTTACGACTTTTCGTTATCAGTCGGTGGACATGTTTAGATATTTGAAATTCAGTGCAATTTTTGGTAATCAATATTTTACTATTTTTTTGTAAAATATATTTATTAATTTGTCAAGTCTTCCTTTTTGTAAGATCGACAATGCTGAACATCTTACACATCACTCAAAATATTACCTACCACTTGATGTATACATGGCAATCATGACTCTGAGTTAATTAATCTTATTTAAGACACCTACACATATAGTTGTGGAATGTCAGATTTATTCTCATCTTCAAGGAAGGATTTAGAAGTAAAAATACAAAGCTTTCCTTATTTTAACCAAATATTTTCAAGTGTACACGATATTATAAATACATATAATAGCTACATTCTTTATTTTATCATTTGTGATTTTTCAAAATATTTCATCAGATTATGATGTAATGCTCATCAACATTTCAAACGTTAATTTAATTTTAAAAAAAACTTATTTAGATACTTATTTTAAAATACTAATCCTTGATCAAATTCACTTATATTCGATATACCGTAAGTGTAATTCGAAATCCAGTCAGTAAAAATCAACCGCTCCAGTAAATACCGCGCTGCCCCAAGCTATGTAAGCATCTTGCAGCATATAGTTAGTTAATTGTAATGCAGAGTGGCACTGGGTTTCAAAATACACTTTTGGTATGTATGTACAGGTTTCTTAAAAAATATTTTGCACCCCACCTAGAGGCTTTATTTTAGGAGCTAGAGAAAAACTTGGATTGCAAAAGTTATATGTTTTTATATGTACATATTATCTTTTAGAGTTTTTACAGAAAAACAAAAACAAAAACATTCTCTATATAAGAGCATTTTTATTTGTTTCAAAAAATATACAGGTGTTTCGCGAGGAACTACCAATATTTGGAGAATGGATTCAGGGGACAAAAATAAACAACAAGGGCCTTATGAACATAGAGTCAATTCTCAATCAACAGTGGCAAACGTGTTTATTTTCTATTATAAAGTGAAACGTATAAAGAAAAATTAAATTAAATTTTCACCGTCAACTTTGATACCTGTGTCAGCTCGACTGTGGATTGCACATAAAGCTTGTTGAAGTGCATGGTGATTTTCTCTTATTATTTCCACAGTAATAATTCAATCGAGTAATACCTTCCTTGTGTTTACTTTCGTTGCGAAAACTAATAACAGCCAATAATCCAAAGCGATTATTTAGATAATTTCTCACATCACGACAAAAATGGGAAGGAGCGTCATCATGTTGAAAGTACATGTTTCGCCTTATATCCAATGGTATACCTTCCAGTAGATCTGTCAGCTGATTTTCTAAAAACTGCAAATATCTTTCTCCTGTAATACGACCTTCTAGCGCAACTAAGCCTAGTAATTGATTATTAATCATAACTAAAGTCTCCAAAGGTCAAGCCCGAATGCATAGGCGCTTCGAAGCCGCGTATGGCAGATCGAATTACGGCGCTGCAAACATTATTTCTTCGATATCGCGAGAATATTTTGATCAACTTTATCACATTTTATTTTGTTATTTGCTGTATTTTTGACCATATGATATAATTAAAAAAAAAAAAAACACGTAAACATTCGTTTAAATAAAACTCGTTATGCTGCTCGTAAACAGCACTGGATCACAGATTCAGTGCTGTTTACGGCTGTGTGAGGCATAGATATAGTTTTATTTAAACGAATTTTTTCGTTTTTTTTTTAAATTATATGATATGGTCAAAAATACAGCAAATAACAAAATAAAATGTGATAAAGTTGATCAAAATATTCTCGCTATATCGAGGAAATAATGTTTGCAGCGCCGTAATTCTATCTGCCATACGCGGCTTCGAAGCGCCTATGCATTCGGGTTTGACCTTTGGAGACTTTAATCATAACACACTACATGTTAATGCCGAATCGATATTAAAAGCTATTTTCTAAGAGCTAGCAACGGATTTACTTAAGGAATTTCAACGAGCTTGAAAATGAGTAGAAAGGCGCCCACAATTTGTGGGCCACAAGGGCACTGAACACAGATCTGTGTGTCTTACACTCTGACATGTCCGGAAAGAGAAACCGTTTAACTCGAAATTTTTGTTATTTAGGCATATCAGAGGATAAAAGTTTTATTCTGGCTTAAAACTTTTATAAAAAAATGAGCTATTATAACAAAATTTATAAACTTCGAAAGGAACGAACTCTATGTAAGTCTGTCCCGCGCTCACACATTATAAACTTCGCCGCAAAATTAGAGGATATTTAATGTTGTAGTAAATAAATTGAATATTTCAAAATAAATCAACTTATATTACAATTAAAATATGATTTTACATATATTCTCGATATTCCAACGCAAAAGTATTCAAAGAATAAAAAATTTAATCAAAAAGTCATAAATACAAAAATTGTTTTTTAAACAAAAAACGTCAAAAAGCTTGAAAAAATCATTAGATGTGGTTGTCATCACGTTGTCATGAACAGAAATAGACAAAAACGCCACTTATCTGAAACTGAGGTCGTCAAATTGGTGACCCTGATGGAAGAAGGCTACACTCAGCAAGAAGTTGGCCGACGATTAGGGGTGGGTCAATCTGTGGTCAGCAGAGCTTTGCGTAGGTACCGCGAAACTGGTAGCTATCAAAGGCGACGAGGCCAAGGCAGAAAAAAGAAAACCACAATTGCAGAAGATCGCTTAACCTTCATAAGGCCGGGCTTCAAAATTAACATTAAATTAACATTTACATTTAAAATTAACAATTGTACCCCACGGGTTCTTTTTTGTTCTGTGTAAATTTTATGTAAAATATATAAAAATTTTGCATGGACACTTCGAAAAATTTATGTTATAATCGACGTTTCGCTCTGTGTGTGACAGCTTCTTCAGGAAAATTATAAGAAGAAGCTGTCAAACACACAGCGAAACGTCGACTTTAAACTCAATTTTTCCAAGTGTCCGTTCAAAAATAATGATATATTTTATAATAGTTTTCATCAGACAAAAAGGTGCTTCAATTGTAAATTTTATAGGCAACATAAATATTCAAAATATTCATAAAAATCGTCTGATTCGATTATTCTCAACAATTCATCATTGGTAAGCTTATTTTCGTTACGAAATTTTGATAACGAAGTCATTCTTAGAAGGAAAGATTACGATTTTACACTTCACTATTATTCGCTATTCTTGCCAATGTCTAATTCGACTCGAATTGGGGAATGGAATTCCCAGGCAGGTTTACAATTAGGGGATTCACAGATGTAAAAATATGTAAATAATTTTTCATGCGACAACCAGTAATTCTAGTAAGAAAAAATACTTTATAAACCCAATATAAACCACGTGAAAGGTTAGAATTGTGCGTCTAATGTCACTTTGTACCCCGGTCGGCTTTTCACGTGATCAAAAAATTTGTATCTGTTACAGGCTAGGTGGGGCACAAATGCACCCCAATGAAGTAAACTGGCCTTAACTTGTAGCAATTTTAAAACAAATGCTTTAATATTTTGGATACTATATAAAAAATATATAAATTAAAGATAGCAGAAAAGAGAAAATAAAAAAAAATATATTGTTGAAGTTGTAACAGAAAATGTATGTGTGGGGTACACCTGTACCCCGCCCGGCCTTATGAAGGTTAATCAGAATAAGTGCAAAAAGGCGACGGTTTTCTACTGCTAGAGCGCTAAAAAACGACCTCCTGCTTGCCACTGGTACAGCAGTCAGTACGGATACCATTCGAAGGAGACTTAAAGATGCTGCATTGAAGCCATACCAACCAGCTACTGGACCAGTTTTAACAGCAGCCCACAGGAGAAACCGCTTAGTATTTGCTCGTAGGCATGCTGAGTAGCAGATTGAAGACTGGAGGCACGTTTTGTTCACCGATGAATCCAGATTCTGCCTTTCGACAAATGATCGACGTGCTAGAGTCTGGAGAGCCCCAGGTGAATGATTTACGCAGTGTGCCATACAAGAAGTCGAGCCATATGGTGGTGGATCCGTTATGGTGTGGGGTGGAATAAGCCTTGCTGATCGCACCAATCTTTTAAGAATAAATGGTTCACTGACTGGTATACGATACAGGGATGAAATCATAATCCCTGTTGTAGAACCGTTTGGTGCTCTACATGGACCAGAATTTATTTTTATGCAAGACAACGCTCGGCCGCACATTGCCAATGTTGTACGGCAGGAACTCGTTGCCGCCAATATCAATGTTCTTGAATGGCCACCACGTAGCCCTGATCTTAATCCCATAGAGCATCTTTGGGACAATATCGGGAGAAAGATTAGGGGTCTTGAAAATCCTCCGCAAACATTAGATGCGCTCTCCAATAATTTGCAAGAGGTTTGGGCAGTAATCGGCCAAGAGGAGATTGCCGCCTTAATAGCGAGCATGCCCAGAAGAATTGCAGCTTGCATAGCAGCAAGAGGTGGACACACCCGCTATTAATCGTTGTTTTGATTTTAAGTTTAATTTTTCGTTTTTCCTATTTCTTGTTTATGATGAAATGTTAGAGTTGGTATAAAAGTTATTGAATTCAATTTTGTTTTGTTTGCATTACAAAGTCTGAAATGACTTATTTTAAGATTTTAAAAGCTATAATGCCATGTTGACCAAACATTTTTAGTATTTTACTAATTATCCTCTAATTTTGCGGCGTAGTTTAGTTATTTATTGTATAAGTGGACAAAATGGATCTAAAACACGCATGCAATACAACGTTTTATCCACAATCACCACATTTATGGCATCAGAATGAGCGAAATTTAATTAAAAAATATTCGTATTCGTAAAATGAAACGTGACAGGCTTTGTCATACCTACTGGTTGCTATGGTACGTTGTTTATTATTATCCACTAGTGGAATAAAGTAACTTTATTCCACGAGTGGATAATAGGTCACTTAAAATGCTTCATAAGTGTGGATAAAAGTCCAATTATAATGTGATAGTGGATAAAATGTTTTTATACGGCTGATACGGTCAGGTGCAATGTAGGTTTCGGAATTGAAGTCTGACATTTTACATTATCCCATGAATTTTTTTTTTAACTTTGAACATACTTGTAAATGAGGAGCGTTCTAGCAAAACAGGACATGTCCAACTTTGATTGAACACCAAAATTACATTTCCGAGTTAGAATTTGTTTTGATTGAACACCTGAACTTTCTATGCTTTTAAGAACTTTCTATGCTTTTAAAATAGCGTAAAAATCGGGCGATCAACTGAATTTTACCTCGCAGTTGGCCATGTCTCGAAAACGTATGTTGTTTGATAAACACAGTCGCGTCCATAGGTCGCGTCTAGTTTGTCATTTAAGTTATCGGTATTGTGTTGTGCGGTGATATTGTAAATTTTAGTACAGAAATTGAATTAGAAATAGCGTTTTTCGCATTTCATACAATCAGCCCTATGATGTATCGCTCCATGTTATCTTAACATGCATGTTATGGACTTTTTCATGTTATGTTAACACATCGGAAATATGTATCTTCTTGTCATGTTATATGTTATGTTATTACAACATAAATGTTGTTTGGCCATGTTAAAATAATTTCTAGTGTGGAGGTCCTGTTATGCCGTTAACATGGATGTTAAAACGCGTCCTACTGAGGGATTTCGCATTAAAAAGTAATTAATTTGATTGGTGATATCACAGCTTAAATGGAACCAATTATGGGTGAATTATTACATCTAAAATTATTGCAACAACTAAATCTTAAATGAAAGGTAAAGATTAATTAAAATAATTACTATAACTTCCCCTGCTTTCCAGGGGCCTGTTCCTCAAAAGTATGGACTTGTAAATTATTAAGTTACTAGTTCCTTTTCCTTGTAAAATTGTGTTCCTCAAAGAAAAAAACCTAACTAATAATTAAAATTGTAATTAGCTTGTAACAATAATTTACTAGTCCATACTTTTCAGGAATAGCCTCAGAGTTTAAATGGCAATCTGCGTTTACAAAGGTACACATCCCTATTAGGCCCGATTTTACAATCGTCGGATAAGCATTATTCTTAGAATAACGTGACGTAGGTGTGGCGTAGATATGGAGGAACGTTAAAGGATATTAAGCGACCAGTTATTCCGTCCTTATTCCACGATTGTAAAACTGGGCCTAAGAGATACAAATAGGTAATCCGTTTGAACCTCGAGAGGAAGTATTTATTCGATACTTCAGGTTTTCAAGCCCAGTTTTTCCTGATTATGCTTTTTTTCATTTTAACTGCGCGACACATTCACAATAATAACTAAAAAACGAAATCTTTAGTAATGCGAGGATGCAATATAAACATTTCATTATTTATTACAGATTTTGACGTTTGCCGTCATTTGAAGAGTAGCGCGCGCACTTGTTGTGCAGGTCGTTCGCCTTCCTTGTTGCACTTTTAGGTTTCTCCCTTAGTCTGTCTCGTTTTAATCTGTACCAAACCTTTTTTCTATTTTAACAGGTTAACATAACAGAGCCTTTAACAGACCAAGCTTTATGATTGATACATCATACGAGATTCTACATTTTATGTTATAACGCATGTTAGAATTATGTGTTGTTCTCTCATGTTATTTTAACATGGAGCGATACATCATAAGGCTGAGTAACATATCATATTAATATACTCAAAATCGTACAGTAATGGGTTACTTTTCTACATAGCAACCATTACTGTATAGCAACGTACTAACTATTATTATTTTTCATCCATCAATTGTGACAATTATTAATGTGACAGTGATTAATGTCACTTACATTAAACATTAATAAAATACGTTACTGTTTGAAATGCGAAAAAATAGTATACGCAACTCGTTAGACAAGTGTTTTACTAAACTTATTTGGTTTTTAATTTACTCGTTCGTTGCGCTCACTCGTAATCAAACAAGCCAAACTTGTTCAGTAAAACTTCACTTTTCTAAACTTGATATGTAATATACTATTACAGTAGTCCACAAAGCTTTCATGATTGAAACTTACTTTCAAAACGGACGGAAAATAAATTATATTTGGACATATTCAATTCGTGATTGCATGGCAGCACTAATCTCAGACAACAACTTTTGCTTTCAAAGCCCACTAGAGGTAAAATTCAGTTGCTCACCCTATATGATCAATTTGAATTGCTTACGTCTGCATATTTTATTTAAATCAATAAATTCTTGACTACTGACTACTAAAATATCATTTTTCATATAAAATGGACGTGTCCTGTTTTGCTAGAACGCTCTTCAAATATTCCTATGTTCAATTTTAAAAAGACCGAGTCAGTGCAGTGCAAGGTATACAAGTACCTATGATCTTCCTGTGATTAATAAAAAAAACGAGTTTCAATAAAGTAATTCAATTCCGAAACCTACATTGCATCAGACCGCATCAGATGTATAAAAGATTTCCCTGTGAGAGCAACCAGGACAGCCTTACGTAAGGGCACGAGTGCGAGAGAGTGCGTTCACTGAGTTCGTCCCTTTGAGGCTAAATTATTCCTTTTTCCGGCCCAGTCAGAGTGTAAGACGGACAGTTCTGCGATCCAATGTAATGTTCCTTCCAGCTGTTTTGTGTTGGAATTTTTTCTGATTTGACAATGTGATATGGAGCGTTATCTATGACAATAACACTATTTTCTTCTAAATGAGGAAGCACACTCTCCAAGCAGTCCTTAAATATAATTACCGTTCATGTCTTTATTGTAGTGGCCTGAAAAACAGTAATAAATATCTTTTTAGATTCGAAAATCAAGAATCCACCTTCAACAAAGCTAATATTACTATCTAGGGGCACTACAATTAATCTCTTCCCCTTGTCAGATTGGTCTTTAATACCAGTTGAATAACCATCCAAAAGTGTTTGTCTTCTAGTTTTAATGGTTGTATATTTCCAGACTTTATTTTTAACATGACCAGCATTGATCCAAGTTTCGTCCGTATAATACATTTTTCTTCCTTATTCCCAATCTTTTATAGAAGTCAAATACAGTGACCGGCAGAAAGTTGGACACATATGGGGAAATTTTTTTATTATTGATTTCTCAGAAAAATTTATTCTTTATGAAAGCTCCTGCATCTTCTCAAACTCAAAATGCACATATCAAAATTTGAGTACCTTTTGCCATATACCGAGGGGATCAAAATATTTGAAGTCGACATAAGAGTAAAGTACCTTTATTTTTCAAAACACGCAGAAATATTATTTGGAAAAGTTATTCAGAATTATTATGAGATCTCAAATATAAAATCATGGCCTCTACGACGAAAAAAAAAATTTTGCATATTTTTAATGTGTAGAACTGGACGTTTCTTCAAGTGTGACATGAATTTACTGTGGCATTTGTTTTTCGATCATCTGTCAACTAGAAATTATGATCAATAATATTCATTCCATAAAAATTCCACTTATTCGTGTCCAATAATCAAAGTTAAGGCATCAACCTTCTTATTTTTAAAGAAATAGAAGTCAGCAATGAAAATTTATTGCTCGCGACTGTATTGTCTGTCTCAAAATGAAAAAACCACCACTTGTTGAAGTATGTTGCCAAAAAACTAAATTCCCAGATATATTTTGGTTGGTACTTCACATTGTTACTTAATTTATGCGCGTTAGTAATAGCGTAAAAATTTAAAATGTCATATTAATAATTAATTTGCTCTAAATCTTATGATGTCGCGAAAACGCAGAAATCTTTTAAAATTGCGCAGTTAAAATTTTTCTCCTAAATTTGTCACTAGCAAGTACATGCGGTAGCGTTGCCGGTTGTAACTACGAAGTAAATTGCTAGGTTGGTGGTTTTTTGATTTTGAGACGAACAATAAATATTTCGATCTTTTACCATTTTTGCACATTTTTCCATATTCATCGACAATTTATGAAAAATTTTACTCTAAAGAATTTTACTTTTAATTTTTACCTAAAACTACGTACAACTGTGCGTTCAACGCGCCCGAAATCATTAAAATTGGTTAGATCTGGCTAAGATATAGAGTTTTGAATACATACTGGGTGTAGAATTGGTAGTAGTAGTAAACTGGACGGACTTGAGAAAATGAACTCAGCCTGAGATGCCTCTATTATATTAGGCAACCAATGTCAGAATTCCATTTGTTTAGAAGACAGTCTAACTGAGCTCGTTAAACTTTGACGGTTCATCCACTAATTAAACGCAGGTTAAGGTAAAAAGTAAGTTAACTGTTATTTAAATACCTGTGTGTACTTTCTTAATGTAGAAATAAATAATTTTAAATGTTTGTTGGGGATAAAACTTCTCGTTTTCATGAACATCACAGTCGAGCTGGCAACAGTGGCAGTGACAGTTTTCAAAAATATAATCATAAGATTAAACAATAGTTTAGGTTGCATAGTTAAGTTGGTGTAGATTGCGACATTCTGCGACCTAACAAAATTTTTAAAAACTTAATATTAAAAATGAACGTCAATGAAATATCTGACAAGTATCAAGTGTCTAAATAAAAACTTGGTCAAGTAGGCTACATTTAGTAATTCTGTTATGTAAATGCAATAGATAAATTCTCGATCACATTCTACTTGACCAGGTTATTATTTAGACGCTCGTTATAACAAAAATATCGCCCTAACATGGATTACTAGAGTGCAAAAAGATCGTGAACGGATAATATTTCTCCTGCTTAACATTCTATCGTGTTCAATCACGGTAAAGGTCAAAAGGTTCCCTATGCTTTTTACTGCTACCTTATAATGAATGGATTATAGGTAGGGTGCAAAATATAAAAAAAAAAAACCTGTACATATCTCATTCATTAAAGGAAAGGCGCTGCCATCTTTCTTAATTTCTTTAACACAGGACACAATTCTGTGCAAGCAAAGATTTACTCAATATTATGCATGCTATGTGTAATAAAACTATTAATTGATCTTGACAGATTGATTTAAGTAAAATCGTCACACTAGGAAAGCTCATATTCATTCATAGCTTCTGAGATGTGAATATTTCAAATAAATCACTTTACTATTATTAAATAATGTCCCTTGTGTATATCTGATTGACTTCAAATAGAACATTTTAAATCATGTAATTAAAGGCTGTGTACATGAACAATGTAATCAAATTTTTTATTTTTATGTAAATATGTACAAAAGAAAGGTGTAGATCTGATTGTCAAAAAAAAACAAAATGTAAAATGTATCTCTTTGCATTGTTTTCACGAATGATATTGTGACAAGCATGTTATTAATTTATTTAAATGAAAATTACTAGTGATATTTTAGATATTTATTTGTTACTGTAATTATTTACTTTGCAATTTCTTGTGATTGGGATTCAATTTGTACAGAAAGTACAGACCATGACTTGCTAAATTAATAACGACTTCTAACTAGCCAGCGTGTTTTAAAATAAAAGCTTCATTTACATTGAATTTCGTGCCAACACGAAACTTCACAAAAGAGATTTTCTACCGAGCTAATTATTATTCTTAACCACATCAAACCGGCCTCATTGAAGTAATGACGTAATGAGTTTTTTTTTTTTTTGGGCGGGCCCAAGCCCCCATCACATGATGAGGTGCTTGATAAATGAAAATTAACAATTGTTCATACTTAATATATAAAATATTTATTTTATTTTGGAACCATAATCTGGTTTATTCGCACTCAATTGCGGGCGTAATTTGGTTTTTATTGCCCAAGGGCTTTAAAGTAAACAAACCCGTAGTAACGTAAACAAATCCATAGTAACGCAAACAATTTACATTAGGGTAAGTTCCAGATAATGCTCACGCTGATCACACTCACGATGACTCGTAACATCGTTTCATTTAAAATTCGATGTGAGCGTACCAGTGCAAATGGAACGCCTGCGGATACATAAATTAAGCATTGACGTTTAACATAACCTTATAAAACTTATTCATTAAAAATAAACGTTACAAGAGAAAGATCTCTTGTTACAAGAGAAAGATCTCTTGGAGTGATGTTGATTCGGCGACAAAGAGAAGACATTTCAGACAGTGAAACGTCTTCTGATGGAGAATGAAAGGATCTATAACAAAAATAAGGTTATGTTTTCAGACGCTCACAAACACCCACCTTCGTAACAGGAGCGTTGCGATCACGAATTCTAGCCTCGTACAGGGTACGCGCAGTAACACTCTTCAACGCTAGCGTCATTAAATGGAACGTCGTTGAAGAACGTTACGAGTGTTGCGAGCATTATATGGAACGTACTCTTAGTAGATTATATTATAAATGAGAGAAATACAAAATTATACATGAGTGAGAATTTTGGCTCACGAGTGTATAATTGCATTTCGCTCACGTATGATATACGACGTTTTGTCCAACAGTTGCATTTTTTAACAACAAAGAATCTTGAAAAGATATTTTTGAAGTGACATTACTTAAAACGTCAAGCAGTCGTGGTCGGTCGTCATGGATAGTTGTTGATTTTACACTCTGAGTGACTAAAATTAAATTTTAGTCGCTAGTGATTGAAATTTGATTTTAGTTACTCAAAACCAGCGTATAAAACACCTAAAAACATGCAACTGTTGGACAAAATTATTTTATGGAAGCGACGTGCACATCACTCGCATATGATATATGATATTGAATCCACAAATTTTGGCCAAAATAACGTTGTATGTACCACGTGCATAATTGTAGATTATAGCCCTCAAGCATTTAAAAGCACTTCGCTTCGCGTCGTACTTTAAACATATTCTCGGGCTATAATCTCCTAATTATGCCCTTGATACATAAATAAGTATTATGTATGGACAGCATAAAAAACTAGCCAACTTTTAAATCCACTGGTAGCTATTATCTGTTTTTTATTTATTTACCATCGAAGTATGTCGTGAAAGTTTAGGGAAAAAGTGGTACTTAATGCAAGTAACTAAATTTTGACAATGAAAGTAATTTTGATTTAGATTTTAAGGTTATCCCGAAGTAAATCTTGTGATATTTTCTTTTCATCACGAGATGTATTCACTTCCAAATTCACATACATATATAAATTGTAAAACGTTTCCCTTCACTTTTAATTTTGGCTGTATTACTTTTCGAGTCTGTTTAGTTGATCTTTCTGATTTGAAGTGTCACATTTTGGCATATGTTATAATGGCATGAAATTAATTTGTCTAAGGCCCGATTTATTCACGCATTGTGATCACAATTGTGATCACAATAGTTACTATGGGAATTAATCACCAGATAAATTTACTTGGAGGTGAATAAATCGGGCCTAATTTTACTATAATAGCCAACCTAAAATCACGACCTACTTGATGGGAAATAAAACAAAAAAAGACAGATTATATGTGCTTCCATTATTTTATTGTATTAAATCTTACTCTATCATCCAGTAAGTAACTGTATTTTTGTTAACGCTGAAATTCTGAATATTTCTGTGATCCTCTTCTAAACGTCATTTTTTTTATTATATGCGGATCGGATCAATTTGAGTTTCACAAAAGTTAAAAGAAGAGCTACACGTCATTTTTATTATTATACAGTGTGTCCCCGGATTCAGTTCGCGATCGCGATACATATAATGGAGCAAACATTTTTGAATTCAGATTTCACGCTTTGTAGTTCAGGTTTATTGGCACGAAATGAATTTGTGCCAAATTTGACGTCGAAAGTCTTCACGATGGCGGAATTGATGCAAGAAGAAATAAATCTATGTATGCAAAGTGGTCTACTTTTTGATATTTTTTCTTTAAATGCCGTAATTTATTTCTTAATGTTCTTTTAATGTTTATTTTTATTAATATTCATTACTTTTTCTAGTTAAATTTAAGCCATTACTAAAATTAAACCACTAATTTTATTTACAGTTGGTTCTTGTTCGATGAAATTTGTATCACAAAATGCGGATAAATCGCGCAATTCATATTAGCCGCAGTCGTTCGAGCCGTCAGAAATTATGTTGTCAACAACAAGGTTGTCAACGGAAATCGAAAAGTAACTTGATTTTTTATGTATATTATATTTATTTTAATACTTTGAACATTACAAATGTTCGACAGATTCATGTTCTATTTGTGAATCGAGAAAACTACAAAATGTATCGTTTAAATTTGCAAAATCAGTACGTTTATTAATAGAATTCGACGACATTTTTATTTTACACATTTCAATAAAACGTCTTTTGAAAATATTAGACTCGTAATATAAAATGTTATGATATTTATGTTGGTCTAAAAAAACGTCTAGACCAACATAAATATCATATCCAAAAAAATAATCAAAATCATTCAATGCTTGTAGAACATTCATTAGAAAATGACCATAATTTTGATTTTGAAAATACTAACATTTTATATTACGAGTCTAATATTTTCAAAAGACGTTTTATTGAAATGTGTAAAATAAAAATGTCGTCGAATTCTATTAATAAACGTACTGATTTTGCAAATTTAAACGATACATTTTGTAGTTTTCTCGATTCCTTAAATAGAACATAGATCTGTCAATTTTTTAACATTTGTAATGTTCAAATTATTTTTAGATTAAAAATAAATATAATATACATAAAAAAAAATCAAGTTACTTTTTCAGTTTCCGTTGACAACCTTGTTTATTTTGACAACATAATTTTCACTTCTGACGAAGCAGTCGAACGACTGCGAAACGTAAAGTGTATAGTTGCGCGATTTAGTGTCCGCTTAGAAGATTTTGTGACACTAATTTTAAATCGAAGAATACAATTAGGTTAGAAAAAATAATTAAAAAGAACACTAGTAACGAATATTTCCACTTCTAGCTTGTATAACAGCTTGCATTCGTCTTGGAAGAGACTCAATAAGACCTCTAATGTAGTCTTGATTTAGATGGTTCCATTCTTCAGTTACTTTTACTGCTAATTGATTTAAAGTTGTCGCTGAAGGTTGAGTGCAAAGAAAACCCAATATGATCCCAGACATGCTCAATCGGATTCAGGTCTGGGCTTCGAGCAGGCCAGTGTAAAACTCTTATCCCGACTGTTAGGGTTGATATCTATTTATTAAAACCATAACGTACACATTCGGGTATATTCCATATATCAGTGATTAATAAACACTGAATTATGCGCATGTGCTGTCGCTCTTAACCACTTTTTAAACATTTTGCTATTCCACAAGCGCAAATGCCGTTGAAAAGAAGGATATGTAATTATGTTCAGTGATTATATTTTACAAATGAAGTTAACTAATGTTTAAAATTGTAAAATAATGACCGTGTGCTTATGAAATACGTCTTCAATCAGTGATTTAAAAGCAGTGGTTAAGAAGTTATTATTAAGCACAGTGTTAATAAAGTGACAAATAACCACTGCATTATGGAATACCCCTGAATAATAATACACAACAGTATAACACACACGTGTCCGTGTCGAACGATACTCGTCTACTCGTCTACTGCACTTGCGCGAACATCGTAGATGGCGATACCGTCCAATAGCCGGAACTCGCACAATACCGCGAAAGTAAAACACGTATAATACTAACACTTCCCCTCGAGTTTCGGTTTACCATAAGGATTATCTAATGGGTCCCACTAAGTCCAGCAGACTTCACACACCACTCATGTTTAGACCTTGGCAATCCTCTGATTAGAAAATCTGACTCTCAGTTGCTATACAGGGATATCCACATAAACTGTTCGTTAAAAGTTTTCAAGGTTGCAGTTCACGTAGATATTTGAAATTTAAATTAAAATTGTGATTTTCTATGAATTAAATCGAAAATGTTTCATAACTCAAAAACTGTTAAAGTTAGGTATAGGGAATGCTAGTACAGTTCGACGCAGCATTTGATTCCACATACAATGGTGCATTAAAATATCGGTCATTCCATTTGAAAAAAGTATTTTTCTGTGTTTGAATATCTTCGAGTGGAGCGGTGCGTTTTATACACCCTGTAGCTTAATATATTATGCTGATGGAATTTTTAAGAACCTTGAAGCTTCAACTACAATATTAGGTATTACAAATAAAATTGCTTCAATAACAGCTGTGTTATAATTTTTTGAAAATCAGATTGCAGAATCCAAATTTCTAAGAAAATTCAAAATATCTCAAAAATGATGCATTTTAGAGATAGGGAAATGTATTGCAATTTAACATATTTTTACATGTAGAATTCAAAAACGTGATAAATATAGCATTCCATTTAAAATAAGCGAGTTGATAGCGACTTCCGGTACAACCGGAAGTGATACAAAGACAATTTTATTTTATTTAAAGAGACCTCTACGGAAAACCCTTGCTTCTTAAATCTCAAATATCTACGTGAACTGAAACCTTGAAAACTTTTAACGAACGGTTTATGTGGATATCCCTGTATATTTCATTGTAAACATTTTGTTCGAAAGTACATCTCTGACAAAGTGGTGGCGTATGTCAATGTGTTTACTTCTAGGATGAAAAGTGGGGTTTTCTGATAGTCAAAGGGAACTTTTATTGTCACAGAAAATAATCAACTCAGCTCAGGTGTCAAAACCCAACTCACGTATGAGGCATTGTAGGTAGATGGTTTCCTTGGCACATTCAGACATCGCCATATACTCTGCTTCTGTGGTGGACAGAGCAATTGTCCGTTGCTTCCTGGCGTCCCAAGAAATCGGGCTTCCGTTGAGAATAAACAAATAACCAGTATATGAGCGTCTATCCTCGATGCAACTCCCCCTGTCAGCATCCACGAATCCTCTGATGGGCTTTGAATCTGATTCGTAATTCAGTCCGACGTCGATAGTTCCTTTTAAGTATCGTAATACTCGCTTAGGGGCCTTCCAGTGTTCCATTCCATAGTAATTATTAAATTGGCTCAAACTGCTCACAGCAAAAGCAATGTCAGGTTGCGTTACAGTCGATAAATAGGTGAGCGCTCTAACAAGCTCCCGGTATGGAAGCTTCCGTTCCTCCTCACTTGGTTTTTCATTCCTCTTCAGCTTCACCCCAGGCTCTATCAGCGTTGCAGTGGACTTGCATTCGGTCATACCGAATCGCTTTAGTAGTTCTTGCACGTAACTCCGTTAATCTTGCTATCACTTTGGTTGAATTCTATATCCAAGCAGCAAATCGCTGGACCGAGATCCTTAACGTTAAATTCATTGGCCAAGTTTCTTGCAAGTTCGGTGATGTTACTTTGGTTGCGTGATGCAATCAAGATGTCGTCAACGTAAATTGTGATCAGTGTCGCATCCTCCCCTGATCCAATGTGGAACAAAGAGGGATCAGATTTTGTGGATGTTGCTTCATGTCTCTTGAGAACTTCGACCAGCTTGAAGCACGCTGTTGCCCTCCGAGTCGATGATATTTTCCAGGATTTTTTCGAAAGACTTTGGCGCGTCCATAAAAATCTCTTCCTCTAGGTCGCCATTCAAATACGCAGTTGCGATATCGAACTGCCTAATTTTGATACCGTACTGGGCCGCTAAGGACGCCATCAGACGAATTGATCCGAATCTGGCTACCGGTGCAAAGGTCTCGAAGAAGTGAATTCCCGAACGTTGACTAAATCCTTGCGCCACTAGTCGTGCTTTTCTACTTTGAGAAGTCCCATCCGGTTTTAATTTGTTACGCAAAACCATGCGACAGCCGATGACTCTCAGGGCGATCCACGAGTACCCATGTGTTATTTTTGATGATTGACTTCATTTCCATTACAATAGCTCGGTGCCATTCATTAGCGTCTGGACTCGTCATTGCTTCTTTTATCGGAACTTCAGATAAAAATATTTCTCCATCATCTTCCACGATTTCAGTTCGATTTGCTGCACCAGGTTGATGTTGTATCTTGGGTCTTCCCCTTGAACCGGTCTTAACTTTCCTCGGTCGACCACGACTTCTGATGGGGTTGTGATGGGCATTAGCTTGTGTGATATCATGCCTTCCTTCACTAACGCCTTCGCCTCCATCCTTGTTGGAGATATTCGTGGTCCCTTCTTTATTTCGAACGAATTCTTCATTCAAGACGTCCCCAGATACACGTAAACTGTCACTGTTATCGAAGCCTAGAAAGTCGCCGTCATCGTCTGAATCTTTCGTAATTGGCGAATGACTTTCCCTTTCGTTTGATAAATTCCATTCGAAGTCCACGTATCGTCGCTCTTGATCAGAATCGTCATCCCTCGAAATAGCATCTAAATCGGCACCGTCCTTGGAATTTGGTTTCATCTCTGCGACAAACTTTACGTCGCGACTTATTATGACTTTCTTTTTGCTGGACGACCAAATTCGATATGCTTTGGACTCTTCGGCGTAACCCAGAAAGATTCCTTCCTGACCTCGTTGGTCCAATTTGCCTCGCCCAGGATCTCTGTCGAGATAGAACACTTTTCCCATCCACACTTCGTATGGAGTCCGACCATTTAAACTTCTTGAAGGCAAACGGTTACGCAGATAATTCGCCGTATTAACCGCTTCTGCCCAAAATGAGTCTGGCAATCCCGATTCCATCAGCAGACAACGTGCAACATCGAGGAGGGTCCGGTTTTTTCTTTCGGCTATGCCGTTTTGTTCCGGGTTGTGTGGAACTGTTAGTCTGTGAGTAATTCCTCGTTTCTTCAAGTATGCGTCGAATTCCTGATTGCAATATTCGCGTCCGTTGTCGGATTGTTTTGAGTTGACATTTTTACCTTTTTGATTTTCGACTAGAGGGACATATTCTGTCATTGTTTTAAACACCTCTGTCTTTGACTTCAGAAATTTAATCTGGCACTGTTTAGAACAATCAGCGATAAATTCGACATAATATTTGGCGGCTCCTAGAGAATCTTCTCTCATAGGTCCACATACGTCCGATCCGACTTCTTCGGGAATGGAGTCCTCGATATTTTGCCCTTCAGGCATACGTCACATTCCAGTTTTGTTGCCGAATTTTCAAGTTCTACACTGGTTACTGTGTTTTTGTGCACAGCATCCAAAATGTCTTTCACGTTCACGTAACCTAGTCGTTTGTGCAATAGTTCGAGCGAGATTTTGTCCCGTTTTGAGTCAGGTGTTACTGCGCAAGCACTTTCTTCAATTTCCCGCACATAATACAAGTCGCCAATCCTATTCAATTTTACCATTCACATTTAATATTTCCGCACATTTCTTTTTGAAAATAACTTCGAATCCTTGGTCAGTTATCTTCCCTACGGACAAAAGATTTGTCCTCAAATCCGGAACATGAGACGTGTTGGCCAGGGAAACATTTTTCTTGTCACCCAAAACTTTTGTTGTGAACTGTACAGTTCCTTTGCCGATTATTTCCGTTGTGGAATTGTTCGCAAGATTTAGTGTTCCGCGTTTGAATCTTTTATATCGCGGAAGCTTTCCAAATTATTGCACAGATGCCCGGTAGCGCCACTGTCCAGACACCATTTTCGGTTTTGAGTGTTCGCACGACATTTCCACACACATTCTCCGTATTATTAGCAGTTTGTTTTTTGTTTTTATTTTATTTTTATTTTTGTTTTTTTTACATTTATAGAATCATTAAAGCTGGTTCTTGTCCGATGAAAATTGTTAAAAGAGTTTGTGATACAATTTATAGCATCGTAATTCAATTCCGAATTTTTGTTTCTCGGCGCAATTTTCTTTCACTTCCGATTTATTTTTTCGTTCGTTTCGTCCGTTATTAGGGAGTTTTTGCAATTACGTTTCACGTGCCCGTCATCCTTTAACGTCAACTTTATTAACCCCGGTATAGGAATTTACGTAATTTACACTTTGAAAGTTTTTGCATCATATTACGTGGACGTAAACGTGAGAGTGAATCAAGAAAGTAAATCATAGTATTTTGTCTTGTCAGATTTGGTTGCAGTCATTGTTATTTAATTTATGTACCAAATCTGAGTTTTGTGACTTTCGATAACATATTCCAAAGCTTTGAAATGTCAAATTTCCTAAATTAACCGGCCCGTTATTGCATACGTGATGAACTTAAGTTTCACGTAGTCCGTCATACAAAAAAACGTTAACGTAAACGTTAAAGCTGAATGTAACTAAGCAACTGGTCATTTACGTATACGTTTAATACGAAAACGTAATCGCAAAAACTCCCTATTTTTGTTAATAAACATAGCATCCGACGCTCCAGCTCTCCCGCCATTTTTTCGAGCGTCGCTTTCTTCGATTATTTTTGCGCGTAAAGCGTCGGCAAGTTATCTCGCGATTCTATCGCGCAACGAAAGTTTTCGAAGCTCGCGGGTAAACTGTATAATAACATGATTGTTAACAGGTCCGGATTAATGTCAATGTTCATATCACCAAGCTCATCAACCGTGTCGAAAAAGTCATTCGAATGATTGCGCACATCACCACCGTCTGTCATTTTATGTACAGTTAGTTTCTTTAAAAGCGTCGCCTTTCTAGGTGGACCCTGCGATTTCCCGCAGTTTTAGCCACATGGCCCGTGATGTTTCGCAATTTTTCACTTGTTTCAGTTCACTTGGGGATATCGATAAAATTATGTCCGATTTTGCTTTTTGATCATTTTTCTCCCATGCTCGTACATTCGCAATAGTCGCGTCATTTACACCTGGCTCCGGTTTCAATGCCGCCCCGTTAACGTATTCCCATAAATCATTTTTTACCAAAATGACTCGTTCGCGGCGTAATTCCCGTTAACGTATTTTATTCACTATTCTTTATATTCGCGCAGTAGAAGTGGTCTAAGCCCATAACCTGTTAAGGTTGATATCTATTTATTAAAACCATAACGTACACAATAATAATAATACATAACAGTATAACACACACGTGTCCGTGTCGAACGATACTCGTCTACTGCACTTGCGTGAACATCGTAGATGGCGATACCGTCCAATAGCCGGAACTCGCACAACAATACCGCGAAAGTAAAACACGTATAATACTAACACCGACTTCATTAATGTATTCTTGTACAATTCGAGCAATGTGCGGGCGTGCGTTATCTTGCATTAAGAGGAACTCTGTACCAATGAATGGTGCATAGGGTACAAGATGTGGTTCTAAAACCTCTCTGATATACCTATCAGCAGTCATAGAACCGTTATTCACGACCACTATAATCTGTTTATTCAACAGATGTAGTAATAAAATTAATTAGGAAGAGTTTTATGCGCTGTATCTTATAGCGCAGAAGGTGGTTTTACAAAGTAACACACAATTTCAAGTTATACCACAGAATACTAATCTAAACAGAAGCGTCACTTGAAAAGGAGATTAATAATTAGAAAGAGTAAGAAATGCACTACCAGTTTAAATGTCTTTCGTCCACTCGGCAACACTCGCGCGTTTCCTTCGACGCGTTGCTTGAAGGCGTAACGCGAGAGAGAAAAAAGAATGTGTTACCCTCGAGTTAACACAGGATGGAAAAATTTGCTTATGAAGTGAAGAAGCATGGCGGAGTGAAATTTCGTAAAACGAGATCTACCCAAGTGCGACCTAGTAAGAGTCGAGAGAAAATTTTAATAATAATTATAACTGAATAACATTTACAGTAAAAATGGGGTACCGCTTGTGCTTATAAAGGTTGCGAGTACAAATTTTATTCGAAAAATATGGAATATGTTTTATTAGGTGTGCATGAAAATATGACTCTTTCTGCAGCGTTCCGGACTAGTTTGAAACTGTTAAATATATTCGCCCGTCGAATTAGCTACCGCTTTTAAGAGCTGCGTTAAATGTGAAACTTTGTTCGGCGCATGGTTCAGACAGTTTCTGATCAGTCAGGGACTGCTGCAGAAACAGACCTAAAGATATTCTGAGTGCGTACGAATGCCACAAGTGGAACTCGCTTTAAAATTAATAGCGTAGATTGTAATCCCATTTCCACCTCATCTCTAAATATTTTCAAAGCACGCACGCATCTCTACTGCAGTACTGATTTAAATGACCAAGGTCATCGGCAGGTTGTGCGGAAGATCAAAGGTGCCGCCTCGAGTGATGTTTCTGTATACAGGCTGTTACAAACTCGAGGCTCACCATTGGGATCTCGGAAACGGTAAGAGATACGAAGTCGATTAAATTGGGGCAAAGTTGCATATTTTGGTGCAGAATAATAATCTGTTCTGAAAAATCTTCTACGATTTGTAGTTTTTGAAATATTTCCAAAAAACAAGAAAACGTAATTTTCTTTTTTATTTTTTTCTGAAGTTATTATTGCAGGGACTATAACAAAATTAATACATTCTACAGGCACTTTTTAAGCTCTTTACGATTATATCATTAGATTTTACTTAAAACGTTTCGTCTCGTTCTGACCATCATCAACTTCATTTTTTCTTATGGGCGCTACATTGGATTTGAATACCATTGAATAGGTCTAGTTTTTCTGATGCTTTTTCATATATCACACATCCCTATTTAATATTTTGAAACAGCTGGAAATGCAAGAAATTGTTGAAAATAACACTGCAAAGAAAAACATGGTATGCAATGAAAACAAAAACCAAAAAAAAATTGATATACCTTCGGAGTTTTATTTCGTATATCACAAAGGCTGATTTTAGTAAAATTTTTAGATCTAAAAATGGACGTTATGAATCCAAGAATGACGTAAATTTAAAAATTTATTGTGCTGTTAACAACAACAATTCAGTAAAAACGAGCGAAATTTCCAACGAAATTTCATTCCAACAATATCCAGAAAGACTACTACAAAACAATAGTTGATTAGATTTGTAATTAAATTATACATTATTATTAAAGCAAGAAAATATCAAATTAAATTATGTATGTCTTTAGAAAACTTGTAGCTTAAAAAATATTACTGCTCGAGGAAACATTCTTTCTTGTAGTCTTATAATTTTATACATTTTATAAATAACTATTAATTACTTCTTCTAATAATTCTTCATTCTCATCATCATTAAGGCGATCTCGATGCGTCCTTCGAGTTTTATGAAAATATCCATAAAGTGCAATGTTTCTATCTAACTTAATAACATTGTTCTGTGTGGATGGCAACTTTCTAGGTATTATTGGAAGTAAATTTCTCTTGCTAATACTAAGTTGTTATTAGTACGATACGTTTTTAAATTTACAAGAAAGAGAGATTTTTAAAGACATAATTTCTTGTGATACTTTCTTGCTTTAACCATAAAAATATATAATTTAATTACGAAACTAATTAAATACTGCATCATTGTCATTGTTGGAAGTAAATTTCTCTTGCGATTACTAAATTGTTGTTAGCACAATACGTTTTAAAAATTTACATCTTTTTTGGATTCACATCATTCATTTTTATATCTAAAAATTTTTCAAAAATCTGCTTTTGTGATAAACGAAATAAAACTTCGAAGGTGTATCAAACTTTTTTGGTTTTTGTTTTCACTGCATACCTTGTTTTTCCTTGCAGTGTCATTTTCAACAATTTCTTGCATTTCCAGGTGTTTCAAAATATTAAATAGGGATGTGTGATATATGAAAAAGCATCAGAAAAACTAGATTTATTCAGTGGTATTAAAATCCAATGTAGCGCCCATAAGAAAAAATGAAGTTGATGATGGTCAGAACGAGACGAAACGTTTTAAGTAAAATCTAACGATATAATCGTAAAGAGCTTAAAAAAGTGCCTGTAGAATGTATTAATCTTGTTATGATCCCTGCAACAATAACTTCAGGAAAAAATAAAAAAGAAAATTACGTTTTCTTGTTTTTTTGAAATATTTCAAAAACTACAAATCGTAGAAGATTTTTCAGAACGGATTATTGTTCAGCACCAAAATACGCAACTTAGCCCCAATTTAACCGACTTCGTATCTCTTACCGTTTCCGAGATCCCAATGGTGAGCCTCGAATTTGTAACAGCCTGTAGATTAGTATTCTGTGGTTATACCTTCAATATTGGATAAGTATCACCAATACCAATTCGTTATTTAAGTCGCGCGGGTTACTGTGAGAGTATTTATTACTATATCTCTTGAATAAACAGAGTATAACTCTGTGCGCGCCTCTAAAGATATTCCACCCCAGACCTAAATGGAACCGTCGCCGAAATTTAACGTATTTCTAAAATTGCATTGAGCGTACCGCTCGCCATCTCTTCTGTATACTGGTATACGTGTATGAGAACCAAATAAACAGAATCGTGATTCATCTGTAAACAAAATTTTGGCCCAGTTATCAACATTCCATTCAGCGTATTCTCTTGCAAATTGTAATCTTGCTACGCGATGCTCCCTGGTGAGTATGAGACCTTTAGCGGGTACCCTGGCGTGAAGTCCCATATCACGAAGACGATTTCTTATGGTCTGTGTGGTAACCTGAACATTTCTTGCATTGTACAACTCAATTTTCAGCATGTTTGCCTTGCAATGCCGGGTACGCAGAGCGCTTAAACGTATAAAGCGGGCCGTTGTTTTCCTTTTACGACCTTGTCCTCTGCTCTTTTTTTGTAATTGCCGGTTTCCCTAAATCGACTTACAATTCTTGAAATTGTCGACTGCTGAACACCGATGGCTCTATCTGCGTATCTTTGACTGCGGTCATCTTCAATCAATGCAATGGTTCTAACAATTTCGTCATGACTAAAACAGCGTTCACAATGACTTAACGTAACAAAATTTACCTCTAAATACAGGTTTGAAGCGTTTTGTTTTAATGTAAATACTTAAAATTCTAAATTGAAACTATTAATGTGTTTAATTATGAACAGTAATCATTTAAATTTAGAAGAAGATTTAAAGGCAGAATTACATACTTCGTTTACATTAACAAACAGTGCATTCAAATTATTAATTTACGTTACGTTAAGTGATTGTGAACGGGGTATTAAAATTCTAGAATTGCGAAAAGGATCTTCCATGTTCATATTTGAGAACAATGTGACTAAAATTTTCAGAAAGATCACATGTTAAAATTATTTTAGAATATAGCAGAGTTTACACTTACTAAAAATTCTTGAAAAAAGAAAGGATATTTAAGAGTTCTGGTTCAGTTAATCAATTTAATTAATTTCTCTAACTAACCTATCACTTCGTTTTTCACTACTGTCACTGTTACGCTTCGTTGGTATTAAGTCAGGGTGTAAATGACTTAAAGCAGTTTTTAATTTCCTACCCATTAGAACTTCAGCTAGTGTAAGTCCAGTTGTTGAAGATGCTGTAGTATGTTGTCTTAGTAAAAATCGAGCAATTTTTGTTTTCCAATCCCCTTCTGTTAACTTCTTGAGGGCTTCTTTAGTTATCTGTACCACTCTTTCGGCATGGTGAGGAGCAATATGTGCATGATGAATACAATTCTTCTTGACGAAGCATTCAAACATATCTGAAGTAAAGGCTGCCCTGTTATCACTGACAATTACATCCGGAATACCATGGGTCGCAAACAGTTCTCATAAGACAGCAGCTTCTGATGATGTCGATGGCACATGTCGAACTTCCAACCACTAGAGTGTGAATCCATTACAATGAGAAAGATTTATCCCTCCATTAGACCAGCGAAGTCAATATGCACACATGACCATGGGTCTTTGGTTACTTCCCAAAGATGTAATGGAGCATGAGGTGGTGCATGCCTTGCATTCTGGCATGTTTCGCACAAATTCACATACTCTTCAATACTTTTCTCAATACTCGACCAACTTCTGGCTAACAATTTCATGTTTACAATATCTGGGTGCGTTGAACGTAGCATTGTAGTACTCTATGCTTTCTCCCTTCTAGAAAAACGACTCAACTTCCGTAGTGTAAACAATTACGATAGGCTGACAGCTGCTTTTGCATATTTTATATGGTTTGAATTTCTCCCAGTCCATTTGTTCTAACCAACCGTGTATTACAGAATTTAACACTCTCGACAACAATGGGTCTTTTAATGTCATTTTTGCAATGCCTTGGGCACTTAATATAGGTTCTGGCAAACTTTCTAATAGCAACACATTTCCTAACGTTTGTTCTGCAAAATCTGGTGTTTTTAATGGTAGCTGACTTAATTCATCTGCATTTCCAATCATTTTCTTCTTGATATAGGTATATATGAGCTCATAATCGTACGCACTCAAAAACAAATTCCATCGCAGGATTCGGGGTGACAATACTTCTGGAGTTGGTTTATGTCTTCCTAAGATTTGAAGCAGGAGTCGATGGTCCGTCTTCATTACAAATTTCCTTCCATATAAATAATAGTGGAATTTCTTAACACTTGCTACAAGTGCTATTGCTTCTTTGTCAATTTGTGCATAGTTTCTTTCTGCGTTTGACAAAGTTCGGGAGGAAAATGCAATAAGAGCCTTACTGCCATCTTCTAGACAATGACTTAACATACCTCCGATCCCAAAACTGTCGCATGTCAAACCAATAGGTTTCTTCTCATCATAATGCACTAGCACAGATGAAGTCAAGAGTTCCTTACATCTATTAAATGTATCATTCTGTAGTCTTTTCCAAACCCATATGGCATTTTGGTCCAACAGTAGATGCAAGGGTTCTGCAACTGTCGCTCTGTATTTCAAGAACGGTGTATAAAATGACAATATCTAAGAATATTCGTAACTCGTAGGTGTAGGGATGAATTTCTAAGGAATCTATTTTATGTCCTAAGAATTCGATTGATTTTGCATCAAACTAACATTTATTTTTCTGTACACGTAACCCATCTGCGTTCAAACTTTTTCGCACTCGCTCACTCGCTGATCTACCAGAAATTAGTACATCATCTAAATATGGAAATACCCCTTGGACACCAGCCAATCTGGTTTCAATAAATTATTGAAACAAATTCGGTGCAACTGATACGCCAATTTGAAGACAATGAATGTACTCTGTACGCACCTCGATGAGTGATGATTGCCTGTAAATCTGCTGAACTGCTGTCCATTCGCAACTGTTGGTATACCTTATACCTGCGAAAAGTCAATTTTAGCAAAATGACTTGTTCCTGCTAACGAGGCAAATAATCCAGCTACTGTCGGCATTGGATACGAGTTTGCACTTAAATATGTTTATAGTTTATACTACACTTATAGTCTCCACAAATACGCATTTTTCCATTCGCTTTTCTTACCACGATAGGTGTTGCCCACACTGGTTCTAATCTCTAATAAACCTTAGCTCTGTTCTAACCACGCTTTCTGACCGTTTAAGAAACCGTCATAATTAGTTGTCCACCGAAATAATGATCGATGTTGACAACTTTGTCGAGTGTAAAACTTTGATGAGTGTATGCTTGTGACGGTTTCGAAACGGTCACAAAGCGTGGTTGGAACAGACCTCTTATTTATCAAGTCGGTTCAGTTCTTCTTGCACTTCTGCACGCAAAGCAAAAGGTACGCTACGTGCGTTACAAACAATTGGAGTTGCGTCTTTATCTACAATAAGGTGTACCATAGGACCATTGAACGTTCCTAAACCTTCTGCGAATACTGTAGGAAACTCTTGTCTAACCGAGCACAATAGTGTATGTATGTACACTTGAAAGGTCTATTCCAAGCGCAGTAAACCAATTTCGTCCAAGTAAATCAGTATTTTGACCTTTTGTCACAATTATTGGTAAATTGAACATTTTCCTTGAACCGTAACTGACTTGTACAGGGTGGATCAATTTCGATGTCTCTTATGGGCATCTCTGTAACTATAAGAGATAGAAAAAAACTAGTGGCCAAGTCTCGATCTCTTTTTTAGAGATAAAGTCAATAGACTAAACAAAAATTGGCTCTCTTCTTTTGTTTTCGAGTTATAAGCCAAAATTGAGATTTTCGACTTTTCGTCAATCGCGCAATCTCGTTTATTTTTATAGATATTAAAGAAGTGCTTTGACATTATTAGGACACTTTTTTGAATACAATTCAGTGGTGTAGTTGATTTTTTGATATTTAATAAAATTTTCGAGTTATAACATAAAGTTATATTTTTTTAAATGGAAATCATAGTAGGCAATGCCATCATTAAATAGAGAAATTTTTTCTGTTTTCAAAAATATATATTTTGTTGGGTTTATTTCTTACAATTAATAGAAAGACGCCTTTTTTATTATTCTTGGGAGCATTCTATTCTTAGTAGGCTGGTTTCGACAAAGGCCGACAATTTTTTTGTTTGTTTTCATTAAATATCAACTCTTGTTCAAATATTTTGACAGTTGCAGCCGCGTAAAGAGAAAGAAAGTATCCTCTCAGAGTTACAAAGATTACAAAAAAACCGGTACCACGTGGTTTGGGTCAAATTCGAAATTATGTAACTTCATTTAATATTTAAGTTTAAAACAAATTTTTTTCGATCAAATATGCATTTCATGGGATAATGAACTAAATTATATGTATAAATTAAAAACATCTTAAAAATAAGAAATTTATGCAGGAAAAGTTAAAGAATATTGTAAGTAGATAATAAACACAACTCTTGATATATCACAATAAATAACTTAAAATCCAGAAAATAATATCAAAATAAAATCACAATTTAAACACTGCCACGCTAAAATACGCAGACAACTCATGTTGTAACCCAACCCAGCTCTATAGGCCCTAGTTTTCTATCTCTTATGTTCATCGCAATACCTCTCACTCTTGTGCTACCCAATCATCAAATCTTTGTTAATATTTAATAAAAACAAAAGAAAATTGTCAACTTTTGTTGAAACTAGCCTACTAAGAAAAGAATGCACCAAAAATAATAAAAAAGGCGTTTTATTCAATTAACTGTAAGAAATAAATCCAACAAAGTATATATTTTTGAAAACAGAAAAAAATCTCTATTTAATGTTGACTTTGACTACAATGATTTCCATTTAAAAAAATATAACTTTATGTTATAACTTGAAAATTTTATTAAATATCCAAAAACCAACTACACCACTGAATTGTATTCCAAAAAGTGTCCTAATAATGTCAAGACAGTTTTTTAATATCTGCAAAAATAAACGGGATATGACTGTTTGACGAAAAGTCAAAAATCTCAATTTTGGCTTATAACTCGAAAACAAAAGAAGATAGCCAATTTTTGTATATGACTTTATCTCTAAAAAAGAGATCGAGACTTGGCCACTAGTTTTTTCTATCTCTTATAGTTACGAAGATGTCCATAAGAGACATCGAAATTGATCCACCCTGTACATCACACGTTCCATAACATAAGTGTTTGAAGCTTTTTTTACTGAAAAAATAATTTATTTGCAGTATCAGTTACTTGGGATATTGCTTTGAAAGATTTTCAAATTGTTATTCCATACTTATCGGATATACAGCTATCGGGTATCGGGTACTCGCATCTCACATTCTTGCGGTATGCTTTCTTCCTTCATTTCAGTTGACTGAACGATTGATTTTACATTATTCCTGTCTGAAGATTTTTGTTCGGGTTTTTTCTTTAAGTATGTACTATGATGCTCAACAAAAACGATACCCCTGCAAGCAAAGTGTATCCTTATGAACATTGGGCGGAGCCAACGCGGGCATTTAAATTGGTATGTCGAGTCTGGTCCGCTGAAATTTTATTGCTTCGGTTAAACCTTGGGTCGGCAATAACATAGTGTTCGTAAATTTATTGATGCGTAAATATAACTTTAATTAAGATATATTTTTTACAGCGAGCCTATCTAATAAAAAACATTTGACGTTATAATTTTCTTAAAATAATTATTTATTACAAATTTCTAGACGCTGAAAACTTAAAAATGCCGCATTAAGGCGAATCCGGTTGTATTTTAAAATAAATTTTGTGCCAGCGCAATTTTTATTTACAATAAAAAAGGATAGACGATAAACGCTATACCAATATTAATAACAAATTGTGTAATTTTTTTAGATTTTTCAAACAGAACAGGTGTAAATCTTTATTTTCAGTCAGTTTGAAATGTGTATACTGAATGTCTCATTACGTACGGAGGAGCTTGAGAGGGCAGCTAGAGGAGATCAAAATAAAGTTTTTTTCTTAATTCACTTAATTAATTTTGTTCTTTTTTATGCCTAAAAATGATGAATTCATGATTCAAAGAAAAACGGACGTGTACGCGAATTTTATTACCACAAAAAACGTGTGCATGAATTTCGTTGCCGCAAATCCGCTTTAAATTTATTAAACTCAAAATACAGAAGTTGCAAAATATTAATCGAGTAAAGCTCTAAAAAAAATACCTACCGACAGCGCAGCTTTACAAAGTTCAATTATAAAATTATAACAGTATTGAGTATTCTTGAATTTGCATAATATTTGTTATTTGTTGCCAATAATAATCCCGTGGATCACGGTCGCATCTGGGCCGCAGGTACCAGAGCCTGACCGTAGTCGACCAGTTAGTTATTTCAAACAGCGGTTTCAAGCCTTTGCCTCTGTGTATTGCCGTAAAAGCCAGCAAATTGCCGAGTCGTATCGTTTTTGGTGAGCACCATAGTACGTTCTACACTGAAAAAACAAAATTGTTCAGTGAACGAAATTTTTGTTGACTGAATCATTTTTCGTGGTTAAATATGGTGAATGCACATATATTGTTAATTCAAAAAATTTTAAAATGTTGAAAATTTGCATTGAATGAATGCATTAATGATTTTCAATGAAAATATTATTTGCTTATTTTATCCTTTTAACACGACATTAATTTTGTTTCACTAAAGCCCCTGTCACATCATTAGTCAGTTTGATCAAACTGGACTGACAAACTAAACTAATGGCATCACATGACGTCATGGAAGTTGTTTGAGCAAAATTTTCTAAATTTTACGGGCGCCTCTATATCCATCAGTCAGTTTGATCAAACTTGCTTTATGATTGGTAGATTTAAATGCACAGGAAGAGGCGCGAAACGTAAGTCTAACGTCTAACCTAACCTATAAGGCTAACACCGCCACTGCTTTTTTTCTATCCATTTTTGCGTAAATTTTCTAAAATGACGATTTCCAAAAAAAATTTAACCTCAAAGTTTGGTCAAACGTCTAGTGCTAGTGTGACAGCGGAGTTTGACGAAATAACGAATTTGATAAGTCTTGACGTCATTGATGTAGTTCGTCAGTCCAGTTTGATCAAACTGATTAATGATGTGACAGGAGCCTAATATATCAATTTCGTCCAATGCAAGAATGTCTTGCTTCACCAAATATTTAATTTAATATTTCATTTGAATTCAATTAAAGGTATTTTGGGTAAGATGTCGATTTATGGACGCTCGAATTTAAACTTTTTCAATTTAAAAACTGAAAAATAATGTATTCAGGAATCAAAATGTGAAAAAAAGTCAGAGGATTAACAATAAACTTTAAAAATATAAGCTTTTGAAAATTCAAAATTTGACGTTTTATGGTAGATTTCCGACGTACGCGGCAGACGTCAGACGGGGTCTGGTAAAGAATATGTTCATAAACGTTCAACATTTTTTGTGACATAAATAGTTAATTTACCTTACATTGAACGTATTTCTGCAATAAAATTTGCGGATTAACCGTAAATTTCGAAATCATCACCTTTTAAAAGTTACGATTTCTAGGTTATGTCTGATGTTCCATATCAATATTTTCGAATAAGTTATTCTTAAAAAGTGCTGTTAAAGAAAAGGAAAGCCTTTTTCTTTTTTTACTTACATTTGAAGAGAAGAGAAACTTTTGTATAAATACATTTTATTATATTATGTTGCCCATCATACCCGGCAAATTATGAGACTTTATTGCAATAGCCGATAATGCATGATAAATCTATTCTAGATTTACAGATTTTATTCTGCAATTTTCTATTTAGCTTTTTTTCCGAAATTGAAAGATTATGAATGTTGCGAAGTAGAGAAATTAAGTTTTAGCGTTCGTAAAAACTCCAAAATTTCATGCCAGCACTAATCATAAAATTTCAGGCGCTACTTCTTCTTAAAGAGGCTACAATGGCACATTTGGCGATGGATGGATCTGTATATGTTAGTTAAAGTGAGCTGGCCCATCGGGCGTTGGTCATGAAAATGTACCTATAGTTCTATAGTTATTTGGGCATTACACAAATAATTTTTATGGGATTGGCTTTCAGAGGTAGTGTGTTAGGTGTATTTAAATGAACAGCGAACATATTAAATTAAAAAGGAAAAGGAAACCTTTATGTGTAAATGTATTTTAAGCAGTGATGTAAAATTATCGTAATTTATAATTACTCCTGTAATTTACCGTTTTTTATTACCATTTTAAATTCTCCAGTAATTTATTGTTGTAATAATTTACCATGATAATTTACCATTTTCCACGTTTCTATGTCATATGTAGGAAAATCAACTGTGTGTATGTAAAAGTTAAACTTTTATTGAAAATTGAAAAAACTTCAATTAAAAACATCAAATTGCGATTTCAAAAAAAGAAATGTAAACTTAATAAAAAATAATTTGTAACTTGCAAATAAGAAAATTTAGTTAAAGAAAGCATTGAGTTCACAAATTCAATTGAGTACACAAATTACAATTAAAAAATAAGCATAACATAAAATTAATGTATGGGTGAAACCTTTTCTTCACTTATTTTTCTTCGAATGGAAAAATAAAGTCCACTTATTAACTCGTTTAAAGTAAAGGCATTTGATTCCTGAGGAGTGCAAGGTTCATCTTTTGCAACAAAGTTTTGGGTCCACTTAGATTTCAAATAACAAATAGTAGCTTTGCAGCTCAATCATTTGTCAATATATTTGTTCCTTTGTTATAAATTGTATATTTTGTTTATTTAATCTTAAATTTTGTAATTAACGGTATGTGATTTGGTAATTAATGGTAATTAATTAATTAATGGTAATTTAAAATGGTAAATTACGGATAAATTACGGTAATTTTTATCGTAATTTACAGCGTAAATTACGACTAATATCACTGATTTTAAGGGAAAGGAAACCTTTATGTGTAAATATATTTTAAGGGAAGGGAAACTTTTGTGGGTAAATTTTAAGGGAAGGGAAACTTTTGTGGGTAAGTTTTAAGGGAAGTGAAACTTTTGTGAGTAAAATGTCCGTATTCATAGTGTTTCCTCAAGGCTTCCTTGAATGAGGAACCCCTTAGATTGTGATTTTTTTATGCAACTGCCTTACTACAATTCCATTCTAAGGGGTTCCTTACTGAAGGAAGCCTCGAGGAAGCACTATGAATACGGACTTAAGTTTTAAAGGAAGGGAAACTTTTGTATGTAAGTTTTAAGGGAAGGGAAACTTTTGTATGTAAGTTTTAACGGAAGGGAAACTTTTGTGCGTATTTTAAGGGAAGGGAAACTTTTGTGTGTGTTCTAAAAGGGATGAGAAACTTTTGTGTGTAAATTTACACCTAAATGCTAAATTTGAAACGACAAACTAGTACACTATCCGCGAAAGCCTATCGCACAAAAATTATTTGTGTATTGCTCGTCAAGTAGGTAGGTACTATTAAAAAATATTTATGTGCAATGGTTTCTCTCCCGTGAAATACACTTACTTAAAAAAAGGCTTTCCTTCTCTTATCAGTACGCTTTAAGAATAACCCATTCGAAAATATCTATAAAAAACGTTCGAACATAACCTAAAAATCGTTACTTTTAAAAGGCAATAATTCCGAAACTTACGGATAATCCGCAAATTTTATTGTAGAAATACGTTCAGCGTAAGCTAAATTAACTATTTTTGTCATAGAAAATGTTCAGCGCTTATGGACATATTCTTTACCAGAACCATCGACATCTACCAAAAAAGCAATAACAGCAATCTGAAATACTATACAGGGTGTATCATGATTAACCGGCAGTAGATGAAGTATGGGTAGAGCGCAGGAAATGGAACCAATTATGTTAACAACGTAATCACCGAAAAGCGGTAGTTACCACAAAAATGGCGATGGTCCGAGTGCAGCCCTGTGATGTGGCCGTCTTAATCTGTTTATTGCCACCATCGCTCACAATTTACAATTTATTGCCAAGTTCGCAACACAGATTAGGGTAGGTCATGGTTAGCGTATTTACACGTACTCAGGACAAAATTGATTCCATTTCCTGTGCGCTACCCATACTGCGTCTGCTGCCGGTTAATCATGATACACCTTGTATATACTCCGCATGCGCGTGGCATGTGCCAATGCGCCATACCGATAAACATGAACATTGTCCGTAGAGAAAGGAATGGTGAAAATTCATAGAAAAAAAAACTGGAAAAAGCATACCTTTATTCAAATTAAATGTATCTTTAAAAATAATATAACGTGCATTTGATGAATAGTAGTGCTAAAACATTTCATATACATCAAAAACGAGTTGAGAGTTCTCATCAAAAACTATCAAAATTGACGGCCATTAATAATTTCGTAACCTAAAAATTTACAATTTCAAATGCAAATATCTTTTAAATTTATGATTAATCCTCTGATTTTTTTTCACAGTTTGATTGCTTTACGCATTATCTTTCAGTTTCTAACTTCAAAAACTCTGAATTCGGGCGTACATAAATCGACATCCACCCGTATTTTGCATTCAATGAATTATATTTTTGTTGATACAATGCAAAAAATTCAATAACGAGTGTTCAATTAAAAAAAGCGTAAGGTTCTTCATACGACTAGTGTCACCTACATTTCTAACCTCACTTTAACTCAAAGAAAACATTTCATAAATAAACATTTATTAGTGTAACTTATAAAACTTTTTACAACAATTATAATAAATGCTGAATGTGTCTACCTTCTTCTTGAAAACATTTCAAAATTCTATGCTTAATTGCGTTCATCAGGTTTTTAGGACACGAGGAGATTCCTTAATTTCTTGAATTTTATTAGCAATCCGCTGTCTTAGGTCATTTAAATCAGCAACTGATGTGGTAAATATTGAGTTCTTTATGTAAGGCCACAAGAAAATCACAAACGGATAAACCACAGGACCTCGGATGTCAAGGAATTACAATGTCCCGGCTAATAATTCTGTCCAAAAACTTCTTCAAAGCACCTTACCACAGAATACGTCCAATTTCCATCAATTTTTGCACAGAAATTTACAAAATACTTGCCAAAATATTCCAAAAAACTTCGAACAGCTTTCGAGTTTTGTTGACACAAGGTTAACCGTTAAAGTTGAAATAAACCGGTAAAGTTGAAATATAAATATAAAGTTCTGATAAAGTTAATCATGAATCATGACATACTATTGCTATCATAAAAAACTAGGACAAGACTTTTTAAGCTGTGTAAAACTGCTACTAACCATAAATTTAAAATTACTTGATATTGTCACTAATTGTCAATCACACCTGCAGTAATAGTAAATTATACCACGAGTCAATAATGATAGCTATTATTCCCGAGGAAAAGTATTTACGAACCGAGCGCGCAGCGCGAGGGAGTAACACTCCGAGGGAATAATAGCCATTATTGCGAGTAGTATACTCTACTTTATCTACGACTAAGAGGTATACAAGTAAAAGACTCTTCATTTTCATCCATTTCAGTACAAATTCACAAACACTACACGTTTAACAATGACAGTTTTGAGTTTGTGTATTTTGTTGCCATGGTATTATTTGATTAGAGAAATTTTGTAATTGGTGAGCAAGAGGGAATAATGACTATTAATCCCTCGTCATTATTCCCTAATAGAATATTGCATGGCATTATTGTTCACAAACCACACATATAATACTTCCATTATATTTTAGTCGTAGATAAATATTGTTTTATCTACGACTAAAATATAATGGAAGTATTATATGTGTAGTTTGTGAAAATGAAGAGTCTTTTACTTGTATACCTCTTAGTCGTAGATAAAGTAGAGTATACTACTCGCAATAATGGCTATTATTCCCTCGGAGTGTTACTCCCTCGTGCTGCGCGCTCGGTTCGTAAATACTTTTCCTCGGGAATAATAGGTATCATTATTGACTCGTGGTATAATCTACTATTAAAAGCTAGGTCAGCTGCTTGCATAGAAAAGGGTGTCACAGTTAGACAAATTGCTCAGAATTTCAGCGTTAACAAAAATAACAGTGACTGACTTGACAACAAAGTTTGATTCAATATAATAAGATAATGGAAACGCATGGCTACTGGATTTAAAAGTTGTCCTAGTTTTTTATGATATCGATAGTACGTTTCTGACAACAAAAGCGTGTCACAGCATTCTTGACCGTTTTTTTTTATTGAACGCTCGTTACTAACTATTTCATTAAATTTACTATTTTCATTTTCTCAGTGTATGTGGCCTTTTCTCTACCAATATCTGCAATTAACATCCTTAAAACATGTGTCTGTAGTATGATTTCCTGTACATCGAAAACAATCAACTTTATCGCGCTTATTTTTGAATTTGATCTTGTCCACTTGTGCACCTACATTCACGTGAGTACGTAGCTCTGACAGTTGATGTGCGGCCACTTCGCGCTTCTGCCGCTACTGCCTTCTCGTAAGCCGAATTGAACACCGCGTACCCGTACTCGTGTATTATAATGTCACGGATACATACGTGTAGTTACATTACACATGTATTAAATGCAATGTACATACATGTATTTAATACAAAAACACATCCGTTTCTAGGTAACCTGGATTTGAACGTACCGAACGAACCCGTGTATTAAAATACACGTGTAATTATATCCGTGTACACGTAGAATAAGAGTTAATTACACGTGAGTTAATAACACGTGTATTTAATTCGCGAATGTCGTTATACGCATTTCCGTGTACACGTGTAACTTCATTACATGTTCAAAACCGTAGACTCTAGTCTTTAGTGTCAAAATTGAGGAAAGAGCCTGTTCTACAAAACTATAATTTAGAGAAATTCTGGCTGCTTGATAAAAAATCGTGCGAAATTTTAAGGCCCCGATAGTACGTCGCAAACGTAAAGCCTAGTCCACAATTGCCCGGGAACCAGAACGGGAACGTTAAAAAAGTTAAATCATTTCATAATCGTACAAGTGTCCACAATGCATCGGTAAATACGGTAACGCTAATAAAGCTCCGCAACGGGAACCCTGCGGGAACCTATCAACTTTTACGTTTCTGTTGCGGAGCTTCATTAGCGTTTATCGTATTTACTGATGCATTGTGGACACTTGTACGATTATGAAATGATTTAACTTTTTTAACGTTCCCGTTCCCGTTCTCGTTTTCGTTCCCGGGCAATTGTGGACTAGGCTTAACATACAATTCGATCGCGCAACATGTATTAAAGCGCATTGCCGAAGTTACAATTTTGTGCTAATTTCCGCAACTCAGCAATATATGATGCCACTCCTACCGGGCGTTGGTCTCTCTTGTGAAACTGGAAACGTTCAACTATTTCTGATCGAGAAGCAACATGATCCAATAATGGTCTTATTATTTCTTCATACGACTTTGTACTAGAAGCGTTCGGCGCCACTAATGATTTCACATTTCAAATGTTGCAGGGCTTCATGCATTTAAGAGAACAGCTCTTTTTTTCGCATTTTCCATTACTCCATTTGCTTCTAGATAGAATTCTAATCTGTTTGCATACACTAACCATGTGGATGGCTTCGTTACATCAAAACGTTCCAAGATACTTACAGCGGCCATTGATGCTTAATGATTTTGCATGTTTTAATGCGCTTTTCCTTGATTTCACTTCACTCTTTTTTGCTTTACTTGGCTGCACTCTCCGTTATAAGACACAGAATTACTATAAATACTTTATTATGACTGATTAAGGTCGGGTTTCTGAAACGTTTCATTAAGTTAATGGTCTGATTAAAATAATCGTTGTTATGGCTACATATGTTAGAACTATAGGGGCCGGTTTCACAGAAGCTGATTAACTTTAACCAATGATTAACTCCCTGGATACCTGTGTTAGAAGCATAGCAACAATTGTTTTTAACGATTGATTAAATTTAACGAAGCTTTACGAAATCGTCCATAAGAATACTTATTTTAATCGGACCGTTAACTTAATGAAACGTTCCAGAAGCCCGACCTAAGACATGTTAATTATGCATAACGAAAATAGAAGCTTTATTATAATTATTATTACTTACCACATTCTGAGTATACCCAGGTTCGTGATAGGGAAGACATCGGGTACCCGAATACTACCCGCATAATTATTACCCGGGTACATCGGGTACCCGAATATTACCCGTCCGATTATTACCCGGGTATCATTTCTTTATCCGGGTACCTGTTATTACCCGTATAATTTGTCGACACAGAATCTCGGAAAAACATATACCTATCTGTTATTACATGATAAAAACTTGATTATTTTTAACATTCGGACATTCATGTAAAATTCGTGAATCCGTTTATGTTGAAAATCCAAACTTATACGAACTTACCCGGGTACTCGAACTTATAGGATACCCGAGCTCATAATAATATATATATATAATTTATACGAGTACCCGTGTCAGATCCAGACCTCAGTTTTGTACGGGTACTCGAATTTATACGGGTACCCGAGCTCATAAGATTACCCGAGCACGATACAGGTACCCGGGTAGTATCTGGGTGGTTTATTCGGGTACCCGGGTAGCTCAAACATACGGGTTTGTCTTCCCTAGTTCGTAGGTAAGATTTTATTAACATTAATATAAAATCGTAAAAGTTTAATGTTAGATTTGGTTGTTCAAATTGGACATGAATATCCCACCTTATTCCTACGTAAATAACATTCCTTATGCTCAAATTATTCATTCAAACAATAACATTACTTGTACCGGGTGTTTTTTAAATTTTTTTATCGACTCTTGCCATGAAATTTAGACGGCATGTCTCAGCTTAACTACAATATGACATTTCATATTAACGTGACCCATTTGCTTCTAAAAAAAAATCGTAATGAAAAACATATTTCTTATCGTTCAAGTGAATAGGCATTTATTTCGCTCTATGGAGATTTGTTCTCATCATTTCTTAAATATGATATCGCGCCCTTGGTTCGCATGGCGTAATGTCCTGTTTTTCGGCCTCTCCATCTCTTTTCTGAGTGTTTCGGTCGATATAGCGGCTATTTCACGTCTCATGTTGGTTTTCAGAGCATCAAAAGTCCGTGATTTGTTGATATAGACATTCGATTATCATATTTAAGAAGTGATGAGAAGAAAAATCTCCATAGAACCAAATAAATGCCTATTCACTTGAACAACAAGAAATATGTTTTCTTGTACGATTTTTTTTAGAAGTAAATGGGTCAGGTTTATATGGTACACCGGTAACTGCGCTCCTTGAGATTATTTTTCAGTAAACCTGAGATATGGCGTCCAAATTTCAGAGTTAATAAAAAAAATTTAAAATTAGTCGGCACTTACACGGACTTACCGTTCACACGTGACAGAATTGACAGGACCGTCAAAATTTTACATAGCAGAATAAGCTTGAACTGCACTTTTGCCTGGACCAGTTAGAACTCGATATTCATTTAGCAGGTCATGGTACAAATAATTAACAACAGTTAGTATATATGGCTGCTGTTTTTTTAGAAAGAAAATAAAAATTCCAACGCAACACTCTTGATATTCATCTAAATGTTACGTTTATTTTAATTATGTGTAATCTCATGGTGTAGTAATTAATGTATGTACGTACAATCGAGGAAGTTATAGGTATTTTATCATAAATTTTATAGACATGTGATATTTATATTTTCATTTATGGAACTACAGATAGTCCAATATTACTTAAGATATTATAGTAGTAGACCACAATAAAACGAATTAATTATTACATACAATATTTAAAACGTCCGAATGTGCTTTTTAATATGGTCATTCTGTCTGATATTTGTAATATAAATAAATTTTTTAGGCATACATTACGAGGATCATTTATTATCATCTAGAATTGTGCATCATTAGAAATGCAACACGGAATCGCTAGTTTTCTTTCTGTTGTCAAGTTGCGGATACATTTCGGAGAATATTATATCCATTAAATTATAAACAAGCTGAAACAATTCATGTTAAAATTCAATAAAGTACGAACATTTTCATACCTGTTTGTTACACAATGGATTCTGCAATATTTCTAGCAAGTTGAGACAGCCCGATTTGAAGTCATCGCCCAATATTTTCAGAACATAATACGGTATCATATTCTCAACCTCCTTGAAGGCGGTATTTCGTTTTTCCGTTGATTCGCTATTGTGATTGCTCAGATTTCTTTTGAGGATAATTTCTAAACACAGAAAGAATAAAAGCATGAGCAATTCATTTGAAATTAATGTGCCTACCTTCGAGTAATCCAATCAAGTATGCAAGGTTGTTTTGTGATAAAGCAGACTTCAACTTCCTCTCAATGATCATTCTACATAGGGATTCGAATGCTTGCTGAGCTACACTGCAAATTGCTGTGTACAACTTTAGAATGCCGAGTTTAACTTTAAACATATGTTTCACTGAAAACACTCTTGTTTAATTAATTAAATTGATTGTCGATTATTTGTTGAACCACCTACGCAAATAAAATAATGATTCTGTGATTCCATTAGGGTTAAACGAACTTGATGATGTTTCTTGATACTTTCGGTATGGTACTCCAAAGTTGTCTTGAAAAACAAGATTTCGAAATGTTTTAGGTACTGTAGTATTTACAGTTTCAGGTGAAACAGTTTCATCTCCGAGTTCTGCCCATTCGAGCTTGCTAAATTAAGAAAGAAGAAAAAGATTCCAGAAATACTTTAGTGTGAAAATACCTGTTATGTTTCGTTGTTCCAGTGGAAACTAGAAAGGTGTTCATAAAAGTATCCAAATGTTGACCCTTTTCCTTGCGCAGTTTATTTGCAACCGATTGGTAGATATTTTCCAAGTCTACGGTGGGCTCAGCTGAGCTTATGACATAAGCAAAGTCTTGGTCTGTTGTCAGGAATGTGTACAAGAGATCGCTGCTTCGAAGCAGAGATTTCTGCAGGAGCCTCTTCAAGAAATCTTCATATTTTGCTCGTCGAGCTTCCAGCGATGTAAAAGTTCTAAAGACATTATTATTAAACAAAATGAAGAACTATTTGCCACACACAGTAACATTTACCTTCGAGGTGGTAATAATAAGTCAGGTATTTCGTTTTCGCCGTGAAACTCGATCAGCTTTGCTTTGAGAATGTAAAAGTCTTGGTCTTTGCGGTGCACTTTCCAGTGTCTCTCATGTTCTAACATTGTATCAATTCGCTGGATTTGTATGTTGAAAATGTGAACTGTTTTTGAATTGTTAAACTACAAAAAAATCGTGTAGAAACTAGCAAATACACATATGACTTAATTACTGGTTTAGCATCGACTGATGGTATGGAAATTCTCCAAGTGCTCAGATCTCTAAATCCATAAGCATGTGAAACAATGTCTTCCACGCAATGTGTTGCATCGCTTTCATATATCTGAGATTCAGGTGTGTAGTAGCCCTCAACGGGCTGCTTGGACTGCAATGCCCCTTTAATTTTCCCCAAGCCGCTGCTTATTTTTGCCACTGTGCCTTGGCCGGTGCCGGATTCGTAATACTTGCGTGACCTAAGCAGAGATTTTATGTCAACAGTTCAGGTATTCCTCGATGCTAAGATCAAACTGTCAGTTATGTCTTACCTCATTTTAATTGGTGATCCTTGTGCAGGCATGTTTTGTCTTATAAATGGTGAGCAAATAAAAATCAGATTAGAGTAGGCAGTGCAAAGAAAATGTATGTCTGTGATTAAATAAAAACTCAATAAATTTGACAGTTCATGAATGTATTACATTAATTAATTCAGCTAATCACAGACATACATTTTCTTTGCACCGCCTACTCTAATCTGATTTTTTTTGCTCGCTTTTTATTATTTAAGTAGTAAAGAAAAGTAAACGTGTGCCGTTTTACTTACTTGTTACTGGCAGACTTTGTGTAAGTAGCAGTGACTCTGGAACCACAGATGTAGCTGTAAAACTAGAAGATAGTGTTAGTATTTTCAAAACGTCTCTTATCTATGTAAAGCGAGCGATTCTCAGAACTTCTTAAAAATTTGAAATTGTTATTGAAAGAATTTTTTCTAGCGTTTTATGAATGTTTGAATTCTTGTATTTCATGTTAAGCCTCGTTCGTTGTACCAAGACAGCTGCTATAGTCTGTTTCTAATTCGGAGGAGTGAATTGGAAATCTTCACACAAAACGAAACTTCGATCAACTGATGAAACAATATGGCTGATATGCTGCGAATTGCGATGGGCTGATTTTGCTAATGTGATTGTTACCGGTCAACTACCAATGACAAGCTCGTTTTTAGCGCCACAAAATTTCAAAGTACTCTTCCAAATTAAAAAACAGACTATAGTTCTTGCCGTTTGTCAACTTACCAAATAGTTTTTGGTTTTATATAGGGCAACAGCAAGAAATTACCGGGACGTTATCAATTATCACGTTATCCAAATTCCAAATACCTTTGATCTCATATAACTGTAATTAACTTTGAATCGAAACTTTTAAAAGGAAGTGTAGGAGATGGATTACGGCAACATTGTGGGCTTGTCTTTTAGAGGGATGACAGGTCAAGATCCGATGCGCCTTTGTTTGGTTACCCATTGAGGAAAATTCTCAATTTTCTACAAGACAACTTGCGCTTGACCATAATATTGATCAAAAGTCTGTTAGAAATTTACTTAAAAAAGATAAATTTGACAAAATTTGGAAAGTGACCATAATAATGTCTTATAAATTTGTTTAAAAAAGAAAAATTTCATTAACGGATCCAGCAACAGACATAATTATCAATACTGGTCGCGCAATAATCCTCATTGGTGGAAAAAGCTCATACACAACAACCTGAGAAATCAAATGTTTGGATAGGAATTGTTGGTCATCATTTTCTTGACCCATTCTTCTTAGCTGGTAGGTACCTTAAATTCTAATATGTATTTGGAGTTCTTAACAAATAAAGTAATACCGTCGCGTCGTGTCGAGCTCTTTTTCTAGAAGGCTTAAACGTTTGGTTTCAGCAAGTCAGCGCTCCCGCACATTATGTATACTGTTTTTCATCGCAGGTGGATAGAACGAAGAGGCGAGATAGACTGGCCTGCACGCTCACCACGCTATTATTTACGGGGTCACCTCAAAAGCATGGTCTACAAAAATCAAACAAATAATTTAGATGATTTAAAAGCTAAAATTAGAGCAGAAGTGGAGAGAATCGTTAAAACAAGTACTAAGAAATTTTCAGGATAGGTTGGGACATGATTTTGTAGTTAACGGGGAAATCAGAAGTGAGTATTTACTCAAACATTTTACTTGTTTTGAGTAAAATGTCAATTTACTAAGTTTTTAAGTCCTGGTCGTATAAAATATTTTTAAATACATGATTACTTAATTCCATTCTTAAGGCTTGTGGTAGGATAAACAGTAACGAGAGAAATAATTTTGATTGGTATTTATAAGTATTGTTAAGTTTCCTCGAGTTATATTGCGTAATCACACGATTAACTTGATCGTGTAGTTAACTACGTTTCATACAATAGGCCCTAAGATTTCTTGTACTAAAGTTTAACTTTTGTTTTCTGTCAAATAATAAAATGCGCTCTACACATTAACGACGAAGTATTTATTAATCATATTTGAATATTCCAACAACTAACAAAATTAAATAATGATTTTCCAAAATAAATACGAAACCTTTGAAAACTGTAAGAACAACAAAATAATTCTAAGATGTCTTGTAATTTTACTATAAGTGTTCAAAATGTATGCATTTTATATAACAGAGCTGAATAAACTTAGAAAATTGACATTTTACTAACAAGTGAAATATTTGAGTAAATACTCACTTCTGTATCTGATGATGTAAAAACATCCAAGGTGTTCCATTTTAGAAAATTGAGTTTTGAGCAGTTAAACATAATGACATTGGACACCATATTTTGATTTTTTCTGGGATAACTACGATATGATTTGAAAGCCTGAAGATTGTACTTGAAATTTGAAAGTGTCATAGATACAATTTTTTAAAGGGAAGGTTACCCAAACTTTTTTTTAAAGAAATTTAAAGATATCTCGAAATTGTTACATTTAGGCATAGAGAAGTCTTAAAATTTCTTATTTAGAATAATGTGCAGAATCAGAATTTGTAATAAAAAATGTAACATTCCTTTTAAAATAAGAAAGTTAATGGCGGTTTCCGGTATAACCGGAAGTAATGTAAGAGTGAAAATATTTTACGCGGAAAGATTACTATGTCTTAGGGCAGTGTACCGACTTTTAGAATTTTTGTATATTTCCTTCCCTATAATATTTTAATAGGCCACTCTATTTGGGAGACCCTGTATTTAGAAAATAAACAACGTGAGTCTAAATTTTAACAATACATTGATAACATTATGTTGCTATGGTTACTACTCAATTTTCAATGCTGAATTTTCATTATTATTTCATTACATTAATGAAATTTGGCGGCAAATAATGCAGAGAACTCTCTTAACGAAGCTCCGAGAATAATGTGTACATTTCAACTTTCTCGGCGGTTGTATACATTATTTTACAAAAAAATCAAAAGAACAATTTCATTCAATCTGACAATTCAAAATCAGTAGTGTCATTACTAACAACGCACGGTAACCATGGCGAATGAAATAAATGTGGAAATAATAATGTAATAAAGCTTCCATCGATAATTACTATGTGCAGTCTTATAAAGTTCTCAGTCTATATTCTTTCGTGAATTGAAGAGTAGTATTGCTATCTAAAAAAAATTATTGATCACGTCATATCTTCTACTTCACCAACGCCATCTGATCAAAATGCGAACAAGAAAAAAGTAAAATTTGTCGAAAATGAACATTTCCAAAAATACTGAATTTTCATAGTATTGATAAATTTTATTTAATGTTTTTTTAATTGATTCATCTGAAAACAAATTATTATTTTGGTAACTTCGCATAGATTCAAATAACGACACGGAGAACAATTAAAATAATTTGTGTCAGTCTAAGTTCTGAGAACCGCCGGATGTTTTCCCCATATACCGGTTGTCCATTTGACAATGAGTCATAGGAATTTAACATGGGAAAACAGAAATTATTTTATCTGCCCGAGTAAATTCATATGAATTTGTAGGTCGTAATCGGAAAGATTTTGATTTTTAAAGCATTTTGGTATTAAACTTATGATATTTTAAGTATTAATTATTTATAAATTAAAGAAAAACTAATTAAAACTCTTTATTTAGAATATTTTAACAATCAAAATTAATAATTCTCGTGTTCAAGGTGTTTAAGTTCAAATTTCGTAACTGTGGGGTTGCGAGATCAAACCCAGCCCAACATTTTTTACTTTTGACACTTCTTTCAGACTTAATCCTTTGTTTAAAACGTTGATCAAATTCATCATTTATTATTCTTATTTATCAGGTATCTTTTCGTTTTGCCTGGTAATTATAATGATAGAAAGCCTCAATTTAGAAAATAGAATTCTAGATATTCGTCTGTACTTTCAAGGAAGTAAGTCAAATTCATGCAACATTGTTGGAAATGTTTCAAGATATTCAAATTCCTGCTGTGTGTAGTCTAAAGTAGCTTAAGAGCAGCGCTATGAAAAGGCTGAGAGAATATAAATTAATCTTTAAGAAAATGATTTCAAATTTAAATAAATATTTATAACAAGAAACACGAATAAATAATTTGGACTACGAGAACCGTTTATAATCTCCGTTAAATAGCTATTAAGCTTGTACGAAAAAAAAAATATTTACTTTTTTTCTTAATTACTAAATAATTAATAACTAAATAGCATAAATTTAGCATCAAAACACTTTACACGCCATGATCTTTCCGGCTATAACCTACAATTTCATAAAAATTTACTCAGGCAGATAATATAAAGCAATTTCTGTTTTTCTATGTTAAATCCCTATGTCTTGGTCAGAAGGACACCCGGTAGATCGTGGAATTTTTCCCTAGTCAGTCAAAACTAGACATGTCGCTCTGTAGTACTACAACGTAACTAACTAATTTGGTAGAGTACGGTAGCGCTGAATTTATTAGTTTTTACTGACTAGACTACGAATTACACTGATGGTATAATATATACCTCACTGCTGTGATAAAATTGAGGTAACCAGTCATTTTCCAGCGAGCTGAAAGCGTGATCATAAGCCTGAAAAAGCGGTTCAGAAGTCCTGAGCTTTGCTACATTGTACACTCCACCTTGCAAGAGTTGATAGAAATCAATGGCAAACTGCTCAGAACAACCAATGAAATCAGGACTCTTCCGATTCAAGTATGTTTTATACAGATGTAAGGCTTCACTATGCAAACTTTCGAGCTGGTGTTTTGTCAAATCAGGCAGAATTAGTTTATTATTGAATTCCTCTGTAAGGAAATTACTCATTTAAGGAAAAACAGAAACAGCAGTTCTTACCGATATCCAAGCAGAATTGTAACATGTGCACCGATCCTTCCTTTTTTAGGAATTGCAAGAAACTGTACAGAAGCTCGGTAGATTTCAGTACAACTTCGAGATCTAGAGATAAAGATGAAAGCTTGCTATCTTTCTTTGTGAAAGTGGAGAGTAATTCCACCTTTTCATTCTCAAGAAGTGCGCGTGATTGGTTTTTCGGTTTGTATGTGGCAATTAAAATAACCAGAGAATTTATGTTGTTGGGGTCAGCTAGAGTGTCCATGAGCGGAAGCAAAACTTGGCCGGCGAATAACTCTCGTATTAAAACTGCAAAATTGCTGCAACAAACCAAAAGAAAATAATATTGGTAAATACAAAGTTTAGAATGTAGGAACTTTTGATTAAATAATTCAAAAAAATAATACCAACAATGAAACAATACAATACAAATACATATGTAATTAATACGAAAATGACGTTTAAAACTACAACAACAATATACAGAATGCTTCCTAAGTACGGTGTGTAACTTCAGGGTGTAATTAATTGCGATATTTTAATAAAGAGCTTTTATAACTCGTGTCTAAATAAAAACCTGGTCAAGTAGGCTACATTTAGTAATTCTGCTATGTAAATGCAATGGATAAAGTCTCGATCACAACCCACTTGACCAGGTTTTTATTTAGATGCTTACTATAAACATGTGTCCGGAAACGCTTATATTCCGAGATATAGGGCGTCTTGTATTTTTTACCTAATACTAACTGATTATTACAATTATTAAAGCTGGTTCTTGTCCGATGAAAATTGTATCACAAACTCTTTTAAACAGCTTCTGACGAAGCTGTCGAACGACTACGAAACGTTAAGTGTTTGTGCGCCATTTAGTGTCCGTTTAAAAGAGTTTGTGATTACAATTATTATTAGAAAAATGGCCCGGTATTACAATAATAAAAATATTCAATTTCTACACTAATCAGAACAAATGTTAGGAACTAAAATTACCAAAGATTTCCTGATTTTTTGCTGATTCTGATTTTTTTTATCTAAAAGATAATTCCATTACTAGTTGTCAAAATGTAGTAATTTTTGTAATTCATTCGGTAAAGATTTTCTTTCCCTTTACAGCGATACCAAAATTTCTTAAATATAACAAAATATGTAATTTAAAAAGTTCATCCTCAAATGAGCAATCCGTTATCATATATAAAATCAAGTTGTCTAAATAAAGATATCTATTCTAATCTAATCTTATTCTGACGACAGAAAAAACGAGGACAAGTCTTAGCAGTGATTTTAACGTTTCTTTACTAATGTAAATGATACCTCTAAAACTAGTAGTCATTTCCACAGCAATGTGATCATAGTAAATAAATTTGTTTGTTAATTTAATATCGGTATCAAAGCAAAAGTTTTCTGAAACAATCGTTTACATTAGGGCATTATAAGTGTCTTCATTTTTTATGTCGTCCGTGGTACCATTGCCATCAAAATAGGTTCAGGGGACCTATTCTTGACAATGCATTTTTGCACTCGCATTTGTAATATGCGAATGGAAAAAAGCGTATACGCGTTAGGTATACCGCTTGACCGCTCGAAAAACTCCTTAGAAAATGAATGCGAGCGCTCGTGGCGAAATATGACTATGCTGCAAATTTATCAAAATTCTGTCGCACATGACAGTTATCGCAATGTATTTAAAACTAAAGGTCTGTTCGTTTGTTCTGCACTTTTTGCAACAACCGTTCCTGAGAGAGTGAGATGTATATAATATAAGGTTTGTTCCAGCAGTATTTTCTGACTCGTTAGGAACCGTTAAAAATTGTTGCCCACTGAAGTAATGACCAATTTTAACGGCGCCGTCAAATGTACAGTTTTGATGACTGCATGCTTCTGATGGTTTCGAACCAGTTACGAAGTGTTGCTGGAACAAACCTATAATGTAGAGTAGCGGACAATAAAATCCGGGTAAGAATTTGATAAGTCGTTCGTGTTTAGACAAGTTTGGTAAATCAGGCTTTTTACTGAGGTTATATTTCTGTCAAAATTTATATTAAACGTCAGAATTACTAGTGACATTTTGTATAATATGTATTAAACGCGCCTGTTTAAACCCTTCTTTGTTTACTTTTACGTATAAGTAAATACTTAATAAAAATGTCCAAACAAACACAACTTAAATTTATTGCCAAAGGAAATAACTGGACCGACCGTATACTATGGACCAATTCCGAAAGGTTACACACCAGTTTAGTACTACGATTAGTCACGCTACTTTTCCTATTCTACGAGTAAAGCTGCCTGCTACTGGACTACCTGATTACTTTGCGGCCGCCCTAAAGGTTATGCTACTGACCTATCTTCTGTTTCGGTTGAACGACCCTTCGGAATAAAAGAATTATAATACTTTTAAATACGGCTCGTGATCGCTGCTAATCTGAACCTACGTCGTGATAACCAGTTCTTCTTGGTAGGTCGGTAAAATAAGACGAAAGAGCAAAGGAGCTAATTACGTTAAATAAAAAATACGAAATCAGATTTAATTAATTATTTATTGCAAAAAAAGGTAACAACTCCTTGTACCAGTCACTGCGGGTCTGGTATAATGAGCATAAAAACCTTGCGTTGAAATCAATACAAAGAAACAAAAATTACGGTTCTCAGAAAGTATAGTAGGACTCGCTTAACAGATTTCACTTTCGAATATCGGCGCGGTCTACTTTCTTTCAAATCACACCGTTGGTAGTTTAATGTCTACACAGATATTTGTTGGAGAGCTCTGCTCCTTAATTAGATTAACAGTTAATGGAATTTCAACTTAGATCGGGTCTTGGTACTAGTGTTTGTCACTTCAGGTCGTACTCGACTTCTTCTGTTCAATCAACCAACGTACAGTGTGGCACAATGGGCCTACAGTGTACTTAATTAATGGAATTGATTAATTAATTAAGCAGATGTTCTGGCGAAGTATGTGATACAAAATGCCGCCCTCGGCGATCAATTTGCAGGACAATCAATAGCAATCACCAGTTTTTCAGGGACTCCTTTTGGAGGTGATGGGAAAACCCTAACACTAGCTAAACTAATTAATTAAGGTCGAATGGGTAGGGTCCTTCCCAGCTACGTCCAATCGCCTTGAGAGGGTGGCTCTGTGGCTCCTTTTTTCAAATCCCTCTCTTCGTCGTTTTTTCGTCGGCTAAACCTATCTAACTAATTTATTGCGCAAGAACCCAGATTTGACTGTTTTTCGGCACTACACTATGGGTGTTTATGGCCATTTCAGTCTCTCGGCAAATCGCTTCTAATTAACCTGCAAATCTTTCGGCAAAGACCAAACCTTGGTCCACAAACATACAGGGTGAGAGAGAAACTTTGTTAAGAAAATGGCTATGAATATGTAGTTCAAATTGTTCGGCCTCGTAATTTCACGAAATTCGTAATGACAATTAATTGGCCTTGATTTCCTAGTTTAGATTGTGCTGGCGCACTTGGTTTCAGCGGCAGATATAATTTGCCTCACACCAGTGATTTAGATTGGCGACTTTCCGGTACAAATCGAAAAACAACCGTTAGCGTGTTTCCAACTTGCCGAGAATATCTCCAAGGGTAGAACTATTTCTAAGAGTACACTGTATTGAATTCCCAGGTAGATTGGGGGAATAATTAATTGCTGATGGTTGGTTAAAGCACAGAACTGACCTAATAATTAAAAAAAAACAATGACCAACAAATTTTTCTAAGGTGAATGTCACTAGTGAGTTTTGATACTCGCTTCAAATGTAAATAAAATAGTTTGATTAAAGTTATCTAAACGCAATGGTAATAATGAACTTTACTGACTTTTTAGACACTAATTAATGCAAATTAAATTATTCTCGCTCAATTGATGCCACCAAAGGTGCGATGAAGAAATACAAATAAATGTAAATTACCTAAAAGCGCGTATCCTGTGGAACACTCGCGCACTTCGCACTCTGATTTAAAGCACTCGCGTCGCGACACGCACGTGTTTGGTTTTTTAATTGCCCTTTCTTAACACACTGTATTTTAACCGTACCGAAATAAATGATTTATCTAGAAAAATGAGTAAATGACTGCAAGCGTGAAAGAAAAAACCGCCAAGTCAGAATTTAAAATCTTCAACCGTCCGTTGGTGAGCTTCGAACGTGTCTGCCGTTTTTCGCGCTTCGTCCTTTCCAAGTAAAAATTAAACACACCCCACGGACTTAGTAAGATCAATTTTGAAATCACCTCGACCAATGACAAATACTGCTTCGAATTTAAACCCACGCCTATTCCAGATGCTCTGCATGAATCAAGAAAACCCCCATTAGCTTATCAGAGACACTCGCGGGTGTCTGTCGCAAATGAAACCTTCATAATTTTAACTTTACAAGTGCCCAGGCTGACATTTTAAAAGTATCTGGTGCTTGTTACACTGGCGACAGAAAAAATGAGGACAAGTCTTAGCAGTGATTTTAACGTTTTTTTTAACTAATGTAAGTGAAACTTCTAATTCAGTTTGCAGTCGTTTCCATAGCAATGTGATCATAATAAATAAATTTACATGTCAAATTAATTTCGGTACCAAAGCAACAGTTTTCTGAAACACTCGTTTACATTAGAGCATTATAAGTGTCCTCATTTTTTGTCGCCCGTGGTACAAATGGTGTGCTCGGATTTTATTGTCCGCTACTGTAAGTAGGAGTGAGAAAAATAGAGTAAAGGAATTAAAAGTGTAGAAAGTGCAGAACAAATGAACAAACCTTAACTCTACGAAATATTTTATAAAATGTATCAGTTTCAATTTTGTTTATTAAGAAGTGTTAAAATTAAACGTAAGTACTATTTATTTTTTTTTAATTTATCAGTTTCAATTTTATTTATTAAGAAGTGTTAAAATTAAACGAAAGTAACCACTATTTATTTTTTTTATAATAGACAGATACTATAAATAAGTCTTATTATGTGAGATGTCCGCATTAAAAATATGACAGTTTTTAAATAAGAATGGCAAAAAAACGAAATATGATTACGTAATGAAGCCCTTCTTACTTGACTTGGATTAAAAATATGAAATGTTGGGGTGGTAAGTTCTTTTTTAATGAAATCATTCAAACTGATTTTGTTCAAAAGCGTGCCTGGAATGAATGGAAAGAGAAAATAGCATTTGTATTATACCGAGTGACTTTTAATGATTGAAAATTATTTTATTAGATTGGCAACACTTTTCAATGTTTATGTTGGTGTACTGGATTTTCAAATTCAAAATTTAGATTTAGGTTAGTGCACTAGATTGTCAAACTCAAATAAATTCGTTTATTGTCGAATCAAGAAAACCAAATAAATATGTAATTATCACAATTTATTACCAAAATGGTTTTGAGCACAGAATAAAATACATTTTTAGTAATGGCTTATTTTTGAAGCGGAATACAAAATGAAATTGGGCACATTCAGCAGACCCGAAAATTGTGCAACTGTTGACCAAATTTCTGCTGAATGTGACCTCTCATAAGTTGATAAGTTGGAGGGGTCGCCGTTTTTTGTAACGTAACTTCTCCGCCACCTGACTGGAACATGTTATGATGAGTGAACTTCATTCAGCAGAAATGAGTGCTCAGTCTCAACTGTTGGAGCAGGAACTGTTACTGATATGTTCTGCTGAATCAGCCCAATAGTAATTGAATTTATTCACAGCAGCATGCCTATGACGATTTCATTGAAATATACCCTGAACAACAAATTGAGTTTCGTCTTTTTTCACAAACACTGTTTTAGAATAGCCGTCCTCCATTTACAACGAACACGAATCAATTCAAATTCACTTAAAAATCGTTGATTGCATTCCATTTACAGTTATTCAGTTGGCGACCAATGATGAGGAAGTGATTGAATTTCCCCTCCCGCACACCGTACTGATCAAGCTGGTTTTCTAAATCAGTTATCAGTTTCATGTGATTTCATACGTATTTTGAGCTTTGAGGTTATGTTAATTTTATAGCGTCTTCGATTGATCGCACTAGTGCGCACTCAGAATATGTTCATCTCATGTTATTGCATGAGGTTAAAAAAAGATACAAATACAGTGCAACCAGTGCACCTGAATCGAAAACGCTATTACTTCCAAAACATCATTCCTTTTATGAATCTCTAAAGTCAGTTCAGTTCAAAATCGGTTAACAAATGAACGTTTCTTGCAAACCGGTAATGTAGAAAAAGGAAAATTCACTGGTCGCCCCACTATAATAACACTCGATATTGTACAAAATGTTAATGATACTGTACAACAGAATCATCATGTTTCCTATACGAATCCACTCGGAAGATCTTGAAAAAACACCTTCATTTCCGATCATACAAATTTTCAATGATTCGACAACTTCACCCACTCGATTTTCTTCAACAAATTCTGTTTTGTCAGTGGTATAACAATAATCTGCTAAATAATAGTGACTAACAAGACACAACTTTCTTTTCTGATAAAGCCTGGTTTCATCTCTCTGGGTTTATCAATTCACAAAATTTCAGGACTTGGTCAGAACATAATCCCTTTAATGTGATTAATGTAAAGGCACTACATCCACTTAAAAATTGGTGTTTGGGTGGCAATGTCTTGAGAAGAATTATTGGACCAATATTCTTCCAGGAAACAACGCCTATAGATATCAGAGACTTATATTGGATCCATTTATAAACCAGTTAGACGACACTGAATTAGCAAATGGCTACTTTCAATAAGATTTTGCCACTGCCCACAGCATACGAACCGCATAATAAATTATTTAGAGAGTTTTTCCCAAGATGTTTAATCAGTGCTGGTTGGTGGCTAATTGCTCTAATATTCCAATTAAATCCGGACTTCTTCCTTTATTTCAGTAGTTTGGTGTTCAGAATATGTATTAAACAATTTAGAAGAATCGCAGCAGGCAATTGCAAATATCGGACAACCTAAAACGTTAATAATGTCTTCAATAACACATCTCAAAGGATTCGGTACTGCTTACGCAAAGGGGGCTTGAAGATTTGCTCTAATATTCAATTAAATTTGGACTTCTTATTTTCTCATTTCAATAATGTGGTGTTCAGAATACGTATTAAACAATTTGGATGAATTGTGCAGCAGGCAATTGAAGATGCAATTGCAAATATCGGACAATCTAAAACGTTAATAATGTCTTCAATAACTTATCTCGAAGGATTCGGTGCTGCTTACGCAAAGGGGGCTAACATTTCCAGGTCTTGAATAATAATAATCTGTTGAAACAGTTTTCATCATCAATGTAAACATCAATTCTAACCTATAGCTACGCATTCCCGCAAAATTAACGAACTTTCAGGTAATGCCAATTCCTCAGTGTTCCCAACATACTAAATTTGTTTCAATCATTAAAAGTCACTCGGTATTATAAGGGACCAGATACAGTTTTTTGATTTGAGCTCAGAATTTTGCTGCCTTAGTCAAAGCCGCAGAAACTGACCGAAGCATAAATAAGAAGCATTCTATTCTAATAAGGAAAAAATATTTTAGTGCGTAAATATTTACTTCACAAATATTTCCTCTGGAAGGCAAATCGCCGCGATTTATAAAATCTAACCAGACTTTTTGCCTTTCTTTATTCTTCATACATACCTGCTAGTATTCGAAAGGGGCAGAACCCCGGTTTTTACAACTCGGCATACAACAATCCGGCATATTTGCTCGAAAGAATTACCAAAATATCAATATGATTTATCAATGCAAATATTGCATTTCTCAAACGTCAAGTAACAACAAGTGATCAACTGAAAAACGAATTTAGAGTTGGCGTTGGAATTTTAAAGTAAGTCTAGGATAACGTCATACTAATATTAATTGTCAATCAATTGGCATATATTTAAAGTGACATTTAAAATATCAGCAATTTTATAAATAATGATTTTAACAACTGAGCAAAAATCTTTTATGGTAGAGACTTATTTTAGAAACGGGCGTAAACTTAATAACACGTGGGTTTACTCGATACCTGATGCATTGGAGGAGTTTCGTGAAACATTTCCTGGTATGCAGTTTCACTACAAGCAATTTTACGATGCACTTATGCTGTCAGTAAAACACTTCAGAGAATCTGGCAGTGTTGGCAGAAAGCCTGGAAGTGGCACAACTAAAACTGCACGTACAGAAGATAACGTTGCCCTTGTTCGGGAAGTTATGGATAATGCACCAAGAACATCCGTAAGAAATCTTGCTCGTCAAACAAATTTGTCATATGGAACTTGTCACACACTTTTGAAAAAGGATCTTGCACTGTATCCTTACCGTGTAACTGTGGTGCAGGAATTACTTGCTGGCATACAAAGACAAATCTATTGTCAGTGGTTTCTTCAGAACTTTAATAATGATGTTTTGGACAAGACATTTTTTACAGATGAGGCTTGGTTTTGCTTGACGGGTTACATTAACTCTCAGAACATCAGGATATGGAGTAGTCACAACCCCCATGAGTTTATTCAAACATCATTGCATCTTCAGAAAGTTGGAGTGTGGGCAGCTCTTAGTCGAAGAAGGCTTATAGGTTCCATTTTTTTTTGAGGGAACACTAAATGCTCACCGGTACAGAACTGAAATTTTGGAGCCTTTTCTAAATCAAGCCGATGACATTGAGCTTCGTGAAGGATTTTTCCAGCAAGACGGGGCCACAATTCACACCTCTGCTGAAACACTAATGCCCGGTTGCACCAACTTTTTAAGCAGAGCTTAAATTTAAGTTGTGCTTAGAATGTGACATTTACGTATGGTCAGTATAGTGTCAAATACATTCTGATTGACATTTAAACTTCAACTTAAGTATCAATTAGATTGTGACTAACATTTTGTTAAATCTATAAATAATGTCATAGTCTAAACACCACTTAAATTTAAGCTCTGCTTAAAAAGTTGGTGCAACCGGGCATGAATCTGTTACATGAATATTATGACAACCGGATTGTCAGTCGAAACACAAACAATAACTGGCCCCCACGATCCTGTGATCTGACTTCTTTAGATTTTTTTCTGTGGCCTTATCTAAAAAATGAAATATTTAGAAACCCTGTACCGGATCTTGAAACTTTGCGTGGTAGAATCGTCGAAAAATTCGAAGAAATAAATAACACACCAGAAATGTTGTTTAATGTTAGTCAAGCCGTTGTTCGTAGAGCTCAACAGCGTCTCAATGCAGGAGGTGGCCATTTTACACATTTGCTTTAATTTTAAAAAATTAAACGTTTTTCTTTGGATGTTTTTAGATGGTTTTTAGTTTCAAATTGTTTCAAAGTAAGGTCAAGTTTAAACAGAAACGTCAAAAGTGACTGACTTACAGCGTTTTCGATTCACATGCACCGGTTGCACTCAGTGTATTTCCATCTTCTTTTAGCCTCATGTAATAACACGAGATGAAGATACTCTGAGTGCGCACTAGTGTGGTCAATCGAAAACGCTATTATTGTTAGTAAGAACGTACGAACTAAATGCAAACATGCGTGTTTGGTTGCATCGCCAACTCTAATTCAGCGTTGTTCTTGTTATTACGGGCGTAATAGATTTATTACTTTTTATGTTGTTTGTTACGCCATTACTCGACGATAAAATCTATTACATTTCGTTTTATCTGCAACTTCCAAAGTCGAATTTGTAAAGTTTATTTTTTATTTACAGTTGGTTCTTGTCCGATGAAATTTGTATCACAAAATCTTTTAAGCGGACACTAAATCGCGCACTATAACACTTTACGTTTCACCGTCGTTCGACAGCTTCGTCAGAAGTGAAAAATATGATATTTTTCACTTCTGACGAAGCTGTCGAACGAAAAATATGATATTTTTCACTTCTGACGAAGCTGTCGAACGACGGTGAAACGTAAAGTGTTATAGTGCGCGATTTAGTGTCCGCTTAAAAGATTTTGTGATATTTATTTTTTTTTTAGAAATATATTATAATGTTTAAAATGTGTTACGAATTTATATTAATGTTCTAAATAACTTAAGTTATTTAGAACATTAATATATTTAATATATTAATAATGATATTTATTATTTATATGTAGGTATAGTTAAAAATATAGAAATTGAAATAATTTTTATATACTGTAATGAAGATAAGTTTCAATTTAGCATAGTTTTAAATCTTTTCGTTCGGCTTTTGTTATCCACGTGTATAAAGTAGATTGTGCTGTCGTTCCAGAGGTGGTCAGTGAAAAATAATTAAGAAATAAATATAAAGCACTATCTATTACGTCAAAACAAAACAGCAATCTGTAAAATTCTGTTACAATAATTTTTAGTCGAAGAACAACACACTGCTCTAAAGGCGTTTTCGGAAAATAACTCTGATTGGAAAGATTAACCCTAGCGGGTTAGTAGTCAGGTTAGTGAATTTTCGAACGCGAATGTGGTTGTCAAGTCAGTATCACAATAATCACATGTGGCCAAATTTGGCAAACCCGTCATTTTGTGCAAAATAATTCACAAATAATTAAACACTTTAACTAAAACAAATCAAATTATTCGTTACTATATGTCACACATTTCAAATTACCCAAACTTCAAAAAAGGAAACAGATGAACATAACCTCATAACAGAACCTATGTAACTCTACTCAATGACCAGAGTTACTTGGGTGGCGTACCTGTACTAATTTTCGAATGCAGAACAAGTAACTAGGTTTAATAAACGAACGCTTTTCCAAGAACCTGACTGCTCCGATCGAATTTCCGAAAACGCCTTAATTCGTTTTTCAGTTGATCACTTGTTATTTCTCCGTCAGTTTGCGTCAGTTGTTACAAGTACGCCATTTTGGCAGCAAAGTAATGGCGCAATCAATTACGGTACTCTAGTAATATAGGGACTCTATTGTTGACAAATCTGTAAAAATGCTGTGAAGTTCAAATACCAAATAACGATGCGTGGCGCATTAAAATGGTTAATTACGTTTATTTTGAATTTTAACATCATACTTTACGTACGGTTGCGGAATTAAAAAAGCATATACTCAAAATGTCTCGCTGTGAACTTAACCACAAACATAGCTTTGTTTGAAATATTTTCGACTTTTAAGTCAAAATAATTGTCAAGGTGACATACCGACAGTAACATGTCGCATTTAACTGTTGCCCAAAAACCGCAAATAATTACACTAATTGGAGAAGGGTGGTCAGTAAGAAGATACATCTATAATTGTGAAAAGCTGGCTTCAAGAAAATAACGTTGTGCGTTTGCCATGGCCTTCCAGAAGCCCAGATATCAACCCCATTGAACATGTGTGGGGTTATATCGTGAAGAAAATGTACGCCATTCATTTTAGACCTGCAAATGCACACGAATTATTAGATAAGATTGAAGAAATTGGGAAATTCCCCTGACTATGTCCGTTGTTGTATTTATTCAATAGGTGGCCATACACACAGAGGTTGATCCGCCGGTTCTAAAGGGTTCTAAAGGGTCATCTTCATGATACGTCCAGGATGTCATGCGTTTGGTTAAAGTCTAATAAAAATGTGGGTGTTGCAAGCGTTGCAATAAAAAAAACATTACGCCAAGAGTCGAATTTATTTTGCCGTCGGAAACCTCTTTTATTAATTCTTCAAATTTGTAACGCAGGAAAAGCTTCTATGGCGATTTCTCTATACGCGTCAGGCATAATAAAATAATTTGCACTTACATGTATAAATGGTATTGTTTTCAAGGTATTTAATAAAAAAAAAACAACTGTAAGTATTTAATAAAGTGTTTACTATGTTTTGTACGACTCTCAGCCATTTATAAGTTTACTTGACACAGTAAAATAAATAAAACAAGATTCACAAAATATTTTAAATTTGTCGACAAATTTCGAGCGTTGATAATTTTTTTTCCGTGTATGGCACGCATACGCAAAAATCAGTAATTCAAAAATACTTAAAAATCTCCGTAAATACAGTGCTCTCTTGCGCAGGCCTTCAATGCAACCGAAAAGGTATGTGGTAAACGCAATGTATATTTACGAAAAACGACCCTGCAAGATAAAGTACAATTAAAATTAAATAAAATTCATTAAAAAATGCCGACAGTATAAAAAACACAATTCTCCAATTAGCACGCAAAAAAGAACTTTATGAGATTTTATGATGTCTCGCCGCCGGTGAACTTGGCCTTTTTGCTCGACTTTGTCGATGAAGCAATAAATATATTTAAAAAAACCTTTGATTCTCACCGCTTTATCAACTCATCGGATCCAACAGCAGATTTTTCACGGAGAGAATTTTACCAAATTGTACTAAGGGCATGCGAAATAATAAAATTTTTAAAAACTCCGCTTACCTTCTGGCGAGTTTGTACGAACGCATGACATCCTAGACGCAATGACGTTCTGGACGTATCGTGAAGATGCTCCTTAACATGCGTATTTATCTTTTAGTTAGTGGTAAATGCACGCGTCAGATTTAACCGGTATAGACTTATCTGTCAATTTACACCGCCAGTGAAAACTGCTGCCGGTAACTAACAGCAACTAACAGACAATTTGAGTGCACAGTTTTTATTAGAGTTTCAACCGCGACAGTCTATTAAATATATCTTCAGAAGGTGTTCCTTGCTCAAAAAAATTTCTTGCAACATTTTTAGAAATTTACAAAGAACATCCTGCTTTGTGGAAAATTAAAAGCAAGGAATATAGTAACAAAAATATTTTGTTTTGTGAGGACCCCTCTTACTAAACTTAATAAAAAGCCATACAGAGTGGCCCAACGAAAACAGTCAGACTGAATAACTCCCAAGAAAATTTTTCTTCGAAAAAACGCAAAAACAGGTCGATTTATAATCCAAGGGGGACACTTTTCTATCCTATACCCAACTGTCATACGTCATCTCCCTCCCTTCCAGCTCTCTAACCAATAGAATTTAAATAGGGAATGTACCATGAGTGGCATATCATTGAAAAGGTAATTTTATAGAGAATTCAGTAATGTGAATATGAATACCCGAGAATTTGATTTTAGCGCCCTCTTTGTGGGAAAAAATTGTTACCTAATCCAAAGTGTGACAACTCCTATGAAAGCTAATTTTAATAGCAACTCAACGCGCGAATTGAAATTACGTAAAGATATTGAAAACTGATTAAAATAACTAAAAATAGGGTTCGTAACAGATTTGGTATCGTTATTTTTAGTTATTTTAGTCACTTTTCAATATTTCTACATAATTTCAATTCGCGCATTGAATTACTATTAAAATTAGCTTTCATATGAGTTGTCACACTTTGGATTATGTAACAAATTTTTCCCCGAAAGAGGGCGCTAAAATCAAATTCTCGGATATTCATATTCACATTACTGGATTCTCTATAAAATTACCTTTTCAATGATATGCCACTCATGGTACATTCCCTATTTAAATTCTATTGATTAGAGAGCTGGAAGGGAAGGGGATGACGTATGATAGTTGGGTATAGAATAGAAAAGTGCCCCCCTTGGATTATAAATCGACCTGTTTTTGCGTTTTTTCAAACAAAAATTTTCTTGGAAGATATTCAGTCTGACTGTTTTCGTTGGGCCACTCTGTATGTCTTTATATCCATTCTCAAATAATTCTTAAAATCATCCGTATAATTTTGTCTTAGCTCTTTTAATAGAGCCCGCTTTTTTATTGCAGAACATTTTTTACCTTACTGGCTAAACACTTGAAAACAGTTTACTTGCAGTACAGAACTTTCACCAAGTCGAAATTCCAGTGCCGCGCCTATGGGCGCCTGTTCAATCCGCGCATATATCTGCCGTTTCATGCACACTTAAGCCTCAAGTACACGGGGCGAGTTTACAAGCTACAAGCCGGCTTTTTCACAAGCAGCTCGTAAACTAGTCCAGTGTACTCGATGCACTCGCTCCGTTAGCCGCTTGTAAAAACGCTCTGGAAAAAGTTGAACTGCCGGCGACTTTACACGCCACTCGCCGGCTTTGAGCGAGCTAGCTTGCAAACTAGCCACGTGTACTCACAGTAGCTTGTGCACAAGTTTGCTGGTAGCATTGGTTTCCACACGCCAGCTAGTTGGCTACTGAGCAAGTGGGAGATTTTGTGTGTACTCGATTACTAGCACACTCGCCGATTCGCCGGCTTTTTACAAGCCGGCTTGTAGCTTGTAAACTCGCCCCGTGTACTTGAGGCTTAACACACGGTTTTGCATGGGGCAGATCAACTGTGCAGATTGATCTGTGGATTTTTGTTTTTATTAAATGGCTGAGAGTCGTACAAAACATAATAAACACTTTATTAAATACCTTGAAAACAATACCATTTATACATGTAAGTGCGAATTATTTTATTATGCCTGACGCGTATAGAGAAATCGCCATAGAAGCTTTTCCTGCGTTACAAATTTGAAGAATTAATAAAAGAGGTTTCCGACGGCAAAATAAATTCGACTCTTGGCGTAATGTTTTTTTTATTGCAACGCTTGCAACGCCCACATTTTTATTAGACTTTAACCAAACGCATGACATCCTGGACGTATATGAAGAAGCCCCTTTAGAACCGCGGCGTTCAAAACCGGCGGATCAACCTCTGTGTGTATGGCCACCTATTAATTTGTTAAATATATTTATGTATGTTATTTTATCGTAAATGAATTATCAGTTTAGTTTACTATTGCCACAATCTATTGCTTTCTTGTTGACTCCTAAAAGTGAAAGTTGAATTATGCATTGTGTCATTTTACATGATTTAATTGTCAGTGTTTATGTCAATCTGACAGAGATCGATTTACACTAATGCACTACTCTAAATTGCAAAATATAGCCTAAACGCCTGAAGACTTGTATGCTTTTTTGATTCCGCAACAACTGTACGTATTATCGATATCATAAAAAACTAGGACAACTTTTAAATCCAGTCTGTCAGTGGCAATTTCAAATAAATTTAAATTTATGGTCCGTAGCAGTTTTACACAGCTTAAAAGGTCTTGTCCTAGTTTTTTTTTTATGATAGCTAGTGAGCGGAATTTGATATTTTGTTCGGTTTATTTCGAACAAGGCGGCAACGAGTGCGTGCACATTAACCCGTCGCTGTAGCTTTATACGTTGCCGCTTCGTTTGTATTTAATTGAACAAAATATCAAATTCCGCTCACTGATGATAGCAATGATAATAACCAGGGAGTCTAAATTTAAATCAGTTTTTTTATGCGCGTTAGTCGACCAAGCGGAGACGGCATAGCTTTTCCGCGAGCTTCGATGCAGTAACGCATTGTTCGGTTCCGTGCACTCGCAGCGTCGTCGAGCTCGCCCACTGTTATCTATGCATCGTATACTGGTTACGACCCCACTGTTTCGAAGCATACGCTCATGATAAATCAAACTGATTAAAACCTAGACTCTCTGGTAATAACATAACTTAATAACAGCAAGAATTATAACACTATTGAAACATTACCGTAGGAATGACTGGAAGAGACAGTTTCAAATAATTTTTCATTTATGATCGGTAGCAGTTTTACACAGCCAAAAAGTCTTGTCCTAGTTTTTTATGGTAACAATAGTACGTATTCAACGAAGGTAATTTGTGTTCTATTTAGATTTATACTGGATGTCTCATAACGTACGGAGATTGAAAGGGTAAATAGAACATCAAAAAATAAGGTAACCTTTTCATATAATTTTTTTTCTAAAAGTTAATAATAAAAGAATTATAAGCCCTGAAAGAGGGGTGGAAAATATTGTTCTTTTGGCAATACCTTCTGGATTCTTCAAGTTATTAAACTAACATCTTAGATTCAGATAGAAGGCACCTAGTTAGGTGCCTTATACCTGAATCTACATACGTATTTACAACGTGTTTGTTAGATCCTCCCTCCTTTTTAAAGGGTAGTTTTAGGGGGTGACTTTCCGGTATTTTATTCCTAACTTTTTATTCTTTTAATTTTTACATATTTCATTAAAAATTTACGAAGAGAATATTCTTTAGATTATTTGGCACAAGAAGGCTCTCTTGTTGCATTTCGATAAACCGAATCGTTTTCGAGTAATTGAGGTTTAAAAGTTAGCATACGTGCATTGCATTTTGTTACCATAAAATACTGAAAGTAATCTCCTCAAACTACCCATTAAAAGCGAGGAAGAATCTGACAAATACATTGTAAATGTACAGTTAGGTGCATGGTATAGTTGTGCTGCGGCCAGTGTTGCCAACTTGGTTTTTACACTAAATTTAGTGGTTTTTAATTTAAGTTTTTTATTTTTTTCTTAATTTAGTGTTTAGTGCTTTTTTTTGGTGATTTCTTAAAATAAAACCGTGAAATCTTGTGATTTATTTTAGAGGTCAATTTTTCGAAAACCTTGCTCAAAATGCTGACACTGAAACCAAGCAGCTTAAGTTTTTAGTTTTTTATTGTTGTGAAACTTTGTGTTGGTATTATTTCTGTAGTTTGTGTCGATTCGCGAAAATCAGCAACCAACAGATGGCGCTTTTAATAAGGAAAACAAAGAGCTGTCATTAAGGCTTGCTCTTGCTCCCATTTATTATCATTATGTTGGATGAACATACAAATTACAATTCAATTTAATGTTTTTTATAGGTTAACCAAATGTCATTCCAATGATTATAGGGCCCTTCGCAAAACTTCCACTAGGTACCAGCCACTCCGAGATTTTCTCAATTGTTAATTTTCAAGCGCGCGTTTTTCCCGTGTAGTAATGTTACTGTTTTTATGTTTATTTTTTTAACGTGTTCCATTTTATAAATTTAATCAAATTTTAATGAAAGCTTGTGGCAGCATACTTATTTTGAATTTAGTGATTTTTTAGTGGTTTCCGACATCCGTTTTAGTGAAAACTTTTTTCGACTGTTGGCAACACTGCGGCGCACTTATTTGACATGTTTGCTTTTACGCGCTAACCTTGCGTATATCTTGTTGGTCGTCGGAGTTGCAGTGGAGTTCTCGAGCTATTGTTCTGCTGATGAGGCCCCAATTAGAGCCGAAATAGCTATACAGAATATGCTCGGGGGCCCCATTGCGATCCTGCCGACTTGCAACCAACAATTTTGCATGTTTGCGAAGACAGGCTTTGTCTGCACCGACCGCCATCTCGTGCGTGTTAGCTCATGGGGCAACACTACTGTTGCTATTTGCTTTCACGACACAATTTATAGGTCGGCAAATAGTTGTGCTGCGGCGCACTTATTTGACATGTTTGCTTTTACGCGCTAACCTTGCGTATATCTTGTTGGTCGTCCTCCGTACGTTGTGAGACATCCAGTAAAATAGGTAGTTTTAGTTTCAACAATCATTATGATCTCTTTCTCTGATTGAGAAAGATGTCCTAGAAATGTTAAGTATATTTTATAACGTAATGTCACTTTCCATTATTTACTACGCAAAACAATACCTCGGCTCGTATGTTTCCCAGCGACAACAAAACATCAAGATGACCGATGACCGATGACGGATAACAGGAATGTCAAGATGAGAAATGTCAATGTGATAGCTGTCAGAAACGTCAAAAACAGATATCGGAAAACATCAGATTGACAACGTCAGACACCGTCAAGTAAACAAATTCAGCGAATCGTCACGTAAGCAGTTATTTAAGAAGCAACGACGGCAATCGATGTAAATAGAATTTTAGACATCCCCGAGATGAATTAGCGCAAGGCAGTATTTGGTAATAAGTGGCCCGTAAGGAATTTTTTTACTTTGCTTTCACAATGAGCTCATTGTGACACCAAAAACAGTTTCAAAATGAAGCTCATTGTGAAACTGTTTTTGGGAAAATTTTAGTCAATTTTTAATTGAAAATATTTAATAGATTTTACAAAATAATTCATTATTTATTTGTTATTTAACAGACTACTTACAATGAAGCTGGATAAGAAAAATTAATAACTTGTCAATGTGATTTTTATTTAAAACGAAAGGTTGTCAGTGATGCCACGCATTACAATTAAAATTCCCCATATACTAAGGATATCCGATTTTTAACAATATTTTTCATATTTTTGTTGAATAAGTGACGCAAAGTAGAAAAAGTATTATATTTTACATGTTTCACAAGAGGTATGGTACCACTCATTCTGTTAGGGCACTCGTGTTATAATAAGCCTTCTTGTGAAACTTGTAAAATATACTATAAAGAAGACTTTAAATACAAAGTCACTTTCAGATGTCAAAACAAATATGAAAACGCATTTGTTGACACATCAGAACGTGATTTTAATTTTAAGTCTCCTTTAAATTTCATTATAAAACTGGCTCTAAATTTCTTATTTTTAGGATGGTTTTAATTTGTATCATTTATTCGATTATCCATTGTAACACATATCTGATCAAAAAATGCGTTTTAAACTTAAATTTTAAACGACGTTATCTGAAAAATTTCAAATTTGGCCCCCAAACCAAGTGGTATCGGTATCGTGTGATCTTTGTCACTCTTAGACGATGCTCCTCATTCTATCTTTCTCTCTCTTATGTTAAATAAAGACAATGCCGTCCTATTCAATATATGACGTTACACTACATCTAACCTTATTATATCCTTGGTCATCGTCAATAAGATCATTCTTAGTTAAAATATGTAGCAAAACAATTTGATGCTCAAGTCAGCATGGGTTAATTTCATCCAACTGATACAGAATTTTATATCTAACTAAGTCTAACCACATGGAATAAAATTATAAATTCACCTGCATTTTAAGTATTCTTGTGGCAGAAGGTGAGGCATCAAGCAGGATGACAACTGCCGTAAATAGTTTAATTCATTCTTGCGATTTGTAGTTGCAAGATGCAATCTGCATCCCAAATACTCAATTGCGACTGCATTTATGTTCACGTTCTTCAACTTTGCTATCTGCTGCATGCACAAGTAATCATCAATGTGCTTGATAACACATGGAATTAGTTTATTGCTAATCAGGAGCCCTACATCAATCTCCAAAAACTTATTTACAGCTGCTGCAGTTGCATATCGCAGGCAAAAGCGTAATTCATTCAAGAAAGTAACATCACTGGTAAACTCCTTGTACCAATTCGTAATAAAAGTTTCGATCAATGAATTGTACAACTACAAAAGAATTGATTGAAAATTTACACGTGAATTATGAATTTAATTTGCTCACATGTTCGATTGCCTTGTCCAACTTTTTGTTTACATACAGCTTTTTCCAAGGCCACTTCTTTTTTGAAATTAGGTGCCTGTTACAAGATATGTCGTTGCAAATACCGCAGCTTCTCACGTGTTTATTACTAGGTAGACGACCTCGGTAGAAACTTACCAATCTTTGTAAACAAAATGAAGCCTTTACTTGATAATGTATCAAAGCCCAACATACAATATAACCTGATACATAACTTGCCAGAGTAATTAAACCTGTCAGAGGACTGAAACATATGAATTTTAAAGTTATCAATAGCAATGCAATGAAAACTCAAAAACCTTAAAACGATCGACAAGGAAATAGACAAGATCACTGTTAAAATTGCAAAACTCCTGATAATTTTATCGTTTTTTATAAGTTGAATAATGTCTGAGACTTCTGTACAATTCATAATCATAACGCCTAAAATTTACAATTTTGTTATAGTGACAACCAGAACCACATGAAATCGTTTAAAATCACGAAACTGAACCAGTGTTGCCAACCTGTAAAACAAAAAAAACGGGCTGATTCAGCAGAACATAAATCATCACTATCATCAGCAAGGCACGGGAAGTTTATAAAACGTCACGCATAGATAAAGAAAGGATATAGATGGGAAAGACAATAAGTTTGTTTGTTTGTATTACTCGGAGCACAGTATATTCATCAATCAGTAGGGACAGCTTGGGGTTTCTGGCACTACAGTTTCTGAGTGCGCATGTGCGAAAACTGGCGGACTTTCCACAAACGGCCGCGTGTGGCGCACTGGTGAATTCATCAATTGCATTTAAGCGAGCGTTTTTTAATTCAGCATTTTGTGTGATGGATGCGGAGAGATGAGAAAGATTGAACAGAAAACCATCTTTGTTAGATTATAATGAATTTATGTTGTGTAGAAAGTCTGAAGTTGTGTAAAACAACATCGCATTCTATGATTTGCTTGCAATCATTTCTATCCGTGCCATTTTTTCAACCAGTGACATCTCGTAGCAATAAAATGAAAGCCCGCCAGTAACGGCCATATTGGCTCTGAAAACGGTAGTATGAACATCAAAGGTGCCGACACGAGCTGTCCCTACTGATCGATAAGTATACTGTGCTCGGAGTTACTCTAAAAGCTATCACGTGTAGTTTTCAGTCAAACGAAATTCTTTCAGCAGGAGATGAACAAATCTGACTGAAAACTACATGTGATAGCTTTTAGAGTAACTCCGAGCAATACAAACAAACAGACCTAATGCATCTTGAATGTAAAATTTATTCACTTTAATAAATTACTAATTGAACATTTGTGATAAATTAATGATCATATGTTGTAGCTTTCACGTACTATCGATATCATAAAAAACTAGGACAACTTTTAAATCCAGTAGCCATGCTTTTCCATTATTTTATTACATTGAATCTTACTTTGTTGTCAAGTCAGTAACTGTATTTTTGTGGATGCTGAAATTCTGAGCAATTTGTCTAACTGTGACACCCTTTTTTATGTAAGCAGCTATCCTAGCTTTTAAAACAATATTTACTGTAGGTATGATTGATAATGAGTGACCATTTCAAATAATTTTAAATTTTATGGTCGGTAGCAGTTTTACACAGCTTAAAAAGTCGTGTCCTAGTTTTTTATGATAACAATAGTATTTTTCATGGCCTCCCGAGATCTGAAATTTGTAAACGTTATAGTTTACGGACAATGGACTGTTCTAACAAAACTTACTAAATAATGCCTACCTTTTCATCTTTTGGGAACATGTGCACTTTTTGTTGAGAAAAATACACACACCATTAATCACACTACAACTTGTGATTCACATAAGCAAATTCTCATATTAATGTCCTGTTTTATCAACAATGGTAGCTGCTGTCGCCATCTCGTGCCTCTAGTCACGAACTATAATTTGTATTTCCCGCTCAAATGTTTGCACGACCTTGTACATAAGACATTCCTACCCATGAACGTCACGATTGTCACGAATTTTGTCCCTTTAAAGTCTCTAAACAAACGACTCGCAGTGCACCAGTGCAGGTTCGTTACGGGCAAATGTATGAAACTAATACCCCGTTCACAATCACTTAACGTAACGTAAATTAATCATTTGAATGCACTATTTGTTAATGTAAACGTAGTAATTCTAAATTTGAATGATTTACATTTCATTATTAAACACATTAATTTGTTTCAGTTTAGAATTTTAAATATTTACGTTACAAAAAAGTACTTCAAACCTGTATTTAGTGATTAATTTTGTTACGTTAAGTCATTAGGTCTGTTCCATTTGCCAGAATTGTAAGTTCTGAACCGTTCAAATCATGCGCAGTATGAAATTTATATCCAATTTTGTGCACTGCTCATGCTCAGAAAGATTTTGAACGGTTCAGAACTTGAAATCTTGACAAATGGAACAAACCTATTGTGAACGGGCTTTAACGGCGGCAGTGGAAGTGTTGCCAATTTAGCTAGTTTGTGGCTAGTTCTGGCTATTTTCACTTGTAGTTTAGCTACTGTTTCTCTCTACATGCTACAGAGAGGAAATCTAGCTATTTCTCAATTACATTTAGCTATAAATATTGCTGTGTTGTGCGTTAAAATGAGACACAATGCGTTATCTTATTCAGAATACAAGATTTTCTTTATTTTATTTTTTGTCCGGCTTTCTCTTAATCTCTTTTGCTTGGGTCGCTTATGTTGACTTAATAAACGTTAGGCTCTCTTTTAATTTGAATCTCGGTTAATTTTTAAAATAATTTGGATACGACAAACTCGCATTCAAATCGCTCCAAATTAATTTAATTTAATGTGGGAAAACTCGCATTCAAACCAATCCTAATTATAAATAATTTCAAATAAATTAAACTTTTCTTTTTAAATAATTAATAAATTCTTTAAATTAAAATATTTTTTCTTCTTTTTAAATTGAAATAAAATAATGACTCTTTAAAAATTAAATTGAGACAGTTTATTTAATTGTTTCATAAACAATTGGTTTGAGGAATTCCGTTTCAAAGAATTTGTGATATATATATTTTATTTATTAACAACGGTGAAACGTAAAGTGTATAGTGCGCGATTTAGTGTCCGCTTAAAAGATTTTGTGATATAAACAAAACAATATATATTCTAAATTACTCATTAATATTAACTATGAAACTTCTTTGAAAATAATAAAAAAATAAATTTAAAGAAAAATTCGATGTGGTGCGTAAATTCTTCAGCTACTTTTTAGCTATTTAAAAAAACAACTGTCCGCTACTTTATGAGTAGGACAGTTGGCAACACTGTACAGCGTTTGGAAATACATCATACGCCACTGGGCTGTTTCTTGTTCAGTAGTGGGGCGAATTTACACATTTATCTCTTGCTCTGGTTATTTATTAGAAGTAAAATATTATCGATAATTTTTGTCGTCCCAGCTACCGATACATATCGAGGTATCGAAATTTATTAAAATTTATTGCAACACAATTACTATTTCTTTATTTGTTGCGTAAACCCTAACCATCCAAAGCTAATACAATACAAAAGTTTAATTGTAAATATCTTCAAACTATTGGCAGCGTCACTTTGACAATTCAAACACAAATTAAGCTGTCAACAGTTAGTGTTGCCAATCTAATTCAAAATTCATAGCCTACTTTAATTGTAAATTTAAATGATCACGTGGTACTTTACTCACGTACTATTTTAGTTTGACGTTTATGTTGGCAACAATAGGTCTGTTCCTGCAGCAGTCCCCGACTGGTTCGAAACCGTCAGAAGCATGCGCCGATCAACATTTTCACATTTAAGGCAGTTCTTGAAAGCGGTGATTAATTCGATGGGCGAATATATTTGACAGTTTCAAACTAGGCCAGAACGTTGCAGGAACAGACCTAATATTTAACAAGTGCGTCAAGAAATGGAGAATATTGTAAATTATGAAGCCAATTACATTCACAATAATTAATAAGAGTTTCAATAATTATTGTGAATGTCTTCATATTTAACAATATTCTCCATTTTTTGACGCACTTGTTATACAACGTGTTGCTAAACTCCGTGGAATGGCATCACCACAAATTCCTGGGCTCAATATAAGAGGATTTAACTCAACTTACCTATATCCAAAAGTGCTTCGTTAAGTCAGTACTCTGCTTCAAAGTTGTTGCAAAAAAGTTAATTTCTCTTATAACAAGGGCTTGAATTAATTTGGATGATATTTGGTATGAGAACCAATAGTAAGGTAAGTCATATTTCAGTCATTTTGAAATTTACATTGGATCGCGACCGTAAACATATTGCAACACTCAGATACATATAGGTATTCTATCTCGATGTATTGCAATAACTTTTTTTAGGTTAGGAAGGTAACATTAATTAGTTAATTTTCAGAAAGAAGCATTCATTAGGGAAGTTTTTTTAATCTTTGTAATTTTTGATATTTCTTACGATTTAGTCACAAAATAGAAAAATCTAAGAGACTGCAGCCTTTCTTATTGAAAACAGGTAACTATAATAGGCTGTATAGAAAAACAAATACCTGTTACATGCATTAATAAATAAATAAACGTCTTTATTATCTGCTCCATTAATATTTGTTTTTCAAATAGAGATATTCGTTAGCGAACTTTTCGTCTTTGCAACGTTTGATACGTGTTACAATTTTCGTTCCAAAATCTCATCAACTTTTCTGCATTGTTCCTAATTAATACACTACTTAACAGCCATTTTGCGATTGCGATATCATTGATATTTATCAATTAGTATGAAAGTCTAGGACACGAATATATCATAAAAAACTTCATATCACGTAAGATTTTTGTTTTAACTGGGGAAAGTAATTTTAACGGCTTTTTTGAAATAACTAGATTTGTTTTCTATTTTCTATTAATAAGTGCGAGGGTCTCTAGAAAATTAATCTAGCTAGCTATGAAACAAAAGACATGGACTTCTTTCGACAATTTTATTTTTCACTCTAATATCTCTTCACTTTTTCGACACTTTAGCGAACTCATACCCTTAAAAAATGTTTTGTCTTGCGTAATTTTTTCTACAGATTGTCGCGTGCGTGCTTTTTTAAAAGTGAATTCAGTGAAGCACCAAATTTTTGTCAATCGTCACAATTATTGAGAAATTTTATTTTGTCCAACAGTTGCACTTTTTAGGGGTTTCTTGCGTTAGTTTTGAGTGATTAAAATCACATTTCAATCTCTAGCGACTAAAATTAAATTTCACTCCATAGTGTTTATCATGACAACAATTATCCATGACGACCGACAATGACTGCTTGACGTTTTAAGTAATGTCACTTCAAAAATATCTTTTCAAGATTATTTGTTGTTAAAAAGTGCAACTGTTGGACAAAACGTCGTATATCACACGTGAGCGAAATGCAATTGTACATTCGTGAGAATTGTCTCACTCATGTATAATTTTGCATTTCTCTCACTTACAATTAAAGACTCCAACTTCCAAGCCCGAATGCATAGGCGCTTCGATGCACGCCTGGCGCTGATCGAATTACGAAGCTGCGAGCATTATTTCTTTGATATAGCGAGAATATTTGGATCAATTTTGTCACATTTTAATTTGTTATTTGCTGTATTTTTGATGATCGATATAATTAAAAAAAATAGGTCGAAAATATTCGTTTAGATAAAACACGTTATACCTATATATCATATAGCCGTAAACAGCACTGGTTAATTGGCCAGTCGACCGATTGATATTTACAACGCATCAGCGCGAGCGGTGAGTAACATACAACTGGGCGGATAAACGGATCTTTTAATTTGAGTCTTTACTTATAATATAATCTACTATTTTCATGTCACGCTACGATGCACTTACCTTTAGCTGATTCAAAAAGTGTTTTACATATTATACTGGAATTAATACAGAAATTGTTAAGGCTTTCAATAAAGAAGGTGACGCTTTTAAGCACCTAAAGAAAGTTTGTCCAAAATTAAGCGACGCCAAGCTGAAGGAACATACATTTGGTGGCTCTCATAATTCTCAAGGATAAGGATTTTGAAGGAAAACTAAATTATGTTGAACTGAGGTCATGGAAAGCATTCAGAGGAGTTGCTACATAATTTTTAGGTAATGAGAAGGCAGAAAACATATGAAACCCTGCTTGAAGAATTACGTGACCACAAAATGGGCTGCAGAAAGTCTTTGAAAATCCACTTTCCACACTCTCATCTGATTTTTTTCCCGGAAAATTTAGGCGCAGACGATGATGAGCAAGATAAACGCTTCCATCGGGATATTTTGATAAAGCAACAGCGTTATCGAGGAAGATGCAATCCCACAATGTTGGGACATTACTGTTGGTTTCTTAAGAAAGAAAGTGATCCAGAACACAAACGAGAATCCTCATTTACAAACTAAATCATCTACAGATTTATGTTAATTGCTTTTTTAATACTTTATCTATTCACTGTTTTCAAGTACTATTTTTATATGTTTTACGTATGAAAAAAAATTACCGATTGAGGGATTTTTTTACTTTTCGGGCATACGACCTAACTCGAAATTTATACGTCACAAAAAATTATTAATTTGTTGACTAGTGTTATTTGAGCAGTTCCTTGTTTCCTGATACAAATTGCTCCAAGCGTTATTTTGTTATAAGTAGAGAGCGAATTTATAAGCACAATAACAATAACAATAAAAATAAGCGCTTAAGAAAGCTTAATATTTTATAGAAAAAAGCTTTATTTTAACAAAAAAAGCTTAAAAAATAAAACAAAATAGCAAAAATTATTAATCCCATCTGACTTAGGCCCAGTTTTACAATCGTGGAATAAGAACGGAATAACTGTTCGCCAAATATCCTTTAATGTTCCTCCATATCTATGTCACACCTACGTCACGTTATACCTGCGTTAAGCCAATAATAATGCTTATCCGACGATTGTAAAATCGGGCCTTAATGTTGACAAAGCAATTTTTTTTTTAATCAAACTAATTTACATATTTTGAATAACATAATTTATGTTTTGTAAAGTACCTAATTTGTTAAAAAAAGACCAAACGAAATAACTCACAAATAAACACATAACTACACATAAAGATACTGTTCGGATTTAATCAAAGTATTTTCCTTTTTACGTTTTATTTCTGTGCTCTCTTTTGACAGATGTATTATTATTATTATTTTTCTATGCCTACTACCTTTAAAAGTTAAAGTTAATAACATGATAATAATCTTAACATTTTCTTCCTCCTAGTGAAGACTCTTCACTTTATTTCTTGTACCTCTAGTTTACAGATTTTTGTAGCTGGCCTTCTATAGTTTCCATGACTTGTTGTAACCTCTGCTACTCGTACTATACCATCCTTTCCTGGACAGACTTTTACAATCTTTCCTATTGGCCATGTGTTTCGTGGTAAATTATTGTCAGCAATTACTACGATGTCACCAACGTTGAGATTTTCGCCTTTACTCAACCATTTTGCTCTTCTGTTAAGTTCTGGTAGATATTCTTTTACCCACCTGCTCCAAAATTGATCACATAAAGCTTGTGCACGATGCCATTGTTTCTTCACATTTAATTCATGATTTTGTATTTCACAACCAGGTAGATTTCCACCAGCTGTACCAATCAAAAAATGATTTGGTGATAAACTTTCTGGGTGTTCTGGATCAACAGTTACGTATGTGAGTGGTCTTGAATTTAAAATGAATTCAATTTCTGCAAAAGCTGTTTGAAGAACTTCTTCACGTGGATATTTTTCGCGTAGAATTAATTTTAAATTTCTTTTTACTGAAGCAATAAATCTTTCCCAACTGCCACCCATATGTGGTGCAGCCGCTGGATTAAAATGCCATCTAATTCTTTTAGCGGACATTTCATCTGTTATTTTACATTGGGAAAATCCTTTAATGAGTTCTAAAAGTTCGTTATCTGCTCCATGAAAATTTGTTCCGTTATCGGAATACAAATCTGTAACTGGACCTCTGCGGGCAATAAATCTTTTTAAAGCCATAATACATGAGTCAGTATTTAAAGATGTTGCAATTTCTAGATGTACTGCTCGTGTAGTCATGCAGGTGAAAAGGATTCCATATCGTTTTTCGTGTTGCCTGCCAAATGTAACTTCAAAAAATCCAAAGTAATCAACTCCAGTCTGTGTAAAGGGTTTACTGTAAGCATTTAATCGAGCTTCCGGTAACATTCCCATTTCCGGAGTTAAGGGCTTGACCTTTCGGTTTTTGCAATCTTGACACTTCAAATTCTTTACAGCATTTCTCAATCCTTGAATCCAAAACCGTTGTCTAATTTCATTTATCACGTACTCATAATTTTGATGATTAGCTCTTTCGTGGTACCACTTTATCAACAGAATTGTGAATCTATGTTTTGCATCAAGTAATACCGGTTCATTTTCTAAGAAGTTAGTGTTTATTATTCCTTTCATGCAAAGTAGTTTTTCATCATTTCAAAATGGTGCTAATTTAAAAATTCTGCTTGTTTTCTTAATTTCTCCAGAATTATTTAAAATGCTTAATTCTTCAGAATAACATTCTTGCTGCACTTCTTTATACCACAGTTTCTCTGCATTCGCAATCTCTTCTTCTCGAAGTGGATTCATTTCAGCTAATCTTCTCAATTCTTCTTCCTTCATTTTCTTTTCTCGTAATTTTTCTTTTCATGTTATTTTTTAACTTCATATTAGTTATAAATCGGAGAATCCAAGCAGTTGTACGAACTAATCTCAAATATTTTGAAAATCTATTTGCATAAGGTAAAAATTCACTATTTCTTTTAATTAGAAAGGTATTCAGATTTTTCTTTTTTTCTAGTTGTTCTTCATTTATTCCATAAATTGGTTCATTTTTTGTAAAATTACAGAGATCGGCATGCTTCAAGAAAGGCGGACCGCTTAACCATCGTTCTGTTGAAATTTGTCCGCGCTTTAAAACTCTGGTAGCTTCATCAACCACGTTTTCTTTTGTCGTAATCCAGTACCAGTTCTCCTTTTTTGAAAGTTCCAAATTTTCTCCAACTCTATGAGTCACAATTTTTTTAAATAAAGGACGTATCCGATTTTATCCAGCACAGAGTCTGTCCAGTAGAAATATTTCTGGATTTCTATTTCTAATTCCGATTTTACTTTGTCCATCAGCCTACTCAGCATCACGGCGGCTTGCAGTTCCATTCTTGGAATAGAAATTGGTTTTAATGGTGCAACTCGAGGTTTTGCTAACACGAATGATGTGTAAAAATTATTTTTATGCTCATATCGCAAATACACTACTGCTGCAAATGCTCTTTCACTTGCGTCACAGAACCCATGTAATTCGATATTTTCCGAATCTGCCATTTTTTCTCCGTAACATCGAGGTATTGTAACAGATGGTATCAGATTTCTGAAAATTTGAATCCAATTATTCCAGTAGTCAGCCAATTGATTTGTAATTTCATCATCCCAGCCAATTTTTAATCTCCAAATTTCTTGTAAAATTATTTTCAGAGTTATAAGGATGTTACATAGAAATCCGAAGGGATCAAACACAGACATTGCCATCTTCAAAATTTCTCTTTTTGTGGGAATTTTACTACCATCTAGAATTTTTGGATTAACTTTTCTAAAATTCAGTAGAAAAATGAAGTCATCATTTTTGGAATCCCACTGAAGGCCAAGAACCTTATCGACGAAATTTTCTTTATGTTCGTCCAAGCTCTTCATTCTCGGCATTCTCAAATTATCAGGAATACTTTTTAAAACTTTTTCAGAGTTTGAAATAAAATTGCGCAATTCAAACCCACCTTTCTTATGCATTTTAATAACCCGTCCAATGCAGTTAATGGCTTCTTCATCAGTCTTCTTGCTATCTAAATAATCATCCACATAATGCTGCTTTAAAATTGCTTGACATGCTTCTTCACAATCTGTTCTATTTTCTTCAGCGTTCCTATTTTTAATGTATTGAGCCAAGCTGGGTGAACACGTAGCTCCGAATGTCATAACTTTTATTTCATATACGTCTGCTTTTCCGCTTCTCCTCATCCTCTCCAAAAGAATCTTTGAGCACATCTGTCTTCTTTTCTAATCAAGACTTGGTGGAACATTTCTTTAATGTCACCGGTGTACGCTACTTTATACTGTCGAAATTTCAACAAGACTCCAGTTAGTGGTGTTAATAAATCTGGACCTTGCAGAAGTTCTGTATTCAAACTAACTCCTTCTGTTTTTGCTGCAGCATCGAACACTAATCTTAATTTTCCAGGTTTATTAGGATTGACGACTCCAAAATGTGGTAAATACCAAATTTTCTTGTTTATCTCTTTCGATTTTAACTCATCCAGTTTTTCAGCATATCCTTTCTTCACTAATCTTCAACTATGAGACAGTATTGTTCTGCAAATTTCTTGTCTTGATCCATTTTCTTTTCCATACAAAACAGGCGTTTTAATGCATTTTTCTTGCTATCAGGAACATTTACTTCATCCAATTTCCATAATAATCCAACTTCAAATCTTTCTCCAACCCTCCTGGTGGTGTTGTTCATAATTTTTTCACATCTTTCTACTTCTGGAGTTTTCCCATAATTGCTTGACAATTTAACTCCAAATGATTCTGTTTTAAAAGATTCTTTTACTAAGTTGTAGACTTCTTCATCAAAAGATTGGCATTTGCAAATCTGACATAAAAACTGTTTTTCAGTTTCTTTTATTGAATTTATTTTTCCATGTAGTTCCCATCCTAGAGCAGTTTTAGACAGAATAGGACCGTCTCGTGAAAGTTCTACAACTTTTCTTGGATATGCCAGTTGAGAGTAATCTTGGCCAATTAATATTAAAGGACGTTCTTCAAAAAATGACTTCAGTAAACTTAATTGTTTAATTTTAGGGAAACTTTCTTGAATTTTCTTAACGTCAATTGTTTGTTTGGGTAACATCTTGTTCTTCAAAGTTCTTACTTCGTTAAGAGTATGAGTTTTGCCTTTTTCATTTTAAGAAGAAATTTGAAAATGTACTTTCTTAGAATGCTTGTCTTCATGAGTGATTCCATTCGTCCACTGGTAACAAACCGACTCTTCTTCTCCATCTAATTGCAGTTTTCTTGCTAATTCAGCATCGATAAGACTTACTGTAGCGCCTTCATCAAAAAATGCGTAGGTGGTTACTTCACAAACTGGACCCTTTACTTTTACCGGTAATATTTTGAGCAATACCGTATTTGGAAGTTTACTGACTAAACAAAGTTTTTCATTTTTTGTTAATCTATCATGTTTTTGAAAATTTTTATGAAGTAACTTATGATGAAGCAATTGACAGTTATTAAGACCACATACCTTCTTGTTTCTACAAATTTTTTGAGAATGATTTCGTTTCAAACAACAGAAGCATAATTTATTCTTTTTCACAACTTCCCAACGATTGTCTACATCCTTGCTCTTGAATTTCTCACAATTATCTAAAATGTGATATTCTTCCTCACACACGATGCAACTTCTAGTCTTCATTGAAAATAAATTTTCTTTTTTCTTGTAATCGACCTTTCCCATTTGTGTGTCGATTATGCATGATATTCTAGCCTTTGTTCTTAACCAGTTCGAAAAGTCTTTCAAATTCAGTTGTTTTTCATGTCCTAAAATTTGGGAACCCCACTCCATTTTCAAAAATACGGCAACTTCTGTACCAATTCGTCCATAAGTTGTGGATTTGACATATGTCCTTCACTTTTTAACACTTCCATTGAAGCAACGAGACTAGAGATGATGTTTGAAAAGGCGAGCATGGAATCGGGCTTTCCATCTTTTGGTGATTGGATTTTTCGGGCCTTTTCAATTAACATGGAAATTATTATTTCTGGTCTTCCAAATGTCAACTCAAGAGTTTCAATTATTGATTCTAAATTTGCAGGAGATAGTAGAAGTGGTTTCACAGTTTCTCTAGCTTTTCCCGGTAAGCATCTTTGTATTCTGATAATATTTTCTTCGTCACTAAAATTACATAATTCGGTTGTCCGTTTAAATTGTGAATAAAATAAGGGCCATTCTTCTGGATCTCCTGCGAAAGATGGTAATTCTTTTCCAAATGAATGTTTCATAAATACATTTTCAAATGTATTTCTTTTTAAATTTTGACATTGATACATTTGTGGGTCGATGTCCGCTTTTGTTTTAATTTCCGTCTTCAGATCATCCATAAATGGAGATTTCTCTAGCCAAGTGGTTACCTTTTCTATATCGTTATCTTGTTCTATTTTTCCTGCTTCTTCGAATATATCGGAATTATCAATTTCACTATCCAATCTGCTTTCTGTTTCACTCATCTTTAGTTTCATTTCCATTTCGATCATTTGTTTTTTTCTTAGGAACAACTTTTCCCTTTCTTTCTTCATGATGCTTTTCTTCCTCTAGAAGAACTAATTTTTTCATTGCTTCTAACTGTATACTTAATAATCTTCTTTTTGAAGAAGATGTAATAATTGTTTTCTGAGAGTGAGCTAAATTTGCCTCTCCGATTACCGCAGCCGGTGGATTTTCCTTTTTTTCCTTATTATCTTCACCGCTTACGTCTACATTCTTGGAGAAACCTCTGAACTCAAGCTCAGACGACGTACTTCTGTCTTTTCGTGAAGTAAGTGACATTTTTTTCTTTTTCGGTTACAATCTTCGTTGTGGACGTTTCTTTTATGTTTCCTACAGTCTCCAAGTGCTGTTCTTTTATGCTCGAAGGACCAAATGTTCGGATTTAATCAAAGTATTTACCTTTTTACGTTTTATTTCTGTGCTCTCTTTTGACAGATGTATTATTATTATTTTTCTATGCCTACTACCTTTAAAAGTTAAAGTTAATAACATGATAATAATCTTAACAGATACTATACTCCGTTTTTTTATAATAATAATTTTTATAATAGATATGGAGGAAGGTTAAAGGATATTCTGCGAATAGTTATTCTGTCCTTATTCCACGTTTGTAAAACTATGCTTAGGCCCGATTTTAAAATAATCGGATAAGCATTATTGTTAGAATAACGTGACGCAGGTGTGACGGGGTGTGACGTAGATATGGAGGAACATTAAAGAATAATCAGCGAACAGTTATTCCGACTTAATAATATAATTTGTAAATTTAATTATCGACTCCCGAGAAATAATTCACTCCCGATTTCATCGCTAGTGAATTAATACTTTCCGTTCGTCAATAAAATTGAATTTTATCGTCTTATACTGGGTGTCCGGTAAAGAATGGGCCATACTTCAAGGGTGGCTTCTTTGAATCAAAATAAATCGATTTAGATGAATTTATCTTAGTACAATTTTGCTTCATTAAAAAGTTATGGCCTTTCAAAGATAATTTTTTTATATCAATATTTTAGCAAAACTCACTCATTTTTGGAGACATTTAATTATAATTTGGTATTTATAGGTTTCTTGTACTGCTGAATCTGAATATCTGCTTATTTTTAACGTAACATATAGAGGGCGCTCTAGAGACCCTGACATTCTCTTTATTGTCATACTTTTTTTTTACGTGAATATTTTTAAAATATGTGTCGTTTTCTTGAAACGACATTTAATTTACTTTAAAAAAGGTATACTTGTCACATGTCGCTAAAGTACACCAGTTTTGAGAAAAATGGCTTACTACACCAGTAACGCTACTTCAGGATGAAAAGACAATTACCTAAAGTTGCACTCCTTCGTAATTTACTTAAAATTGAAAAAAATTTACAATTCCACATTTAAATCAACGATACATTACGTAGAAAATTCTTATTATGTTTGCTATGGCCGCGTATTTCACTCATAGTTTAATTTTCAACTCCAGATTACTCCCATAGTAAAAATTATAAAAACAGTTGTTCCCATGGAAATAAATTGAAGATTAAAGTTAAACTGTAACTGAAATACGGGTTTATGTGCCTGATTCAATGTAGACCTAAAACAGTAATATTCAGCATTATCATATTCAAAGCCATTTTTCTCAAAACTGGTATACTTTAGCGACATGTAACAAGTATACCTTTTTTAAAGTAAATTAAAAGTTCTTTCAAGAAAATGAATATAATTTAAAAAATATTCACGTTAAAAAAAAGTACAGCAATAAACAAAGGAATATCAGGATCTCGAGAGCGCCCCCTATATGTTACGTTAAAAATAGGAAGATATTCAGATTCAGCAGTACAAGAAACCTTTAAATACCAAATTACAATTAAATATCTCCAAAAATGAACGAGTTTTGCTAAAATATCGAAATAAAAAAATTATCTTTGAAAGGCCATAACTTTTTAATGAAGCAAAATTGTACTAAGATAAATTGATCTATATCGATTTGTTTGGACCCAAAAAAGCCACCCTTGAAGTATGGCCCATTCTTTACCGGACACCCGGTATAAAAAAGAAGTAAAGTTCATTTTTTATTATATGTATGTCGATCGTATAGATCTGACAATGAGTTAAGAAAATACAGGGTGTTGCATTTAACCGGGTTTCTTCATTAACGCCGGTCCTATTGAAAATATGGAAAAATGTTTTATTCAAAAGTATTTTATCATACTTTCAAGTATCATACTTTCAAGCTCCGCATAATTTAAAATTATTTTCGAATATACAGGATGTCCCAGTTTGGCTGTACGATGTACTACTTCGTTATTTTAAATGGAACACCCTATATTTTATAACGAATTTGAGCTTCTCAGGTTATTTTAGGGTAAGTTTGATAAGGGTTCCCTGTACCTAAGTCCTATGGTTTTTAAGATATTAGGCTTTGTTTATGGTTTTTAAAAAATACGGATATAACTTTTACAATTAATATCTCATTAATGAAGAAAGTTAGAAAGCAAATATTGTGGTGCTGTTACAAGCTAAGTGGAAGGTATCTATCGCAGTAACAAAATTTACTTTTCATTAAACAGGAATCCAGTAAAAATATTTCCATTTCGACAACAAATGAAGGGCAATAATTTTTGTTTCTTAAATGGAACGGTGTTATTTTCATATCGTCGTTAGATACTCCATAAAATTATCTTTCAATTAGTTATACACTTCCCTATACCAATTACTGACAGTTGAGGAGATATTTAATATTATTTCATAATTTCTGCATTTTAACATATTAATTAAAATCAGGAGTGAGTATTTACTCAAACATGAATAGTTGTTTTGAGTAAAATGTCAATTTACTAAGTTTTTAAGTCCTGGTTGTTGTTGTATTGTTAAATAGATGATTATTTAATTCCATTGTTTAGGCTTGTGGTAGGTTAAACTGTAATGAGGGAAATAATTTTGATTAGTATTTTTACTGATTGTTAAGTTTTCTCAAGTGATATTGCTTAATCACACGATTAACTTGATCGTGTGGTTAACTACGTTTCATTCAATTGGCCTAAGACTTCTTGTACTAAAGTTTAACTTTTGTTTTATGTCAAATAAGAAAGTGCGCTCTACACATTACGACTAAGTATTTATTAATCATATTTGAATATTACAAAACTTTAGGAAAAACTGTAGGAACAACAACATAATTCTAAGATGTCTTGTAATTTTAATTGATATTAAAATGCAGGAATTATGAAATAATATTAAATATCTGCTCAACCGTCAGTAATTGGTATAGGGAAGTGTGTAGCCAATTGAAAGATAACTTTATGAGGCATCTAACGACGACATCAAAATAATACCGTTCCATTTAAAAAACAAAAGTTGTTTAACCTGATAAACTCAAATTCGTTATAAAATATAGGGTGTTCCCTTTAAAATAACGAAGTTACACATCGTACAGTCAAATTGAGACACTCTGTATATTTCAAAATTATTTTAAATTATGCGAACCTTGAAAAAATTATAGTTTTGTATAAAATATTTTTCCATATATACAGGGTGTCCCAACAGTGTGTTCTCGGGCCATATCTCCATAAGTACTGAAGATAGAAAAAAATTTTCAATACAATTTCTTTTTTAATTTAAGAGATCTACAACATGAAATTATTTTCATCTATACAGAGTGCATCAAAACACTAATACCGGACACAACTTTTTTATTTCAAATGGCATGCCCCATATATAGGCTGTTACAAATTCGAGGCTCACCATTGGGATCTCGGAAACGGTAAGAGATACGAAGTCGGTTAAATTGGAGCAAAGTTGCGTATTTTGGTGCTTAATAATAATCCGTTCTGAAAAATCTTCTACGATTTGTAGTTTCTGAAATATTCCCAAAAAACAAGAAAACGTAATTTTCTTTTTTATTTTTTCCTGAAGTTATTATTGCAGGGATCATAACAAAATTAATACATTCTACAGGCACTTTTTTAAGCTCTTTATGATGATATCATTAGATTTTACTTAAAACGTTTCGTCTCGTTCTGACCATCATCAACTTCATTTTTTCTTATGGGCGCTACATTGGGTTTTAATACCATTGAATAGATCTATTTTTTCTGATGCTTTTCCATATATCACACATCCCTATTTAATAATTTGAAACAGCTGGAAATGCAAGAAATTGTTGAAAATAACACTGCAAAGAAAAACATGGTATGCAGTGAAAACAAAAACCAAAAAAGTTTGTTATACCTTCGGAGTTTTATTTCGTGTATCACAAGAGCTGATTTTAGTAAAATTTTTAGATCTAAAAATAAATGTTTTTGAACCCAAGAATGACGTAAATTTAAAAATTTATTGTGGTCTTAACAACAATTTAGTAATAACGAGCGAAATTTCCTTCCAACAATATCCAGAAAGACAACTACAAAACAATAGTTGATTAGATTTGTAATTAAATTATACATTATTATTATTAAAGCAAGAAAATATCAAATTAAATTATGTATGTCTTTAGAAAACTCGTATCTTAAGAGATATTACTGCTTGACGAAACATTCTTTCTTGTAGTCTCATAATTTTATACATTTTATAAGTAACTATTTAACTACCTCTACTAATAAAATTCTTCATTCTCATCATCATTAAGGCGATCTCGATACGTCCTTCGAGCTTCATGAAAATATCCATAAAGTGCAATGTTTCTATCTAACTTAATAACATTGTTCTGTGTGGATGGCATCTTTCTGGGTATTATTGGAAATAAATTTCTCTTGCTATTACTAAATTGTTGTTAGCACAATACCTTTTTAAATTTACAAGAATGAGAGATTTTTAAAGACATAATTGCTTGTGATACTTTCTTGCTTTAATCATAAAAATGTATAATTTAATTACGAAACTAATTAAATACTGCGTCATCGTCATTGTTGGAAGTAAATTTCTCTTGCTATTACTAAATTGTTGTTGTTAGCATAATACGTTTTAAAAATGTACGTCTTTCTTGGATTCACATCATTCATTTTTATATCTAAAAATTTTTCAAAAATCTGCTTTTGTGATAGATGAAATAAAACTCCGAAGATATATAAAACTTTTTTGGTTTTTGTTTTCACTGCATACCATGTTTTTCTTTGCAGTGTTATTTTTCAACAATTTCTTGAATTTCCAACTGTTTCAAATTAATAAATAGGGATGTGTGATATATGGAAAAGCATCAGAAAAAATAGATCTATTCATTGGTATTAAAACCCAATGTAGCGCCCATAAGAAAAAATGAAGTTGATGATGGTCAGGACGAGACGACACGTTTTAAGTAAAATCTAATGATATCATCGTAAAGAGCTTAAAAAAGTGTCTGTAGAATGTATTAATTTTGTTATGATCCCTGCAACAATAACTTCAGGAAAAAATAAAAAAGAAAATTACGTTTTCTTGTTTTTTTGAAATATTTCAAAAACTACAAAACGTAGAAGATTTTTCAGAACGGATTATTGTTCAGCACTAAAATACGCAACTTTGCCCCAATTTAACCGACTTCGTATCTTTTACCGTTTCCGAGATCCCAATGGTGAGCCTCGAATTTGTAACAGCCTGTATGAAACCAAATTTGGATTGCCCATAAAATTCTAAACATTTTCTGTATACCATTGCCTATACCTAAACCTAACTGTTCTTGAGATATTTAACATTTTGTCTAAAAACTGCCATTTGCAGCCACTATTTTATTTATTGATATTTCATTTAATTTTAACTCTAAGAAAAAGATTTTTGATACAGATGTAGTTGATACATAAGCATATCATAAGCCGTTATTAAATGTACTTTTATCGCGACAGGGTGGTCATGGTAATAAACGAAATCTCAGAAATTTCAAAATGGCAAAACACAATTTTCTTAAATAGCATGCACTATATTTTTCTATCCTCAATTCTTCGTTTAATAAAGTACTTTCATTTTTCTTAAGTATGTCTTATACCTATCTGCGATATTTTTTGAGATTTTCAGATCTATTTGAATTGCATCTTTTAAAACGAACACTTGTCTAAAGTGGCTGTGGAAAACCGGCAAACAATGAACCGGTTGACATTAATAATTATTTTTCAAAGTGTTAGACTGTTGGGTACTTGTCAAGACATGAATTATTAGATTTATTGAATTATTTCTTTACTAAATGGTTGCATAGCGAAAGTTGGTTGGATCCGCTGGCAATGGGCTTGACGCTTGGTCGGGCAATTATAGGTGTGTGTTCGAATCCCCTCCTGGTACATATAGGTCCTATGTGACAAATGGAACACTTATGTGTCGGATTGTGTTCAGGATTCATTTCGGCCCCTTCGAACTAGGTTTTCTGCGTTTTCCCGGTTTGTAAGACGAATGCCGATGGAAAACACCTAGTAGGTCGGTCGCAGCCGCAGCGGGCAATATTCAAATAACCAGCTTAACGCATTCCTGACAAGCTCATAGAGAGCTTGGGGCATGTATGACGTAAGTACAAAAAAAATGTATAACTGTTTAAAGGAGTCATGTACTAGAATTAACTAATGCCTGTACATTATTGTCGCTTGAAAATTAATTATTAAAGTCAACAGGTTCATTTGTTTGCCGTTTTCCACGGCCACCTTAGACAATAACTCGTTTTAAAAGAAATAATTCAAATAAATCTAAAAATCTCAGAAAATATCTCAGATAGGTATAAGACATACTTAACAAAAATGAAAGTACTTTATTAAACGAAGAATTTAGGATAGAAAAATATAGGGCATGCTATTTAAGAAAATTGAGTTCTGTCATTTTGAAATTTCTAAGATTTCGTTTATTACCATGACCACCCTGTAGCGATAAAAGTATATTTAATAATGGCTTATGATAAGCTTATGTATCAACTACATCTGTACCAAAAATCTTTTTCTTAGGGTTAAAAATAAATAAAATATCAATAAATAAAATAGTGGCTGCAAATGGCAGTTTCTAGACAAAATGTTAAATATCTCAAGAACGGTTAGGTTTAGGTAGAGGCAATAGTATACAGAAAATGTGTAGAATTTTATGGGCAATCCAAATTTGATTTCATATATAGGGCATGCCATTTGAAATAAAAAAGTTGTGTCCGGTATTACTGTTTTGATGCACTCTGTATAGATGAAAATAATTTCATGTTGTAGATCTCTTAAATTAAAAACGAAATTGTGTTGAAAATTTTTTTGTATCTTCAATAGTTATGGAGATATGGCCCGAGAACACACTGTTGGGACACCCTGTATATTTTAAAGTTTTTCGCACATGTTATGAATCACCCTGTATAGAGCCATTTTAAATAAGTCTTCTACATTGATGGGCGATAAATTAAATAAAAACCATACATAGCTTTGCATACTGAAAAACAAAAAAAAAATTTTTCGTTGTCATGGAAACCAAAATTGCCAAGTGATACATATTCGGACTCACAATGATCTGTAGATTTCAAATATGTAAAAATATACAGGCCGTTCCATTTAAAATAAGAAAGTTGATATGACTTCCGGCGAAACCGGAAGTCCTGCGGTGGCCAGTGGTATGTCGGAAAATTCAGCTTTTTATTTAATTTATCGCTCCCGAATTTTATGTGAAAAATAAAAATTCTAGAAGAGTGAACACATGGCGTGGACACCTGTATTTAGAATTGGATATGGGTTTATTAGAATTTTTTTTCTTGTTTTGACCTCTACTATCACCTGCCAAGTGGTGTACAGTTTTTTATTAACACCCTGTATTTATATTTATTTCATTTAAAACACTTTTCAATTTTCATAATTTAATAATTAACCATAATTTCACAGTGTGCCTTAATTCTGTCCTCATTTCATCATCACATGACAGTTTTTTGACGTAATATAAATAAATTTTACTAAGTTGTAATTTTGAAACACTAACGGCCGATATTACCAACGTTTTAAGGAGACCTTAAATTTAATTCGTGTTTAAAATGTGATTGATGTTATACAAACCAAGCAGAAATGTCACAATCTAAACATGACTTAAATTTAAGGTCTCCTTAAAACGTTGGTAATACCGGCCGTTAATTACTTAAACGTAATGATTTTGTAAAAATAAAACGCTAAATTATTTGAAAAATCAACGATGTCCGACCAGTCACATATGATCATTCCACTGCACTGACAAAAATGGAATTTTGCGATTTTGATAAAACATCATTCCTATCGATAAAATAAAAGTATAATGTAAAAGTATAATGCTGTCATGTTATAAGATCCATCTTACTCTAAATTAATCATCTTAGCACAATGAAACTGTTTAAATTTAAGAATGTAAAATTATCATTCTACATAATACGTATTGTTAAAATAATAAACCATGTAATGAAATACTATGCTGAATAAATTAGTAATAAAATGTCATGTCTGACTTTTTGTTAATTATTCCGGAAATTTTATCATGACGGGAAATGATACTCTAAACAATAAACCACGTAGTGTTAACTTTGCAGGAATACGCTGAGTCGGTTTTTAACGCGAATCTGAATAAAATGTTCGGAATTCTTGTTAATATAAACGTATTCCTTTGTGCCATTTTTCTCAGTGTGTGGGCCGGTCCTCTTACCACTGGACCGTTCAGGCTGTAACAAGTTATAACGAAGTTTAGAAGTTATAACGATTTAAATGTATTTAAAAACAAAAAATTTAGTACACGTTATTTAAGAAAACATTGGAAATAAAAGTTGTTAGAAGGTGTCATAGTGCTTTATTAGTTACTATATCAGTATTTTTGGTCACTGTTTATAATACTTCCATTTTCTAACGAAGAAAATGCCGATATTATTTTTATCCATGTCACTAAATAATTACAGTACCGCAACCCATATGCTTAATGCAGGCTTAATGCAAATTATTGTAAATATTGTTTAAAAAAGGTTTGTTTTTCAATTTAAAATGGTCTCGAACTTATACGATACTGTTAAACGCTAATAAACCAACATGAACTAACTTGCTCGGCGATCTCTGTTTTTGATTTCGTTGATACGATTGAGTCAGTTACACATGCCGGCGCATGTTTGTTTGAAACATCGGGATCGTCGCAAATAATTTATGGGGGGGTCGAGCTTTTGGCGAGCTCGCGTCCGTCGCTGGCTTAATGTGTAAGATGAAGAAACACGTTTTTGCACTAATATGACCGACTTTCTTAGAGATTTTCTTTCCGTCAAGTTTAATCAAATTTAACGTCTGTCACACAAAATTTTAAAAATGATTTAAAATGCCCGGGTGTGTCGTTTTAACTTGTAAAAACAGTAAGTAAGTAAACTTAAACATACGGAAAAAAGAAATTTTATTTGATATGACATTAGAAACCCTAACGACGACGATTATGCAATATTTTTAAAAATTGGAATTAGTTTCCATAGTAATATGAACAGCGAATGTTTCATGTTAAAATAAAATCACGGTATAATGTTAAATGTTATAGAAACGGGGCATTAGCATTTAAATTTCCCGCCAATATTTTGTACTAAAATGGCGGCTGATTGCGGTACTGTAATTATTTAGTGACGGTATGGACCGTGCAATGGAAACGCTTGTCAAGTAGCGACGGAAGACAGAGTTAGATTTCCTAATACACCTGCACATAACTTTTGAACATTTGTTATAGTTTTATAACTTTAGCTTTGTACTTTTTATTTACTTACAGTCATTACAATAAATAATTTTTGTTATTAAATATTTTCAGTCATTGAAAAAAACGAAAATCACATAAGTTCTAAACAAAAGCAAATCGGACCTATGTCGATAGGATATTTTTTTATAAATTACATCTATTTTAAATTGCCAAAGTTTGTAAAGAGGCTAACGAATCATTATAAGCAGGCATCGGATTCTTATATATATATTTTTTTAAAGAAGCGGAGCGTCACTATTTATACGTGACAATACTCTGGGCATTCGCATAAATTGAGACCGCTCAGTTCATAGCGATCCGAGCTAAACTACGCGCCTTTTTCGGCCGTTGATTCGTTCGACGTGAAACGTCATTCATCGCCTCACATATTTTATTGGAGGACGTATTTACCGTTGTTGTTGTGGAAAGTACACCATTGACGTGCGTGCTAATCTCTGTGCAAGGTGATGCACTCACGCGAGTCCACTTGTTTGTGTGTATCCGCAAACGACGAGTCGTATCGGATAGTAGGTGGAGCGCGGCATTAACATATAAATGTCCTAAGCCTGATTATAAGCATTAACTTTTGTGTAAGATATTTTCCTTTATAATTAATAGTTAAGGAGCTATGGAATAAATCCCTACTAATGATGCACCCTGTATAGGTTGTGCCATTTGAAATAAAAAAAGTTGTATTCGGCACACTGTTTTGATTTACTCTGTACAGATGAAAATAATTTTATGTTGTAGACCTCTAAAATTTGGAAAAAACTGGGTTAAAACTTTTTTTGTACATTCAATAGTTATCAAGATATTGCCCGAGAACACATTGTTGAAACATCCTGTATATTAATTAAATTAAATAATAAACAAGAATAAGCTTTATTGGTCCTTGATGATCTTATACAGAAGTAGGACATGTCAATACTAACAAATAACATAACTTACAAATTTTTTTTTTAAATTAAAATATTTAATTAAATATTTATATTTTATTAAAATGTATTATAATTTTAAAAAATTGTACCTTTAAACTAAACAGTTTAATGTACTGGCTGTTAAAACAAAAAAGTGTCACAAACTTGAAAGGGATGGGGTAGTATGGTCCAAAATATGCAGAAAAGTCTTAATGAACACGAGTCTGTAAATGGACGGTTTCGGAGATACGAAGGATTATTTCTTTTTGTAGGAATTTGCATTTTGCTATCGTAGTCGATGTAGGTTCTGTCAAACATAGAGTCGGTAGTTGACATATTTGAAAATTTTAGTGTATGCTACTCCTATAAATTAAAGGTTTTTCAAAGAGTTCGAAGCTCCTTGCGACAAAGGTGTCATGGCTGTTATTGAATAGAGGGAGAGCATTTTGAACATCTCATTGGATTTTTTGCAGTTGTTTGTTCATAAATACTGTTAGTTTGTTTGCTTGGATATAAATAAAAAAGTATAAAAATAATGAAAACCGATTAGCACAAAAATTTTTCTAAAATTCTCATATGCTTTGACAGCAAGCATGGCCGCCTCGCATGAGGAACGGCTAAATGGTGCTTCGCCATGGCCAACTCCATTAACATTCACTGACGTGTATGTATGGCCGTTTCAATTCGACTTTTAAAAATTTTGACGGTACTCCACTCAGCGCCTCTTGTGAGTTTTTAAGTAATTGCAGTTGCCATTACGTTACTGTCAGTAGTTCTGTAGTATCTTTAATAGAGAGCGCTGAGGGGAGTACTCCACGGCATACTTTCCGGAACCGAATTTTAGGCGAATTGACACGGCCATACATACACGTCAGTGAATGTTAATGTTGCTGGCATGCCGCGTAATTCTATTAATCACCACTAGAGGCGCTTTCGTTCATCATTTAAATAAAATACGGTTTGGATTTTTAATACGTTACAAAATTTTCCAAACTATTATTAATACTTTATAATTAAAAATGTCAGTCATACCTATAGTTTATGTGCGAAAAAATATTTTTCAGCCAATGTTGCTTAAATAGGCATACACCGTGTCCACGGATCGGGTTTTACTATAGGAAAAACTTTTTATTTTTCACTTTTCGAAAAAAAAAAATCATTCTTTATAAACGTTTTGCTTGTCTCAAAGATACTAAAAACGTTATAGAAAATATTAAATTTCCATTAGTAAGGCCAAGTTTCATAATCGAATTTAAAGTAGACTTTAAATTATAGTCACCCTCAGATGTCAAAACAAATATGAAAACCCATTTGTTTACACATCTGAATGTGATTTTAAATTTAAAGCCTCCTTTAAATTCGATTATGAACTGGGGGTAACAATAAAATAAAATAAAATCCAGTTTAAACTTTCACAAAATACGGCAATGTTCAAAAATTCCGTTAGCATAATCAAGTAAACTGGTTAACTCAAGCAATATCAATTACTGTAAATGTAATTTGGGTGATAGTTATGTAGAAAAAAGGACATAACATAAAATAAACTCTCTTCAAAAATTAAGTTTTATTTAATTTTTACATTTTAAGAACCTGCGAGGTAATAAAAAAATGACTTTTGTGAATTAAAACGTGATAAGAAATCAAATTCATAATATTGCCCGATTCTAGCTAACGTGATGGGCAATTCCACGGTAATGTCAACCTGAGTGATAGTTTTTCATCTTTAAGTTTTATTGTCCATTTTTTAAATAATGATTAGCAAAAGAATAAATTTTAATTTGCTGTATTTATTTACCTTTAGCATTGTCAAAAAAAAAATTATTTTCATAGTTTAAACTAAAGTAACAATGTACGCGTACTTCAGTGAATAACTGATTTATTAACTTTCATTAAAATTTCATTAAATAATAAAGGTACGGCTGAAATTGTCCTCTCATTATTAAGACAAATAATGTTTTTATAATAAGTATTGAAATAATAAATATTGGTTTTGAAGTACAAGAAAAAGGATTTACAATGTCTCCAATTTTTTACCTTCCGCGTAAGTGACAGAAACATATTTATTTGTATATCTCGTTTTAGCAAACTATTCATCACTTAAAAACATACAGTCTCTTTCTATGAACATTTAGCTTTATTCTTCGCTTTAAAACAATTAGATAACTTCTTTACTTTGTGTTAAATTAGCGTCACTTACGCGACAAATCAAGCAACCGAATGAGTAATTTTTTTATCAACTTTTGCCATGGAATTTGGACGGCATGTCTTAGCTATACTGTAAACCAACATCAAGTGACAATGGCATTGACTTATTTTTCACCTAAGCTAAGACATACCGTCCAGATTTCATGGCAAGAGTTGATAAAAAATTTAAAAAATCTTTTGACTTGTTTCCGTAATAGGCAACAGCAAAACTGAAAGTGGTAAAAAAAATGTGAATTCTCGATAGTAAAATTTGTTACCAATTCCTAACAGTCATAAAATTCATTGTGTGAGGTACAATACAGTATTAAAAATTAACACAAAGCAATTCGTGGAAAATTCATGATTTTCTGACAAAGATTTCGGTTAGAAAGAGGACAGATTATTAATTAATTATTATTAATTGATTGAAATTTATCGTTTTTTAATAAAACATTCATATTATAATATGTTTTCCTTTTTTAATTTCACAGTGTCGCAATTTTGCGGTTCGTTTTATTACTGAGAATAGATTAATGCATTTTCCAAATGTGTATATCATTAACCTAGTATTTTGTGCTTCCAACAATGTCAGTAGTTTTTTAAACAATTAGATAATTTTAGAGAAATTGACAGTTTTTATAAACGTTCTTTAATTCAGGTTGCAGAGCTGTCGCGTAAGTGACGCTGAATTAAAAAATTAAAGGTTACTAGAATTGAGAAAATTCTTTTCTAAAATAAATGTCATTTCAAACTTTAACTATTATACTTTTGTTTAATGTCTTCGAACAAAGTCATTCTTAAAAGAGTTCAAATATATTAAATGATAAAACTTAAAAAACACGCTACGATTGTCGCGTAAGTGACGCTGGAATTCCCCTGATTTTTAACAGAATTTTAATCTTTGCTACATTTTGTAAAAGTTAAAAGATAAATTTCCCAACTTTTCAGTTGTTAATGGGAATTTATTATTTTCTGTAGGTAATATTTCTTGGGTTTTTAGGTCAAGCAAAAAAGAATGATTTTTTTTTTCGAAAAGTGAAAAATAAAAAACTTTTTCCTATACTGAACCCTATCCGTGGACACGGTGTATAAGGAATGTATAAAGACAGCGAAAAACATGTGGTGGATTACGAATATAATGTGTATAATGCAATATGTTTAACTTGCTTAATCTCATTTAGATATATTTAGTGAATAAACGCGAATTAAAATTAGAATTAATAGAATTAAATTTTCCTACACTTGAAGGTAAGTTAGTTATATACAGATTATTCAATTGGAACGGCTCGCTATTTACTACTAACCTTCTTATTTTTAAAGATAGAAATTTGGTAAAATTAACAGATATTCTATGATTTTTATGCTCTTTTTAAATTGCTAATAAAAAAACAATTGCACTGCTATTGACAAAATTTTGTTATCTATTCCGTAGACGTTGCTTTTCTCCTTGCAGTGATACCAAATTTTTTTAAATTTGTTTACAAAATAATGACGTAATTAAAAAAATCTTCACAGGAGTATGCTGCTTTAAAAATATCTGTATAAAATATTAGTATTTTCAATATCAAAATTATGGTTATTTTCTAATGAATGTTCTACAAGCATTGAATGATTTTGATTATTTTTTTGGATATGATATTTATAGTGGTCTAGACGTTTTTATTTAAATTTTGACTTGTTTCTCCAATATCTATAACACGAATTACAATTTAAACATTTAATTTCATAAACCACGTTAGGTTGTTTTAGTATTGTTGTTTAGTATTCTAAATTGTTTACAGATTTGCTAGCTAAAATTAAATTGTGTTCTTTGAAAATGTGTTTAAATGTGTTATACAGTGGTTCAATGTAAGGTAATAATATGATATGTATTTTTTGTTTGAAGTTCGTTTTATATATTATAGATTTTTGAATTTTGTAGATATTTAACACGATTTTTAATTACTTATCATAAATGAAGTAATTATCATAAATGAAAAGTTTATCTGAAAGGAAAACAGCTCGATCTGTTAAAGAAATAATTGTTGCAATTTTATAGTTTTTGGATGTGTACGAGTGAAAATTAATGTATCTACCTGACAACGTAGGTTTATGAAACCAATTAGTTATTAATTTGTCATTATATCTGATAATATTTAAATCAAGAAAACTTAGTGAATTGTTAATTTCTTTTTCTGCAGTAAATTGTAATCTATTACGGAAAGAGTTAAAACAAAGTCTACTTTATCTGAAGGCAAAATCAATAAAATATCATCGACGCGACATAACGAAAATATAAAATTAAATTGAACTTTTCTCTAGTTCCTGCATGGGAATTTCAGCTAAAGCAGTAAGTAATTTCACTTCACTAGCAAATTACAGCCATTAACATTTTTGTACGTATAAAATATTTACCCCTAGTACTCTATGCAAATAAACAATACACAAAAAGACAACTTTGAGTATGTGGCCAAATTTTAAAATTACCGCGGAAATCTCGAGACAAAAGCCCAGCGAAGATCCGAACCTGGCACGCGAAGCACCATTTAGCCGTTCCTGGGATGACTTATTAAGTAGCGAACTAGCTTCAATTTGTCAATCCTACTGTGATGTTAGGTCAAAAAGCGATTGCAAGATGTCGCTACTTAAGTTGTTTATAAAAATAAGGTTTTTTTTTCCGTCCTCCCTTATTTTTCTCGACGTTTGGAAATTATTATCTTTTTTAAGAGAGTAGAACAGAGGACGGAAAAAGTCCGTTATTTTTATACTTTTATATTTGAATTTGGCCTAAGAATGGCGGTCGATACTGTGCATGTCTTTATCCTTCTTATACAGCCTGTCCATTTTTCGAGTGCCACTATGGGGATCTCGCTTATCTTAAGAGATACGAAGTTGGTTAACTTAGGGCAAAGTTGTGCATTTTCGTGCTGAATAATAATCCGAAAAGAAATTTGAAATATCTTCAATAGTTTTGAAAATATCGCAAAAAAACGAAAACTTCTGGTTTTCGTTTTTAATTTTTTCACGATAAACTAATCGTACTAGACATTTCTAACCAAGACATTATTCAGACATTTTCTTATGGCGAATTCAAATATGGCATCCCCTTTTCAATAATTTTCAAGATGACGGAGAAACACCTGGCAACTTCATTTTTTCTTATGGACGCCATTTTGGATTTTAACATTTTGAGATTACGTTTTTTTTTCTCTTTACAAAGATGTATCACACATGGTGGTCCAATATCATATTTTTGCCAAAAATCCAATTTTTCATTTTTTGCGAAAAGTGCTTTGGAAAAACAAAACGTTCTTTTGTTGTGAACAAAAGTTTGACAGTTTGATCCTATTTCAAGTCTTGTCATTTACGTTTGTGCTAAACTAATCTTACTAGACATTTCTAACCAACACATTATTCAGACACTTTTTTAATTGAGAATTCGAATATGGCATCCCCGAAATACATAATAAGAATAGATAATAATTAAAGAATGTAACATCACAACATATGTTCAAATTGCCCACCTCCTAATTCTAAGCACAGTGCCACTCTCTTCCTAAAATTTGCTATAGCTCTTGACACATCCCTTCTTCTAATCTTGTACCTGAGAGTGGTGACAATTCTTTGACGAAGTTCATCAAGATCGGCTGGCAATGTCTAGTACGATTAGTTTAGCACAAACGTAAATGACAAGACTTGAAATAGGATCAAACTGTCAAACTTTTGTTCACAACAAAAGAACGTTTTGTTTTTCCAAAGCACTCTTCGCAAAAAATGAAAAATTGTATTTTTGGCAAAAATGTGATTTTGGACCACCATGTGTGATACGTCTTTGTAAAGAGAAAAAAAACGTAATCTCAAAATGTTAAAATCTAAAATGGCGTCCATAAGAAAAAATGAAGTTGCCAGGTATTTCTCCGTCAATTTGAAAATTATTGAAAAGGGGATGCCATATTTGAATTCGCCATAAGAAAGTGTCTGAATAATGTCTTGGTTAGAAATGTCTAGTACGATTAGTTTATCGTGAAAAAATTAAAAACTAAAACCAGAAGTTTTCGTTTTTTTGCGATATTTTCAAAACTATTGAAGATATTTCAAATTTCTTTTCGGATTATTATTCAGCACGAAAATGCACAACTTTGCCCTAATTTAACCAACTTCGTATCTCTTAAGATAAGCGAGATCCCCATAGTGGCACTCGAAAAATGGACAGGCTGTATAGGTACCCTAATTCTGACTGGCCATTAGGGAGCTGCAGCTAGACGTTCCTCTGGTAACAGTGGTATGTATCAAAAATTTCGCACAGATGACTCTAGGTACTTTAGTTTCTTGATCTAATTTACAAAAAAATTAAATTAGAAAAATCAACTTTATTACTTTCACAACAGTACAGAACTCTATAATAAACAATATTGAACTTTAAAACTTCGACTTAGGTTTATCAGTCATTAACGAAAATAAATTTTCATTCTCAAACGAAACAAAATTCTTAATCTCAAACTAAATAAAAAATTCTCAACAATTTAATACAAAACTATCACATTAAAAAAGTCAGTATTTTCACTTAGAAATAATCTTTGCTATAATCGTAACTATCGTTATTTAAGCGCTTACTTCTGACTTGTCTAGGCATATGTCCCGAAGAATAATTCCAATGTTTTAGGTGAACACTGTTACTTTTCTTACCCACGTTATTCTGTATACCCTTCTGTAAACGATTGGCGACCTTGTCCAAAAGTTGCAATTTTTCATTCAATACTTCACGATTGCTTCTTCCCGATCTTTTCAAGAAAGCAAAATCAACGGTTACATTACCAGGCAACCGTTTGTGCCAGCAGACGGCTAGATGAGTCAAAAGGAAATTCGTGATATATCGGACAGCGTGAGGTTCCCAATGAATCCCATCACGTGATCTTGAGTCTATCAAAAACCGCAAATGATAGTGAAGATCAAGTACATCGAAACCAAATTTCAGTGCGCAATCTGTCATGTAATTGTTCGCTTCAACTATGTGGAAGGGCAAAGTCATGCGGATGAAGTCGATTTCTTTCGAGAGAAACCCACCCCTGCACTTGAAACTGGGGGGCAATGTTGTTGTCCAAATTACACGTGTATGATGTTTAAGTTTAGCTTGTAAAAATTCCATGGTCTTCAACACATTTGTTTTAAAATCATCTACACCGTTAGGCCCCCATCTCGACAAGTCCCAAAGGCAACTGTTTATTATGAGAACATCGGGAAAACGTTGCAAATTCTCAATTGTTTTAATGAAATCAGGCAAGTATAGGCGTGTGATGAACTCATAATGTATGAACACTTTGTGGTTGTACTCACGGATTTCTTTGTAGTCTCTTGATGCAGTGAGCTGCCCATTTGATATTCTGATGTCATTTGCATGATGTCTTTCATTTTTGGTTTGTAATGCAGTCTTTGGTATAAGTGTACCTTCTTCGATTAACCACGTCAAGTCTTTGTAAATGGCTCTCATATTAGAATCACCGAACATTAAAATTTGTTTGTCGCACAGCAAATGATATGCGTCGTTTTTGCTGAAAATGTCGGCTGACATTGCACTTTTGCTTCGGTGACTGTAATAAAAAAATAATCTGTTTTATATATGCCAGCATGGGCGCATTAAACTACAATAAGGCATGATATATTGTGACTTACTCAGTGATAAATGTTAGAAATCTGACTTTTTTATGGTGGACATTTGAATTGTAAAGAAACTAATAATACCAACCTCTATTTGATTACTGACTATACAGGGTTGCCAATCTAGAGCTTTTGGCTCCAGATCTAGCGCTTTATCATAAATATGTATAAAGTGATTTTTTTTATATCTCTGAACATACTATCGATATCATAAAAAACTAAGACAACTTTTAAATCCAGTAGCCATACGTTTCCGTTATTTTATTATATTGAATCTTACTTTGTTGTCAAGTCAGTAACTGTATTTTTGTTAACGCTGAAATTCTGAGCAATTTGTCTAACTTGTGACATCCTTTTCTATGCAGGGTGAGTTCGCGTTTGCGCTCGGATAGATCGGAGCGTTTCTTTTTCTCACTCTTACATGCAGTGAAACGCAGTCGCTCTCTCTCACACTTTTGATCAGAGCGCTCGCGAACTCAGCCGCAAACAGCTATCCTAGCTTTTTAATAGTATATTATTTTACAAGCTTCATAAGAAGGCTTATTGTAACACGAGTGGGGTTGGGGTACGACGAGCGACGCGAAGCGAGCTCAAGGTGCCCCAACAGAACGAGTGTTACAATGCTTCTTGTGAAACGTGTAAAATATACTATTTTTTATACTTTGCGTCACTTATTGAACAAAAATATGAGAAATACTGTCAAAAATTCAATCTCCTTAGTATATGGAGAATTTTAGTTGTAATGTGTGGCAACACTGACAACCTTTCGTTTTAAGCAAAACTCAAATTGACAAGTTATTAATTTTTCTTGTCCAGCTTCATTGTGAGTATTCTGTTAAATAACAAATAAATAATGAATTATTTTGTAAATTCTCTTAAAGGTCTTCAATTAAAAATTGACTAAAATTTCACCAAAAACAGTTTCACGATGAGCTCCGTTGTGAAACTGTTTTTGGTGTCACAGTGAGCTCATTGTGAACGAAAAGTAGGAAATTGTATATTATTTTAAAAGTTTCACAAGAAGGCTTATTGTAACACAAGTGGGGTTGGGGGTACGACGAGCGACGCGAAGCGAGCTCGGAGTGCTCCAACAGAACGAGTGTTACAATGCCTCTTGTGAAACGTGTAAAATATACTATTTTTTCTACTTTGCGTCACTTATTGAACAAAAATATGAGAAATACTGTGAAAAATTGGATCTCCTTAGTATATGGAGAATTTTAGTTGTAATGTGTGGCAACACTGACAACCTTTCGTTTTAAGCAAAAATCAAATGACAAATTATTAATTTTTCTTGTCCAGCTTCATTGTGAGTATTCTGTTAAATAACAAATAAATAATGAATTATTTTGTAAATTCTATTAAAGGTCTTCAATTAAAAATTGACTAAAATTTCACCAAAAACAGTTTCACAATGAGCCACGCTGTGAAACTGCTTTTGGTGTCACAATGAGCTAGCTCATTGTGAACGCAAAGTAGAAAATAGAATTGTCGTTGTGCATGCAAAATGCGCTATGTGCACTTTTTTTTCAAAATGAGTAACAAAAATATATTTTTGGCCATTAAATAATTTATTGAAGACATTTCTATTTAATTGGGTATTTTTAATAATTGGATAATATCTTAAAAAAGTAGAGAACAGTCCTTTTTACCACAAAAAGATATGATTTAATATTTCATACAGTTTTTTGTTCCTACTGTAAAATTTAAATGTTAGCACTTAGCGCAATTTGCATGCACAACGACGGTATGTTATTTTACAAGTTTCACTCGTGTTACAGTAGATGCTTTCCCGTTATCTACTTTGTGCACGCAAATGAGCACAAAAGTGCAAAAAATTACTAAGCTCACTGTTGTATGGCCGATGTGGCATAAGAAAAGACACACATTTGTTTATGCGACCAAAACTCTGTATTTACACTAGGGTGGGTCGAAAAACCAAACTTTGAGATAATCTTACCTAATAGCAAAATTATGTTGTCTTTTAGTGATATTATGACACCTACGAAATATTTTTGAATTTAATTAATATTTAGAGGGTGCGCCTTACGTTTGAATTTTTGAAATTATACGAGAAAGGCCATATAGTATGCCATGAAAAGTTCGTATTTGCAATAATAATAATAACAGAGTTATGATCAAAACTGTATACTAAAAGGGCAAGAGAAGATGGATAAAATTAAAACTCGAATCTCGCAGCAACGCCTAAATTCGATAGCAAGAAAGATTTCAATATTAAATGATTTTCATTAATTTTTCTGTTGTATTATTTTTTTAATTATTAATAAATGATTATTTTATTCTAAAAACCCTATTTTCCTTGAGACATTTATGTTATATGACTACCAGAATATATTCAAGTTATTCGTATTTCCAAGGCAAAGCGCAACCTGAAGATGAGGTGCTATTTACTTTAAATTTTAGCATTACACTGTTTTCATGTAAAGGCAATATAATTTTGCTATTAAAAATCAAAAGCGCAATATTCGTTTTTTTCCATACAAAAATGACCCACCCTAATGTGCATGGCGCCTATAATGAGTTTCAAAAGTGTGGAATAAAATTCTTAATTATTCATTTTTGATATTTCAAGAAAATCCTCGGACAGTTAAATTTTATTTAAAAAAAATAAATACATACTTTTATGTAAAAATTAATTTTTGGCAGCCATTTGTTTTCGAGTAATGACGTCATCGATATTTTTTATAACCATTCTTTATCGACTACATTTTTTTTCTGATTCTGATAGCTCATTATCACTGTCGAAACACATCAAAAATTTATAATTTTTTATGGGAAAATTTTTGAGAAAAAAAATTATTGGAAATGACGTGTGACTGTGTGTCTCATCTCGCTATAATAAGAATAATTTCGCATTAAGTGAAAAATTTCGCATTGCTATCTATTCTGGGCAAATTATAAAGAATTTTTTTTTACCGAAAAGTGAAAGTCCTCTTTTCTCTGGTTGGTTCTGGTTGGGGTGCTTCAGGAGTTTCTGTTTCAGTTAACTCTACAGACTTCTCTGTCACTCTGCTTTCATCGGTAACCTCTACTGGCTCTTCGTGAATTTCTTCTTCTCTGGGTCTCATCTGAACAGCATGTTTTCTCTTCTTACTTCCTAATATATCTACGACGTACGGACCTGTTTGCTCTACTACTTTTCCTGCAACGCTTCCTTTCCCTAGTGGGAAACTGGTTGCTCTTGATAAAAGGTCTCTCTCGTGTTTTTACCATAGTTCCTCTTTTGATTTAATTTCTCTTTCTCAATATTCCGATGAACGTCAGGTTTCAGTTGGTCCATTGCAGTTCTCAACGGTCTTCCGTATAACAATTCACTAGGTGCTCTTCCCGTCGATCTTTGCACAGTGTTTCTATAAGAAAACAGGAACCATTGTAAACGAATGTTTTGGTTTTCCTTTGGGTCACTTGTTCTTATTCTCTCCTTAAATGTACAGGGTGGATCAATTTCGATGTCTCTTATGGGCATCTCTGTAACTATAAGAGTTAGAAAAAAACTAGTGGCCAAGTCTCGATCTTTTTTTAGAGATAAAGTTAATAGACTAAATAAAAATTGGCTATCTTCTTTTGTTTTCGAGTTATAGGCAAAAATTGACATTTTCGACTTTTCGTCAATCGCGCATATCTCGTTTATTTTTACAGATATTAAAAAACTGTTTTGACATTATTAGGACACTTTTTTGAATACAATTCAGTGGTGTAGTTGGTTTCTTGATATTTAATAAAATTTTCGAGTTATAACATAAAGTTATATTTTTTTAAATGGAAATCATAGGAGGCAATGCCACCTTTAAATAGAGATTTTTTTCTGTTTTCAAAAATATATACTTTATATATAAATTTTATATAAATATATATATTGGTAACGAACTGTCATAATGCACAAGGTGTCCGATGACGATAAAATGTTTTTTTGTTTTTCAAAAACTTCACCGTCTTCATCAGTCCACTTAAACGATTGTCCTTTCTTCAAATGTCGGTATAATGGCGCACAAATAATGTGTAGGTTTTTAATGAATTTACCATAATATGTTATGGAGCCAAGGAATGAACGAGGTTCTGTTGTGTTCTGTGGGGTTGGCATGTTTTGGATGGCTTCGATATGTTCATTCGTTGGATGTATTCCTTACTTGTCAATTCTGTGTAATCTCCTGGCAACGGTTAACCGATTTTGGATATTCGGGGCATAGATTCGGGGTATACAACATGTCACTCATGCAAATAGATTTGCATAAAAAAAATTCACTTACAGCGTTTTCGTGTCACATGCACCGGTTGCACTCAGTGTATTTGCATCTTCTTTTAGCTTCGTGTAAGAACATGAGATGAAGTTACTCTGAGTGCGCACTAGTGCGGTCAATCGAAAACGCTATTAGATTCATATTCAAGTTATGCAACTCTGTTTGCATGAGTGACATGCTATATACCACGAATATCCAAAATATCCAAAATCGGTTAATCGTTGCCAGCTCTAGTTTTTGTGTACATCGGGTGTTGGGGCTGTTATTAAAATATCGTCCAAATAACAGACCAACAGACGGTTCCCTCAATATCTGATAAGAGTTGATCCATGGTACGCTGTAAAAATGATGGTGCACACGAAATACCAAATGGCAGACGTTTGTAGGTGTAGTAACCCATGTGTGTGGCGATCACTAAATATTTACGTGAGTCTGGGTGTACTTCTATTTATAGATAGGCATCTTTCAGGTCTATCTTCGAAAATATCGTTCCGCCAGCTAGGTTTGACATCACATCCTCAAAACGTGGTAATGGGTAATCGTCATGTTGAACAAATGGATTTATGGTTACTCTGAAGTCTCTACAAATGCGTAATTTTCCGTTTGATTTAACAACTACCATAATTGGTGTTGCCCATTCTATTGGCGTTATTGTCGTGTTTACAGGTTCCAGAACATTTTCTTGTACCAATCTTGTTATTTCTGTTTTCATTTGCTCTTGCAGTGCAATTGGGACTGGTCGAGGTCTAAAAGCCTTGGGTTTCGCGTCATGTTTCATATGGATTTTTGCAGTGTGACCAGCAATTGTACCAATTGTGCCGCTAAACAAATCCTTAAATTTGACTAATAGGTCTGGTATACCAGCGTTTTTGTTTAATTTTTTCTCTGTTTTGTCAACAACTCTACAAACTTTTGCACCTGGTGGCAAAGGTAAATTAAATGCTAGGCACCAGTCAAGACCAAAAAGTGGAATGTCGTCAGTGCGAACAACATAAAGTGGCAAATCCAATTGTTTATTGAATGCGTTCACTTGTACCTTCGCAATGCCTAATGTATCAATTTCCACATCTGTGTAACCAATCAAATTGGTGGTTTTCTGAATTTGTGGTTTTCCTAGTCTTTGCCATATCGACTTTTCCACAACTGAATGTGGAGCACCTGGGTCGTAAAGCATTTCTATTTTGTTATTTATATGTGTTGTCACCATCACTCTATTTTCAGACTTTATTTTCCTAATATTCGTTGTATTTGTCGATGTGTAACTGCCAGAATCGTTTTCAGGTAAATTTCAACATCCCTAACATTGCTAGTCTTCCTTTTTTGTATGTACTCATTCTGTTTCTTAACTTGGGCTTTGCCTGAGGCAAATGCACACTTTTGCAAAATGATTAATTTTTTGCAAATAATGCAAAATTTTCCTTTTGCTGGGCATTCATTTGCCTTTTTGTGTGTGTTATTACCACAGTTTAAGCAAACCTTGTTTGGGTCATGGTGTAAATACATAAGGTGATACGCTAAAACGTTTGATACCTTTTGATTTACAAATTACATTACATTTCCATAAGGGCATCAAATAGAATGGCGCCTTTTCTTGACACTGACGTTTAAGTGACACTACTGGGTAAATACTTATGCTGTGACCTTACGTTTTAAACAAAAATCACATTGACAAGTTATTAATTTCTCTTATCCAGCTTCATTGTGAGTACTCTGTTAAATAACAAATAAATAATGAATTATTTGTTGTACACTTGTAGATCGAAATGAATAAACAGATACAGTCTTTTGTTTATTTATATCCACGCAGTTACAAGTTTTGGAACTAATTACATGAACATAAATCAGGCGTGTGTATGTAAGAAAATACAATACTATATTTTGTGTATACTGATGCCATCTAGGAGCAGCCCTCGGACACATCGAGTGTCATTGGTTGCCTAACACCCTTCCTCAATGTTTCTCGATGCTGGCGTCAATCCCAGCAGATCTTTTACCTCTTTGCTTTTACAGGTCCCGGCGGCTTAGTCAAGATGTCAGCGAGCATATCTTCGCTGGGGCAGTATAAAAGCAAGTTACTGTGCCTTTGTCTATCAGATCACGCACATAGAAATATTTAGTATCTATGTGTTTCGTGCGTTGACTGGTTCTTCCAGACTCTAACAGCTTTAAACAACTTTGGTTGTCTTCGTAAAGGCATCGAAAGATTTAGTTCAAAGTCTTTGGTCAGGTGGATGATCCAAACGAGTTCTCGACTTGCCTCACATAGTGCGATGAGTTCTGCCTCAGCAGTCGATGATAATGGAATGAGCTCTTGCTTTCTACAAGTCCATGATACTGTACTTCCGAGTAGTCTAAAAACGTTTCCAGTGTTTGACTTTCTATCAAAAATATTACTGCCCCAATTTGCGTCAGCGTATCCAATCAATTCATTGTTTACTGCGTTGTTTCCCAGTGCCAGCTTTTCGTCGATCGTTCCGTTAAGATAACGGAATATACGTTTTACTTCCTTCCAATCAGCTTCACATGGTTCAGATTAGAGCTGGCAACGGTTAACCGATTTTGGATATTTTGGATATTCGTGGTGTACAGCATGTCACTCATGCAAACAGAGTTGCATAACATGAATGTGAATCTAAGTGAAATTTTTTTTTTATGCAACTCTATTTGCATGAGTGACATGCTGTACTCCGCGAATATCCAAAATATCCAAAATCGGTTAACCGTTGCCAGCACTAGTTCAGATACTCTTCTACTCAGGATGGAGACACTAGCGCTATGTCAGGTCTTGTATTTGTGGCTATGTAAATCAGTGAGCCGATGGCTTCTCTGAACTTATTGTTGTTTGCAAGTTTCCTCTCGTTTGGTACATTCTTAAGCTTCAAAGTTAATTTGTTATTTTAATTTTCTTCGTTATTTTAGAATAAACAAACTTTTGATATACCGTATTGTATTTCTAAATCAATTACCTGTCAAATGACACCAAACTAAACCTAGAATGCCATTTAAAAAATTCAAGATGGCTGCCTCTGACAAACACCAGTCGCACAAAACAAATGAAAATCATATCAAAATATGGGTATTTATGTATAGTTTAACTCCACCAAACGTCAAATCTAAATGTCAAATCGTTTCTACATAATCCCATTTGGTGCAGTACTATTTACGCACCCTATATAGATTCGGAAATTTGTGTATTGGATACGTTCCCTGTCGCACGCATTATAATAGGATAAAAAAAATATATATATGCAGGGTGATCAAAGTTACTGCCGCACTATTGCTAACTTCGTTATTATTGGAGCTACGAAGTGGTTCAATTAGCAAAAATGAACTGTTTTCACTCAGGATTACAGTGGTGACATGAAGAAAACAATTGCGCATCGCATTCTCAAAATAATTGCATATGTAAAGTTTTTTTTAATGGAACACCCTGTATTTTTTGTTGACAAATGAAAGAACATCAAATTATAAATACAAATTACTCTTTACTATTTTTCCTTAAAACGAATAATAAAGAAGTTATTTTTATTAATACAACCCATAGAACGCAACATTTAAATGCCACTAGAAGCGTCTATAAACGTGTTTAGCGATGTTTAGAACAAACTGGGAATGTTTTTGAACATTTACTTTAAGTTATTTATAATTTTGTTTAAATTAGTTTAAGTTACAATAGTTTCAAGAGCTGCAAATTTTAATTAATTCATTTTATTTTTGTACATAATAGTAGTTACATTTATTTTAAATACCAGTTCCTCAAAATGTTGCGCTCATGTTTTTCACGTTTGTTTATTTTTGAAGCACATAATTCCAAGGTAGTGTGTGTTAAGACAGTTTTGTTAATGCATTGAACAATTGAACTAAATAAAGTTAATTGTAAATGATGAATACAACTTTCGCAATAACTTCTTTATTATTCGTTTTAAGGAAAAATAGTAAAGAATAATTTGTATTTATAATCTGATGCTCTTTCATTTGTCAACAAAAAATACAGGGTGTTCCATTAAAAAAAACTTTACACATGCAATTATTTTGAGAATGCGATGCGAAATTGTTTTCTTCATATCACCATTGTAATCCTGAGTGAAAACAGTTCATTTTTGCTAATTTGAACCACATCGTAGCTCCAATAATAACGAAGTTAGCAATAGTGCGGCAGTAACTTTGATCACCCTGTATATCCAGTTGAACATTTACCGAATCTGTATCTCACTCGCACAATAATTTCTCGCATTCGTGTGCCGGCACCGAAGCGTTTGCCCGAGCACCTCTATATCTTTCACCGCGATGTAAACTCTGGTGTGCAGTAGTAAGTTGTACGAATTCGAGTTTAAAAACACCTGATAAATTATTTATTACAGTGCCGAACGATAATAAAATTAGAAACATTTGGTTGGAAAAGAAAGCCGAAACTATTATCAACTAAAAGTCGTCTTTTCTTTAATATTAGATGAATCTAATTGAAATAAAAAATATCTCTAACGTAAGTTATTGTTAAAGTTTTCTGAACTCTACATGGTAAAAGTTATGTTAACTTTAGTGATAAATGACATATCATGGGTGTTAAGATTCATTCAACAGTTATGTTAACTTAACTGCACTTGGATTACACCTTATTTAAAAATATCCACAATTTTTAGTGTGTTGCATCAGTGGTTTAATTTCGTTCATATAGGTCATATCAATTCTTCACAACGATAGATAACAGTTACACAGATAACAGCGCTGTTATCCTTAACACCCATAGTCCATCATAGGCCTGAAAATATGTTTTGTAACAAAAATAATGTTTGTTTACGTTGTGTCATAAAAATTAACGTGTTTCCAGTTGGAGAACGATATGGAAAATTATATGGAATATAAATTTTCATTTCAGTCAAAAGAATTCTCATGAAACCAAACTACCTACCAACCCAATTTGATTGCCAAAAACAACTAAAATACATGTCGATTGTATGAATATTGTTGGGTTCTTTAGTGTTACGAAATAACGAACACACCTTACAATTAAAGGTTTTATTCGTAATCGAATGGAATCAGAATGCCATTACATTCAAGTATATCAAACTCACATAAACAAACAACATTCACTTTTTTTATCAGCACGCTCAAAGCACACGCTTTATTTTAAAAGCTTTCCTACTGCGCAGGACCCAACAAATATTTACATAACTCCTGCACAAAATTAGCGCACCACTTTATTAAACTTACATATTTACAACATTAAAATTAAAATTTAATCAAAGTAACTTTAAAACCTATGAATAAAGTTTATGTAATGACTTGCGAAGGAAATCAACAAAACATGAACTTATTTTATATTATTTTTTATTAAAAGAAAAATATTTTGCTGAGAACGCGTGAAACATGAAAACGAAAAAAAAAATCGAAAACAATAGAATTAATGGAATCAGTGCGATATTAATACAGTGTATGCCCTCCTCTACTCCTAATTACCGCATTCATACGATTTGGCATGCTGGAGATTAAATTTTCAATAATTTCCTGGGCAATATTCTCCCATTCTGCAATTAAAAGCTTTCCTACTGCGCAGGACCCAACATTTCCTCCTCTGCCTTTGTTGCGGCGATACGAACGGTATCCGGCGAGTGAATGATAATTGACACTTGTCATGCTCTGGCGACGCGGTCTATCTCTCTGCGGTGCCGAAACTGGAAGAGGTGCCTTTTGATCGTCATCAGTACTTCGACTGTGATCATTAAAGACAGGTAGATTTTCAGTAGGTGGGTGTTCCGCGGCTTCGTGATCTTGGTTGGAAACTATTTCCACCGGTCCTTCCTCATCTAAATCTATGTTTGGGCGATGGGCTACCTCACGATAGCGTTTCCAAATTTGATTGAAATGACGAACAATATTCTTGTCTCCTATTTTTATTTCAGCCATTGTGTTACCAACAAGTTTGACGACGATGCCATTGACGCGGGAGCCATCCCACAATTCAACCATAACTTCCTCCCCTTCTTCGAAGTTGCGTCGACGGGCACCATGACGATGGTCAAATTGAGCCTTCATTTCGACCTGTGCTGGACTCAATTCACAGATTGAAGTTGGACTAGGCTTAAAAATGTCAAGCGGTGTTCGGGTTTGGCGTCCAAAGAAGACTTGAGCAGGAGTGTGATCATCTAGTTCACAATGCGGTGTGTAATTGTATGTGGCTACTGCTACATCTAGGGTATTCACGGAGTTGTCTAAAGATTTTTTGTACCATCCGTTCAGCTAGGCCATTTGATTGAGGCATGCGTGGTGGTGACCTAAGGTGGAAAACGTCAAACTCTGAACAGAGTTGAGCAAATTCTGTTGCTGTGAACTGAGTTCCATTGTCGGAGACAATTGTGCTTAGTGCACCCAGATGTCGGAAAAGGATACGGAGATATTTGACTGTAGCAGAAGCTGTTGCTGGAGTAACCCAAGTTGCATCAATGTAGCGGGAAAAACTGTCGACCACTACGAGAAAAGATTTTCCTTTTGTTGGCTCACCAAAGTCCATATGGATGCGATCCCAAGGCTTCTTTGTATCAGGCCACGGATGTAGAGGTTCCTTAATAGGGTTGGCTGCGGTAAGACCACACTGGAAGCAGGACTTTACCCTATCTTCAATCTCGTTGGACATTCTGGGCCAATAGAAGTGATGGCGAGCCAGATTCTTCATGCGTCGGATTCTTGGATGACCACGATGCAAGCGTCTCAGCACAAAATTGCGAAGCTTGTTTGGAATGATGACTCGTTCACCATCAAGCAATATACCGTCACTGTTGGTGATGCTATCTGACTTTTTGTAGTAGGGTGCCAATTCTGGATCAGACTTATCTTCATTGTGCCATCCATTTTTAACTCGATCTATGACTTTTTTGAGAGACAAATCTTGTTTGGTGATTTCACGAAGCATTTTACGAGCTTTTGTTGATCCCATAGCTTCCAAAGTAATATCGTTGAGTTCTTGATCAATGTGAATGGAAGCAATGACATTTTCAATGTCGTTTTCCTGAGCTTCTCGACGGGTTTGTTGAATTAGTCGAGAGAGGGCATCAGCATGTCCAAAATCTTCTGTTCGGATGTATTCAATGCTGAAATCATAGCCAATCAAACGAAGTGCCCAACGCCGTAGACGAGCAGCAGTTCGTTCGCTCAATCCTTTGGTGTTGGAAGTCTTGAACAGCGCAAGTAGTGGGCGGTGGTCAGTTTGGAGAATGAAGTGTCGCCCCCAAACAAACTTGTGAAATCGCTCGACAGCGGTGACCAAGGCGAGGGCTTCTTTCTCGATTTGACTGTAGTTTTGCTGCGATTTAGTCAATGCCTTGCTCATATGGAACACTGCTTTTTCATTACCGTCAGCATATCGTTGGAGTAAAACACCACCAATGCCAGTTTGACATGCATCGGCTGAAATGAGGACTGTCTGACGTGGATCATAGTGTGCAAGTAGGAGAGGTCCTGTGAGAGTGCGTTTAATTGCACTGAAGGCTTCCTCTTGTCGATGGGTCCATTTGTGTTACGAATCTATCACCTACCCGGTGTAGAACTCGTTCTTAATTTAGGATAAAATTAAAGATTGCCTTCTATAACTTTAAAAATGGACCGAAAATTAAACTTTGTGTCAGAAAAACCCTTTTATTTACTATTATCTACTTACAACTGTTTTTTAACTATAAATCATGTTAACATTGCATCAGATACAAGCATCGATTTCTAACATTCTCCCACCTAAGTCACGTGTAGTGACTTACATTTAAAAAGTCAATCTATCTGGGAGTTTCACTATCCGTCCGTATCTGGTAGTCGTGACGATCTTTTCGTCCCTAGTATGTATTTTCTTTTTCATCTCTTGTTTTTTCACTGCATCATCATCGCCTAGTTCTAGAGGATAAATTTTCTGAATTGGTCTCAGTAATAAACCTGAAGAAGTTTTCAATCGAACCAAACGAATTTTTCCATCTTTTCCTGTCATAACTTCATCTACTCGTGATAATGGCCAATTAATTCGTTTTACATTATTACATTCAATCAATACCACATCTCCTACCTTCACGGATTTGTTTTGAAAATATTTAGGCCTTAAAATCAATTGTCCCAAATATTCTCTGCGAAATCGTTTATGCAAATCTTCTTTAAGTTTCTGCCTATATCTCAAACGTTTTCTCAAACTTTTTGCTTCTACATTATCTATATCAGGAACACCAACTTCCTTGATATCTTGCAAAAACATTGCCGGGGTCAACGGTAACAAATCGGAACTGTCTTCTGAAGTATATGTCAATGGCCGAGAATTAATCACAGCCTCACATTCACATAAAATTGATAACAGTTCTTCATAATCTAAATAAGCTTTTCCTAAAATTTTACGTAACAGTTGTTTGATTAATCTAATCAAACGCTCCCACCATCCACCCCACCACGCTGCGGAAGGTGGATTGAATCTCCATAAAATCCGTTTAGCAGTGCTGTAATCTGTTATTTTTTCCCAGTCCAATGCATTAAAAGCATTTTCCGCTCCTACAAAATTTGTGCCATTGTCGCTGTAAATTACAGATGGTCTGCCCCTTCTTGACACAAATCTTCTTAACAATTGTAGAAAACAGTCAGTTGACAAATTACTTGCTAATTCTAAATGAACTGCTCTGTACACTGCACACGTAAAAATACAAATCCAAACTTTCTGATTATTTTTCAAAAACAAAGGTCCAGCAAAATCAATTCCAGTTACTTCGAAAACCGCTGCATCTTTCACTCTATGTTCGGGTAATGCCACAGGAGGAGTATCTAAACTCTTCACATCTTGTCTCTTGCATGTAATACACTTGTAAAGAACAGATTTGATAGTCCTTCTTCCACTAATTATCCAAAATCGCTCGCGCATCATGCTGAGTAAACCTTGCACACCAATGTGACAATTCTGGTTGTGACAATCATAAATAAGTCTTTCAACTACAGGATGTTTGGATGGTAATATCGCAGGATAACGAAACTGCTTCGAATCTTGACGTTCTGATATTTTAGTTTTAAGTCTTAAAATTCCATCTTCATCCACAAATGGACACAGTGAAGAAAGCTTCTTATCTTCACTTCCTTCAAAACATTCTTGCTGAATTGCTCTTATAACAATCTTTTCAGCTGCTTCCACTTCTTGCAGGTTGAGGTTGTCTCTAGTCTTTTCAGTATGATGAAGACAGTTGAAAACAAAGCGTTTCATCCAACCAACAAGACGTAGAATTTGTCGGTACTTCGAAAAGTATCTGTAAAACCAAGAAAAATCTGGTTTACTATTTGTTAATAAAGAAGTTATACCTTTTCTCTTCTCTTCAGATACAGATGCTTCGTCGATTTCATAATTTTGCGTCAACCATTCTTCTTCATTTCTCAACAGCCAAGATGGACCCTCCCACCATTTAGATTCTAATAACTGGTTTGCAGAACATCCTCGAGAAGGAAGATCAGCTGGATTCAGATGACCCGGAACATGGTACCAATTGTCTTTATTAGTTAACTGCCGAATTTCTTGTATTCTATTCCATACAAATGGTTTCCAATAATCTTCTCTTTTGATCCAGGATAACACTGTAGTAGAATCCGTCCAGCAGTATATAGATATGTCATCTTTTTCAACCTCAGATAAAAAACCTGTCAATAATCTAACACCAATTGTTGCTGCTAGTAACTCTAGTCGAGGAATGGATAATTTCTTTACAGGGCAAACTCTTGATTTAGCCTGCACTAATTGAACGCAAACATTTTCTTTTGTCGCTGTCCTAAGATAAATTACTGCGGCGTAAGCATCTTGACTTGCGTCACAAAACACATGAACGCTCCATTTCTCCAGTTTTGCATCATTTTTTCTTAATAACCATCTGGGAATTTTCAGTTTTATTAATTCATTTATATTTTTCAACCAATGCAAAAACTGATTTTCAATGTCTTCTGTAACTTTAGCATCCCATCCTAATTTCAACATCCATGTTTTCTGAAGCAATAACTTCGGACAAATTAATACTGGACAAGTAAATCCAATGGGATCGAAAATACGATTAGCGGCTGACAAAATTACTCTTTTTGTGACATTGTCAAAACTGAAGTTTCTAAAATTTTCAAAATTAATTTCTATGGTATCTGTGCACCTATTCCATTTCAAGCCAAGCACAGATGACATGACATCATTTACACTTGCGTCATCATCTGAAAGAGTATACTCTCAACATCTTAAATCAAATTTTGCCTCTGCCAATATTTCCTGAGACTGCTCAATAAATTGTTGGAGTTCGTCTTTATCATTTACACTAGTGACGCAATTGTCAACATAAAAGCTTTTCTTTAATTTTGTTAAAATATTATCTGAGTAGCGAGATTTTCTACTCATAACATTTTTCAAATGATAGTCAATTACTGCAATGAGTAAAAGTGGGCTACAAGTTACCCCAAATACAACTCTAGCATGGCGGTAACATTTCATTTGACCATTTTTATCGTACCACAGAAATCGTAAAAAATCTCGTTCATTCTCATTTAAACTAATTTGCAAAAAAGCTTTTCTGATATCAGAAATCACGCCTACCTTATTAAGCCTGAATCGTAACAAAATTGAAGGCACCAGTTCTATCAAGTTTACTCCTTTCTCTAAGCAATCATTTAGTGAAGGACAATTCTTTTCTTTAGCTGATGCATCAAACACAGGTCGTAGTTTTGTGGTAGCGCTACTCAATTTAATTACATGACGATGCGGCAAATAGTGACCATTTTCTTGTAAATTTTCAGTTGCCACTTCTTCGATGATACCCTCAGCCAACCACTCTGAGAAAACTTGATCATAATCTTCATAATAACCGTCCTTTTCTAATTTTTTCATTAGATTATCCAATCTTTTTTTCGACAAGTTAAAATTTCTTGACAAGATTGGATGATCTTCTATCCACGGCATATGAACTTCATATCTACCTTCTTTGTTAATAGTTACGGTTTTCAAAAAATGATTCACTACCTCAATTTCAATTTTTCTCTTCGATTTTTGTTCATTTGGGTCTGAAATTCCAAGTATATCCAGATTCCACAAATCAGATATTGAAAATTCTTTTTCAAATAAAGAAGTTACTATCATTGAAGACAACTTCGAAGATGTTGGAGTAACATTTGCGATTTTCCCCATTAACGTCCAACCTAATGTTGTCTCCAAAGCAACCAATCCGCATTTTAAAACATGCCGCCTACCAGTGAACAATTTTCCAGCAACGTCAGCACCAAACAAAACTTCAATTGGTCCTTGATCAGTGTCATTCACTTCAATGCCAAGTTCCTTCAGTTCAGCCATCCATGGTCCTTGCTTGACACATGTCACATTATGACATATAACAGACTGATCCAGTGCTTCCAAATTACATGTATATTTCTCGTTAAGATTTTGTATTTTTATTCGATAACATGTATGACTTACTGTTTCTGAATGTGCACCTCCAAAAAGAGCATGTATGATTCTTTCTTGATGTAGTGGAACATAATTCATTTCAACAGCAGCATTTTTGCTGATGTACGATCTCTGCGATCCTGTATCGATTATAGCTCGGACACATCGGGAATTTTTCTCTCCAATAAGGTTCACTACCAACGTTTGCAACAAAACTTCATTGTGAGTATTATTCGCTAAATTTTCTTCTGAAGTAGAATTCGATGTCAAAGGATTTTCAGAAGCTCGGGTTTCTGATTCAGCATCCCTCAGACACATCAGTGTTGCATGTTTTCCTTTACATTTTCGGCACTCAAGTTTTGCAACACATCTGCATTTTCTTGCTATGTGACCAAATTTCAAACACAAATGACAACAACCTTTCTTTGTCAAAAAGTTCTTTCTTTTCGCAAAAGGCCATAATGCTGCTTCTTTGCAATCTTCAGTAGAATGTTCTTTCTTGCAGAAAATGCATCTTGGAGCATTCTTGAAGTTCACCAAACCAGAAGCAGTAGCAATGTTATCTTCCTTGTAAACAAATTCTTTTTTCTTCTGTTTAACATCAAATCCCGAAACTGCCAGTGGAATTCTTTCTTCATTCTCGACTTCTTTCTTCAAAAAATCCATGAGCTTATCAAGTCGACATTTCAAAGAATTTTCTGATTCAAAATTTGTACTTCTTTGCCATATTCGAAGAATTTCTTCCGGTAAACTAGATTCGACAAGAGTATACAACATAGCTGCACATTTCTCGGAAGTAACTCCTAATGTTTCTAATGCTCTCAATTGAGACTCTACCTTATCAAATAAAGTGCTGAATTTCATCTTATTGTTCAAATTATTTAAAATCAGCTTCAAAAGTTCTCTCACGTACACTTCTATAAGAACATCTTCTCTTCCAAAACGAGATTTTAAACTTTCAATTACCTTGGGATAATTGTCACTAGTAGCAGGGTAGCTTTCCACAAGTTGTCGAGCTCTGGACTTTGGTACTGTTGCTTGTACGAGATATTGGAATTTATCTTCATTTTCTATTTGTTCGTCGTCATTAATTCTTTTAAATTGATTCCAAAAAGGTAACCAGTCTATAACATCACCACCAAATTTCTTAAACTCAATCTTCGGGAGCTTAAGCATTCTTTTAGCATTAGTCGAATTATTTGAGCGATTACTAGAAACTTCAACAAGCGATTCTTTACTGGACAGCTTTTCTGCATCTACTTTAAGTCTATTAAATTTTCTCACCAAGTCATCGGCTTTTTCTACCTCGATTTGTAAATCTGTCTCGGAACAATTTTCATCTAATAAGATGTCTATCATCTCCTTGTGTAGTTCGTTGAGCATCTCCAGTTTCTGGTCCATAAAACGAATATTTCCTTGAACTTCGCACACGTCAGGATCTATTTGTCTCAATGCCTTTTCTGTGGCCTCATAGATCTTCCAAAATGAGTTGCGATGAACTTCTAGGGCTTTCCTTAATCTTTCCATGTATGTATTCAGTAGGTAATCAGTAGGGAGTCTAGGAGTTAGACTAGCTTCGTCCTGTCACGGTCGCCAAAATGTTACGAATCTATCACCTACCCGGTGTAGAACTCGTTCTTAATTTAGGATAAAATTAAAGATTGCCTTCTATAACTTTAAAAATGGACCGAAAATTAAACTTTGTGTCAGAAAAACCCTTTTATTTACTATTATCTACTTACAACTGTTTTTTAACTATAAATCATGTTAACATTGCATCAGATACAAGCATCGATTTCTAACAATTTGAATGGTATGTGCTTTCGTAGCAGTTCCTCCAATGGTGCTTTGAGTAGATGGACATGTTGGACGAATTTTCCGTAGTAATTGATCATTCCAAGAAGTGATCGTACCTCCTTCTGATTGGATGGTTGGCGAAGTTCCTTTATAGCTTGTATTCGAACTGGATCTGTAGAGACACCTTTGTCCGTAACGACAAAACCAAGGTATTTGACTGAAGGCATGTAGAATTGGCATTTATTTTGCTGTAAACGGAATCCCCAGTCTTGAAGACGTTGCAATACTTGATGTAGACGACGATCGTGTGTTACCTGATCAGGTGCCATAATGAGGATGTCATCCAAGTATATGATTACTCCATCGATTCCAGAGAGACAAGACTCTATCGTACGCTGGAAAATGGCCGGAGCAGGCTTGAGGCCAAATACAAGGCGATTGTACTGGAACAGTCCCCGGTGAGTCGTGATTGTAGTAAGCGGTCGGCTTGAATCATCTAGATGCAGTTGATGATATGCATCTGAGAAATCAAGTTGACTAAAAACTTTGCTTCCACTAAATTTGGTCATAATTTCTTCTATGTTTGGAATAGGATAATCGTCCGAAAGTAAAGCGTCGTTGAGCCCAGTTGAAAAGTCAGCACAGAGTCGGATCTTGCCATTAGCTCGACGGGCAACCACAATTGGAGCGGTCCATTCAGACGATTCCACTGGAGTCAAGGTACCATTCTTGACGAGCCGATCCAATTCAGCATTCAGTGTTTCTTGGATAGCTAGTGCGACAGGACGGTAAGCACAGTGTACAGGTCGTGCTTCTGGTTTAAGACGAAGATGTACTTAAGTCTTTGTGCAGGAACCAGCATCTTGTCCAAATAATTTCGGATACTGTGATTGTAGCGAATTAACAGTGACACCAGTCAATGTGACAGTGTTGACATTAGTCCATTTGATGATGTCAAGACCGGAAAGAACTTTTTCACTAAGCAGACATGCATTACTATTTATTACCAGAATAGGGGCTGTGATAGAATTTCCGTTGAAAGTGAAAGTAACCTCACAGGTACCTAGGGTTTTGATTTTACTTCCGTCAGCATTGAGAACTTTTGCAGGACACTCGTCAAGGATTGGTGTGCCAATTTGTTTCCAAGTTGTCGCGCAAATGGTAGAAATGTCAGCACCAGTGTCGGCTTGCATTCTAACATTGATTCCATTGATGTTGACGTTGAAAAATTTTCGGTAATGCTCATCCGTAAAGTGAATGTCCTGAAGGTAGATATTCTTGACTGAAGTATTTTGTTTTCGTGCTCCCTTCATCATTCCGTCCTCACGTATTTCTTCTTTCTCAACCTTCTTCTTTTTGCGACAAACTTTGGCCAAGTGGCCAACAATTTCGCAATAATTACATGTAGTATGCATGTGTGGACAATCGATGCGCCGGTGTGATGTTGATCCACAGCCTCGGCATGATGATGTTGAATGTGATTCAGACTTTTCCATCTGGTTGTATGCCTTCGGTTTATTTTTACTTGATTTAAAGTTGACAGCGTTGACTTCCACAGTATTATTTATTGTTCTACACTCAACATTTGTGTCGACGACTCGGTTGTAATAAGAACGACACTTGTCCCTGATCTCAGCAAACGTTGATGACTGACTGTCTTTGAGTATAATGGCTCTAAATGGTTGATAATACGGATCATTCATTCGAAGTGCGGCCAAGAGAAGTTTGAATTTGTCAAGATCTAATTTGTCAAATTGAAATATGTCTCCCTCCAGGTTGACTTCATCCAAAACAGTGTCAATGTTGCGGTTTGTTGCCTTTGCAGTAAGAGTATCGTAACGACGCTGAAATAGCGTGCGTGTATCGGAAAACAGGTCTTCCAGAATTTTAACAAGGCCATCAAATTTCATTTCCGTTGGTTTATTTGGTGAAATTCGACCACAAAGTTGACGGTATTCTTGATCTCCAAGAGCATTGAGTAGGAGTGACACCTGCAGTTCTACCGAAAGGGTTGAGGATGCTTCTGAGAAGGTAATCTTGTGGCGTTGATACCAATGAGAGAATGTAGAATCGATCGACAAATCAAAGGTAAACGTTCCAATCCGAGCAGCTAAGTTGTCCAATGTTGGTTTACTTGAGGTTGAAACCTTTTGTTACTCTTTTAGAAGACGCAATTCTTCTTGTTGAACTTGTAAAAGCGTGATCATACTTTGCAGAATACTTTCCATTTTTGAATCCATTTCAATACTGACTGCGCCAATTGTTGGGTTCTTTAGTGTTACGAAATGACGAACACACCTTACAATTAAAGGTTTTATTTGTAATCGAATGGAATCAGAATGCCATTACATTCAAGTATATCAAACTCACATAAACAAACAACATTCACTTTTTTTATCAGCACGCTCAAAGCACACGCTTTATTTTAAAAGCTTTCCTACTGCGCAGGACCCAACAAATATTTACATAACTCCTGCACAAAATTAGCGCACCACTTTATTAAACTTACATATTTACAACATTAAAATTAAAATTTAATCAAAGTAACTTTAAAACCTATGAATAAAGTTTATGTAATGACTTGCGAAGGAAATCAACAAAACATGAACTTATTTTATATTATTTTTTATTAAAAGAAAAATATTTTGCTGAGAACGCGTGAAACATGAAAACGAAAAAAAAAATCGAAAACAATAGAATTAATGGAATCAGTGCGATATTAATACAGTGTATGCCCTCCTCTACTCCTAATTACCGCATTCATACGATTTGGCATGCTGGAGATTAAATTTTCAATAATTTCCTGGGCAATATTCTCCCATTCTGCAATTACTGCATCCACCAGTTCATTATGGTTGACAGGTGCGGGTGTACGATTTCGAACCTTTCTTTTAAGAGCGTCCCATAAATGCTCCATGGGATTTAGACCGGAACTGTTAGGTGGCCACTCTATTAACGGAATATTAACAGCATTCAAGTAGTCGGTAACTTGTTATATTTAACAAAAAACAATTTGTCAAAGCATGACTTGATATAAGTGATGGTACGAGAAGCGAACATTATAAGTGATACGAGAAGCGAACATTTCCAACACCCCCACTCAAACTGTGCTTTAATGTAGAATGGATTGTAGTCCAAATAAATTCGAAAACCTTGAATGCTTGATGCCTGGTAGGGCCTTGGTAAGTACATCAGCAATCATTTCTTCGTTGGATAAGTATGAAAGATTTATCCTTTTATCCTTGAGTATGTGACGAACAAAATGATGCCTGATATCGATGTGTTTTGATCTTGCGTGGAACATCGAATTCTTTGCCAGGAATTTGGCTCCGGGATTATCGTTATAAACAGTGACATCAGTGAGGTGCTCCTGTCCCAATTCTCTGAGAAAACTGGACAGATACATAGCTTCCTTGGATCGGATATTGTCATATATTTCGCCTCGGTTGACGATAGTGCTACTGTCCACTGTTTTCGAGATTCCTAAGATACTGCAGCACCACAGAGCAGAAAAACGTATTCGGTATACGAGCGCCTGTCGATCGTACAATTTCCCCAATCAGCATCGGTATAACCTTGCTGTGTTGGACTATTTCGAGAGAAAACTAATTTATATTCCGCCGTTCCTCGAAGATAGCGTAACACACGTTTTACAGCAATCCAGTGTTGCTTCTGGTAACAAGAATTGAATTGGCTCAGTACACTAACGGTGTGCATATGTTGAGTTCGGAAATTCACGCGGTGCAAGCTCGAAGTGAAAGGTAGAGTGAGAACGCAGCTGTTCTGATATACGTAAAAGTGAGACAAAAGTGCTCGAGGAGTGAATAGAGTGAGCGCGGAGGAATTACGCTGTACAGTTTTCTCCACAATTGATCTAGTTAGAGTATATCACCAAATACCGATAGCTAGAGAGGACATCTTTAAAACACCCATCATTACTCCATTCGGTTTGTATGAATTTCCTTGCATGACATTCGGCCTGTGTAATGCAGCACAATCTTTCCAAAGACTTATACATGAAGTTTTAAATGGCCTTGATTTCTGCTTTCCGCACATTGACGATATTCTTGTAGCCTCCTTAGATATCAGTAAACACAGACAACACCTTAGAACAATTTTTAAACGTTTACAGATGTTCACATTATGTATACAGGCTGAGTCCAAAAAAACGCCTACGCGAATAGCGTTGGTGTTTATTATCGTATTTGAGCTGTCAGAAAGTAAAATGAAATGGCAGAAAAAACTCTACAATATACCATATCTTTGGTCTTTAATACATTTAAGACAACTGCATGACAGCTGTCAACTTTTGTTTCTTAAATGCAATGATATAATTACTGTAATAAATTTCGAAAAATTTTTTTTCTGCGTTCAATGACACGCTGCAATAAACACTTATTTTTCAAAACAATAGAAAAAAATAAAAAGAAATAAATTAATTATTAAAATGAAATGACGTAATAAACAGTTGCTGAATAATAAATTATACCTGTTTTACGGTAAATAGTGTAGTGACTATAAGCACTTTCTCATAGACAAACAAATGACGATAACTGTCAACATTTTTTTTTATTGTCAGAAAAAACAAAAACAAAATGTTGACAGTTATCGTCATTTGTTTGCCCGTAAGGAAGTACTTATAGAAACTACACTATTTACTGTAAAACTGATATCATTTATTGTTCAGCAACTGTTTATTACGTCATTTAATGTTAATAATTAATTTATTTGTTTTTATTTTTTCTATTGTTTTGAAAAATAAGTGTTTGTTGTAGCACATCATTGAACGCGGAAAAAAAAGTTCTTTCGAAATTTATTACAGTAATGATACCATTGCGTTTAAAAAACAAAAGTTGACAGCTGTCATTCAGCTGTCTTAAATGTATTAAAGACGCAAGATATGGTATATTATAGAGTTTTTTCTGCCATTTCATTTGATTTTTTGACCGACAATAAACACCGACGCTATTCGCGTAGGCGTTTTTTTGGACTCAGCCTGTACATGTATGTTTTAATTTACTTTTTTAGAAATAGTTTATGAATTGTTAAGACTTAAAATTCCTTTAATTTCATATCACAAGAATTTAGGTATAATACCTGCGGCACCTGCTCGAATATTACGTTTGTATTCACTTCTATGAATTCAAAACTGTACACTTCTTTTTACCGAGAATAATCTCTTTTGACGAAGACGCGGTTTGTCATATTCTGCACATGGGGTTCTACGAGCTACTCAGGTTAATTTTAAGGAGGTCTCCCTCGAATTAGATTCATAGAATTCAAATCTAGGATGTATTTTTTAGAATTTCTAGATCCTTATTACTTTTCTTAACCAATGGCACTTGTCCGAGTCTTAATCCGCTATTTACCATTGGTGCACCTCAAAATTTGTATTTTAAGAAAATGTTTCTTGGGAACATAAAAATTTAGAAAGAGGCAGTTCCGTCTGGTCAATCAGCGCAGTAACTCAAACTTTAACAATTGTCGCGAATCAATCTCAAACTTGAACTTAACTTCAGCTTTACAACTTTACTGTTTTATTTCAATAATTATCAACAAGTTAGCATTAAGTTTATTGTATAATTTTTAATATTAATTAAAGTACATTTAAACGGAGTGTTGTGCTGTGTTTTCTTCTTCAATTGCAACGAGAAAGCAGTCGTTCATGCTTTTGCACGGCGACATCCACAACAGAATTTTGGATTGGTAATCAACGCCAGCAAATGTGTTTTTGGACAACCGCAAGTGCGATTTTTAGGCCATCTCATTTCAGATATAGGTATCAAACCGCTTCCTGACAAAGTAAAAGTTATACAAGAGTTCCCAAAACCATCGACAATAAAAGAACTTAAGCGCTTTCTTGCAACAATAAATTTTTATCGTCGTTTTTTATCCAATGCAATAGAACATCAGGCAATACTTTTGGAATACCTTAAAGGGAATAAAAATAATGACAATACAAAAGTAACTTTATCGCAAGAGGCAATAACATCATTCAATCAAATTAAATTAGATTTAGCAAATGCAGCACTTCTAGCACATCCGATTCCAGATGCCTCTTTAGCACTTCTACTAGATGCATTAAACATAGCTGTCGGTGGGGTAGTACAGCAGATGGAACTTAAAGGTTGGAGACCATTAGCATATTTTTCCAAAAAACTATGTGAACGAGAAAATACTATAATGCATATGACAAAGAACTTCTAGCTATATATCTCAATATAAAACATTTTCGTTATTTACTAGAAGCACGAAATTTTAGTATTTACACAGATCATAAACTTCTGACATACGCATTCTCGCAAAAATCTGATAAGGCATCACCTCGTCAATTAAGACAATTAGATTTTATTAGCCAATTCAGTACTGACATACGACACATTTCAGGATTCAAGAACGTAGTAGCAGACACTCTTTCAAGAATAAACAGTGTAGCCAAGCCTCAAATTCTCACTTGGTCCCAACTAGCCGAATCACAAGCTCAAGATAATGAATTAAAAATCTTCCTCAAAAGAAACGGTGTAACTAAGTTAACTCCTCTTCCAATTCCAAACTCAAATTTCTCGTTGTATTGTCATCAAGTTAATGGAAGAATTCGACCGTTTCTTACAAACGAATTTCGTAAGTTAGTTTTCAATTCTTTAAATCAATTCTAGAATCAAAGCCTCAACCAAGTTGTTGCAAGAAAGGTTTACATGGCCAGGTATGAAAAAGGATTGTAAAAAATGGACAAAAGAATGCATCGCATACCAAAAATCTAAAATAAATCGTCACACAATTAGTCCATTAGCAAACTTTACAGTACCAGATAGTAGATTTACACATGTTCACATTGACATTGTTGGTCCACTGCCTTCCTCCCAAGGATTTAAATATTGCCTTACCTGCATCACAGAATAACAGAAGGGACAATAGCTTGTCTCAGTTTTAGTGCGCAAACTCGGATCAGCCATGTTCTAAAGCTGTTGTTTATGTTTTGATTTGAGGTTATGAGTGTTGGTTAAGGCTTTCTTAGATTATTGCTGTTTGTTATTAAATTGTCTCTTTCGTAAACATCGTAAAAACAAAAAAGAAAAGAACATCGGCTTCACGTTATTGTGCTGAACCAAGGTTACAGCTTTTTTTTCCTTTCCAAAAGATAAAGATCGGTAAGTATTAACTGCTGTATATTTAAATTAATTTAATATAATAATGTATTATTGTACATACAGAGCCTTGAAATGGATTTATTGTTGCAAACAAGAAGATCTTTTAAATAGAGATTTGTCAAAATTTACAAATACAACTTATGTATGTGGAAAACACTTTGAAAAACATAAAGGTTTATTAATATTTGGCAAAATCGTATTCACTCACATGCTGTTCCAACAGTATTTGAAGAAACTGCATCGAAATCAGGACATTCACTTGAAATGGAAGGTAAGAGCAACACATGGAATTAAATGAAGCACAACGTGGATTCTGTAATCAGTTGTTACTATACTCAATCTTAAAAGACAGAAACAAATGTAGGTGTTAATAATGTTAGTTATTACTTGTACTGTTCAAACGAAAGAATACATGAACGCCATCAGTTTGTTGTCAGGGTTTCGACGCACGTTGTTTATTTTATATGTATGTTCAGGTAACCGTAGTGCTACAGTGCTTTATTAAAGCGTAAACCTGAATGAGGTACATGTGACGTCATTGCCTGTAGCGCTTTCTTCAAGCGGCCGCGATAATCAAGCATGGTCTGTATATGCTACATTACAGCGTAATTAATTCATAACCGCTATGACAGAAAGCCAGTACAGGTAATTTAGAGCGCTACAAGCTACAACTTTATGCTGTGCTGTAACGCTGCAAACATCTTTTCTGCCTGAACGTGACCATTTAGAAAATAAACAACGTAAATTGAAATCCTGACAACAAACAGATTATGTGCATCAGTTTGTATCTTTGATTTTTTCCATTTTTTCCGTCTGAAACACATTAAAACTTTCAAGCCAAGTAATAAATCGTAAGTTTGACTTCACAAACATTCGTATAAAGACGTTCCTCTTTCAATCTGAACGAGTGATTCTGTAGTGAAACTACCTTTCAATAATTTTTGATTTTAGCTTCTCAACGCATTGAAGAGAAAAGTTCCTCAAGTGATAAAGAAAATGTGCAAACATCAGCAAGAGAAAAGTTTCTCAAGTGATAAAGAAAATATACAAACATCAGCAAGTAAGTTTTATTTTTGTAATGTTATTGTTTATTTATATGTAGTAAATAAAATTTATTTCTTAGATCTGCGTTTTCTTTCTAAATATTTTCATTTATTTCTTATTTTTTCATACAACTTAGTGTGTAGATAAATTATCATTAAAAATAACATTAACATTCTTTCGGATATTGTTTTACATATACCCTACCATTTTCCTTCTGTGAATCTCAAGTAAGAAATATAAACAAAAAAAGGTTTTTTTTAATTATAATGCAAAAGTTAACAATTTTTTTTACAATTTAGAAATTTTTGATTAGTCAGAAAGTATTAGTTACATTATTTGTGTATTGATTGAACATTCAAAATTTACCGCTAAACAGCTTTACAAAATGGCGCAAGGTCATCAAAACTGGGTACAAGAAGATCAAAGGTGCCGACGGCTTTTGTCCTTTCTGTTATTCTGTGCCTGCATCGACAGATTTTCAAGATGGCCGGAAGCATGGCAGTAGATATAAAAAACAGACCACACCCTTTTTTCCCCATTTGAAATGCATTGACTTCCGGTCCAGTTTTCTGCCTCATCTGAGCCCATGGTAAAGAGTGAGATGGAGCTCCAGAGAGAGAGAGACGGAGACAACGTAGTTCTGGCGTCCGTCCGCCAGATGCCACCGGCGCTGCTGCCATTTTCGTTAGTTCGGAAATTGTCCGCCAGAATTGTCCGTCGGGTGTCGCCACCGGCGCTCCGCTGCGGAATTTTTTCCTCCGTCCGGAGAGAGATTCGAACCCGTTCCTCGACGTTCCTGAGCCGTCCACCTAAGCCGCTCGGACGTTGAGTCACTTGTTCGTATCCGTTCGAGATGTGTAATATTAACGACGCGACGCGCGGCGAATGATGTCCTTATTTTTTTCGTCGAACACGGATGCGATGCTGGTTGCGTCAATTTTTTTCCTCCGTCCGGAGAGAGATTCGAACCCGTTCCTCGGCGTTCGTGAGGCGTCCACCTAAGCCGCTCGACCGTTCGGTCAGTTGCTCGTATCGGTTCGAAATGTGTAATAATAATAACGACGCGCGGCGAGAAGGATGTCGTTTTATTTTTCGTCGAACACGGATGCGATGAGGTTTGCATCTGGCGGTGTCCATCTGGTGACGAATTGCGAAAGGACGATCGCCGGCGTCCATCTCGGAGGCGTCGCGTCGGTAGGTTTCTACGCGCGCGGGAGCATATAGATCGCTGCACGCAGAGCGGCGGCGGCAATTTCGAAAAAATGGGTCCTCGGGGCGTGCGCATTTCCGCGAGCATAGGCGGACGAAAACGATTCCGACGTGCGTATTAAAAAATAAAAGATGCGTTTTCCTTACGTATGTAGTTTATTACTATGAAAAAAACTTATATTCATAACTTGATAATAAATATTTACAAATTACATTTGCGTTAGTCATGGAACAAATACTGTAATTGTTTGTGTGATGCAGGCAAGATGAATTTCTTTTGTTTAAATTCGGACAGTCAGGATCGGATTCCAGGTTTACGATTTCTATCGCTGGTAAATGCTCTTGGAGGAAATTTGTTTTTTGGTGACCTTTTACGTAGATTCGCTGATATTCGTGTGTAAATTGATGAAGAATATTCTTCACTTGTCTGTAAGGAATGTAACCGTCAGAGTAGCGTAGATGATGATAATTATTTTCCAACCAAATAATTTGTCTTTTATGTTCCTTTTTTAATTTGTTGAAAGGAACGTCGGGTGGCCCGAATACGAAATGTGCTATGCCACACGCGTCTCTGATTGCCAATTCTTTTACCACAAAACGTTCCAATTGGAATCCTTCTATATCAATAACTAGCGATTTTACGTTTGCTTCTTTCTTGTACAATTCGTGCTTCCGGAGTAGAATAGGGTCGAGAATTTTCGATAATTTCTTAATACGTTCACGGAAACGGATTCTGTCGCGTGCGTTTTGCATCCAGTTATTGTCTTGCTCTTCTTCTTCTTCATCATCATTCGCGTTAAATTCTATTACAACGGCCGGTTCTTTGGCAAATGTTACGTTTTTCTTCATAATTTCGCGTACACTCACCACTCCATGAAGCAAACGCAAAGACTGAGCGAGAAAATGCACTCGGCCTTCTTTCGTTTGGAGTGGAGGGGAAAATAAAAGCACTCATTGTTTAAAAAAATATATTTCAGATAATTAAATACATAAAGTAATATATATTTTGTTTAAATTATATCTCTAACTATATTCGTTGCAGGGTTATATTCAACGATCTTGTCGTGGATAATTAGACAATATGCGACCATATCCGCCTTAAATTCCTGTTCGCTCTCTAATTCTAATTTAATGTCGACAGTCGAAGATTTTACGGACTCGTTCTGTTTCGAACAGTCTATAACGTAGAGAGCTTTCTTTTGAATTCCGCCAAATTTAAAATCGGTTCGTTGCCACGTCCGTAATAACTGTTTTGAAAATCTGCGTACATCAGATAAGCAATGCCGAATTTATTTTTACTCATTTCGAGATTTAAATTTTTATACGGATAACTTTCAGAATTGAGATGTAATTTAATATTTCGAATGTGTGCGTGATCAAATTCTGACGCGTTTTTAGTAGGTTTGTCTTTTCTAGTGTCTTGGAAAGCGACGATAACATACCTAGGTTTTTCTAAATTCGTAGACGTTCTTATTGGCCAAACATCATTAAGGGTTGGGCGCATGCTTGGTAATTCATGTAGTTCCCATTGTCGATAAGGAATGAAAATTGATTTTGACTCTTGTAGAAACTGTAGCATTTTCAATTTCATCTCGTCATTGAGCGTAATGTGCGGCACGTGCCATTCGATTTTTTCTAAGCTTATGCTCGCCGTTTTCGTTCCCGTACTCATGTAACAATTATTGTCACTTCTGGAACGAAGTAATATTATTTCTTGTTTGGCGTTCATTACGATTTTCTTGTAGTCCTCGCAGAAGCCGAGCAGAAATTTTAACGGTATGCATGCCATAAATTTATCGTCTAATAAAGTCGGATGCTGGTCCTGAAAGGGCACCCATCCGGCCACTTGTAATACTTTACTTTCCGCATCGTTATAGGATAGGTACGCCTTAATGGTAGTTGTCACGCCTACATTTCGAACTTTATCTATTTCCTTACCGTCGATTTCGTATCGGATCTCTTCAAAAAGGAACGAATAAGGGTTATTTGTCAGTCGACACTCGCCGGTACCTTCGTCGCTCGGCCTCAAAGTTCCCTCGATGTACAGATAACTTTCGTGCGGATAGGTGTAAATATCTTGATGATTGATTAAGATTCTCACTTCGTCGTTGTTGTTAAAATTCTTGTACGTCGGAGAATACCAGTGAAATTGCTTCTTAACGATAACTTCGTCGAAGTCGAGTCCTTCGGATAGATGCAACATTACCGTCGATATTTTTCACTTTATAGCCTAAACTTTGCAAGAACAATATATTGCTCGATGTTAACCTTTGGGGAGCTGTCTTCTGAATGATGAATTCTGCGGGCTTGTTTTGTATATTATTACTGCTACCGTTATTTTTGTCGTGGAAACGCAGGCCCATCACTTCACGTTTGCTTTTTCAATTCCAAACTGATTCGAACTTGTTCACCTCTTAAATTTATCGACGATCCGTTCTGATCGAGTAACGACAACGTAATGTTATCGATCTTGCGCACTCTTACAGGTAAATAGACGATGTTGCTGGGATTAATATTTATGCTGTAACCGGGATCGACGGACGGTGAAAATTCAAAACCGTATGCGACATCTTTTCGTTGTAAAACGAATCGGTAGCAATGTTACACTCCACGCGGATCGTCGTCACCTTTATAATTTCCACTGGTAAATCCGATTGATGTAATAGATTCGGTGCTAATATTTTCGGCGAGAAGCCCAACATTCGGCCTATCGAATCTGGTTTTTCAAAGTCGATCTTAAACATGCACTTAATTTCACATTTTAGCGTATTGTTGTTCGGTTTTAGCGAAAGCGTACCGTTTAATTCTGTCTGCAGGAATTTCTCCAGATCCTCCACTTCGTAGGAGCCCGTTGGAATTTCGATAATCTTGCCGTCGCCGTAATAAAATTTGTTATTCTTTAGCTCTTCAACGTTAGGCACAGTATTGTAGGTGTAAAGACTTAGTAATCCGATTTGATATTCGTAACGGGGATCCAGTTCGATAGGCGGGTAATAATTTGCCGAAAGTACGCTACTGTTGCCCACCAACGTGAACGTTCTCGACATGACTGCCCTCTTTATGTAAAAATTCCAAACATAGATGTCCACAATTGTTGGCGTTGAATTTTTGATATCTCTTGTGATTGTAGATTATTCGACTGCCCTCGAAATATCGAATCACTTCCGACGGCGGCGGAAGATTTCCAAAACTGTCGAAATACAGCACGTGTTTATTTCTTTTAAAATAAGCGACCCAGTGCGTTCCGGGACCGTTTTTCGAATCTAAATTTATTATGCCGCTTTCGAATTTACGAGGTTTTCTAGGTAAATCGTCACGCATAAAGACGCCTCTGAAATGTGGTACGTTTTCGTTTGCAAATTTCGCCAGATGGAAATCGGTCAGGGCTGTTCGGGGCAGTCTATCAATTAGTTTTTTTGTTGTTTCGGTTGACGAATGTAGAGACCGAGTCCCTTACGATACGGTTTCAAATATAATCCGTCGCCCTTCTTTCCCAGCGCGATGGTCTCCATCGTTCGATTGTGTCGTTTTGATTCTTCCAACTTCCTTCTCGCCTCCTTAGCTCTGCCAATTGCGTGCGCAATGCTCGCGGATCCTCCGGCAAGGGAACCCGCCGCGCTGAGACCCGCTAACAACGGTATGAGAAACGGTATGACGCCTCCTACTTTCGGAACGGGTATCACTCGAGGTTTTCGAATGTTCTTCTTACCGCCCGCTTGTTTCAGAGCAACCTTGGCCGATGCTCTCGCGAGTTTTATAGCTTCGTTCGCATTGTCCAGACGATCGAATTTTTTGACATTGTTGCGAATTTTCCTGACAACTTCTCCCAAGGCCACTTTACGAGAACCTCCGCCGCCTCCGCCGTGACCGCTTCCGAGTTTTCGTTTGATTTTCATCGCAGAAGTAACAGCAAGAGACGCTATTCTCTCTCCGGGTTTCGCGTCTTTCGATTTAACGCGATTCCAAGCGCGCTCTTCTAGCTTCTTGTCTGCCAAATGTCTGTTCGGTAAATCTTTGTACCTGGAGTACGCTATGTCGTGTTCTTTGCAGGCTCGATCTAATTCGTTAATGCCGACGTCTCCGCGTTCCAAACGCTCTTTTAATTTCGTACCGGGTCCGCAGAATTGATAACCTCCGGGTAGATGCAATTCGAACGGTAATTTATTGATGAGAAAATTTAAGAGACCTGCACCACTACGCGCAGTCATTTGGTCTGAGAGACACTGCGCGGTCAACAGAAGCAGAAGCTAAATTTATATGTGTGCGCGCGCGTGTACGTGAAACATGCGAATTGTCAAGCAGGCGCATAAGCTTCCCGTAATGAACATGAATTTTTTGTGCGAAGAGACAGAATTGAACCGTCATCCTTTATTACCCTCAACGATGAGATGTCTCGTCGCGGGAACGTCAAATTCTGGAAAAACCAACATCGCGATTTCTTTGATCGTCCATCCGAACGGTCTGTCCTTCGAAAATGTCTACGTTTACTCCAAGTCCCTGTATCAACCGAAATATCGAGCGTTGGAGCAAATTCTAAGTGAAGTGAAAGAAGTAAACTACTTTGCGTTCAAGGACAACGAAGAAATACTGAATCCGGAGGATGCAAAAGAGAATTCGGTTTTCATATTCGACGACGTCGCTTGCGATAAGCAGGATAAGATACGAGATTACTTTAGCATGGGTCGTCATAAAAGGATTAATTGTTTTATCTCTGTCAAACTTACACCCGAATCCCTAAACATTTAATTCGCGACAACGCTAACTTTGATTTTATTTAAACAAGACGAGACGAATTTGCGGCATATATTTGAGGACCACGTATGCATGGACATGTCATTCGATCAATTTAAGTCGATGTGTGCTGAGTGTTGGAAGAAGAAATACGGGTTTATTTGCATTGATAAGGAGCATGATATAAAAGACGGAAGATATCGTAAAGGATTTGACAGTTACATACTGATATAAGCGTCGCCGCATCCAGACAATTAAAACAGTATCGAAACAGCTTTACAACCGGTAGCTGATCGGTAGAACAACAGCTTTACAACTGCTCGGAAACGGATATTAACCGGCGGAAGAACTGGACCAGACAAATAAAACAGCTTTACAACTGGTTTTAACTGCTCGGAAACTGGGCAATTGGTTTAAGAATGGACAAAAAGAAGAAAATGAAATTAGAAATTATCAAAGCAAGTAAAGCAATAAGAAACAAGTATCTGGCTTTGAAAAGAGGTAAATTGGAACGAGACTATGAGCTGTCGGAAAAGTATAAACCGATCACCAAGTCTCTCAAAGAGCTTCAGCGAACGGTAAAAACTGAAAAAGATTCCGCTAATTACTTACCTGTAAAGAAATCTGCCGACGATAGCATGGCGGAACCAGAAAGAAAACTGCAACAGCAAGTCGTTCTTCCACAATCCAGTTTTGTTGAATCGGAAGCTGCTGCCGGATATAGTCCGCTTTCGGATGTTGTTCCGCTTTCTTCGGACGTCCAAGAACGACCCAGTTTTGTTGCCGGACAACAACAACAACAACAACAACGACGATTCAGTCTTCCACAACCCAGTTTTGTTCAATCGGAAGATGTTGCCGGATATGATCCGTTTTCGTCCGAGGAGGAAGAAGAAATCGATGAAGAGAGAAGACTTTCCGATTTCCAAAATTTATATCAAACAATGTCTCCCACTCCTAGAGACGAATACCTTAAGATGTACGATCCACTTCCCAGAGGATACATTGATGGTTTATTACAAGACGCCAATAATGAATACGACAATGTGTACGGCATTCGCTATAATCCTGTTACGGACGCTTGGCGAATCGGCGATAGCGACGTGCAATTAAAAAAGATTTGATAATTAAAGGTGTTACATATATTGGCACACCGGGGCTTTATGAATTACTCTTTAAAAAGCAACCGATCGGTCATAAGAACGAAGATCTCGAGAACTATCATCATATACTAGATCGCACGCACGCTCACAGAAGAGGCAATGATCCGGCAGGGCAAATAAAGGGAAGTCGAAGTGAAAAATACAAAAATATAATTCAACCGTTGTTCGAAAGAAGATCTCGCTCTAAAACTTGGAGCGGTAAAGGATTAGAAGTTGAAAATAAACCGTTTCAGTATATATACTGGGATAACATCAACGAGCTGGTGGATCGTCTGAAATTGTTGAAGGCTTCTCAACAGGCGGGACACACGGGCCATAATAACGAGATTATTGCGATCATCGAAGAACTGAAAGAAGCCGATGTAATAGAATGAGCGTCGATAAATTCGGCAGATATTTACGCAAAACGAAAACAACTCGAGGGCCACCCGGTTTAGGATTTTCTCTCACAAGTGATAAACATTATGATATCGGGAACAAACGACTGTGCAACGTCGGCTCGAGCATCAATCCAAGAGACGCGACCAATAAAAAATGATTCTAGGACCATACAAAATCAAGTTACGGACGTGAAATCGAAAATCGAAGGAATATTTCGATCGCAAGCTCTCTACCTCGGCGATCTGAAACGAGAGCTAAACGTATTTCGAGAACAAATGAAGCTGATTAACGTTAGATTAGATAAGTTGGAGCAGCGGTTCGGTGAAGGGCACAGCAATGAGCCAAATTAAACGTGACGTCGTCAATGAGTTACACAAACCTGCGAGGAAAATTTTTTCGAGGAGATCCATAATTGTAAAGTCTGTGGACGATCTTTGGCAAGCTGATCTGTGCGAATTTATTCTTTACGCGCGTGAAAATAAAGGTTATAATTACATTTTAGTTGTCATAGATTGCTTTTCTAAGTATTTGTGGGCGCGACCGGTGAAAAGGAAGACAGGCGAGCTCGTAACTCAAGCTATGCTCGAAATATTGAATACCGACAAGAGGACGCCCGCAAATTTACACACCGACGAGGGAAAAGAGTTCTACAACCAAAAGTTTAAAGATTTGACAAATAGATACGGAATAAATCATTACTCAACATTTTCTCCGATAAAGGCCGCCATGGTAGAGAGAGTTATACGGACAATTAAAGAAAACTTGTACAGAGAATTCAGTATGCGCGGCAAATTTAAATGGTTCGATTTATTGCAAACGATTGTGGACAAATATAACGCGAGCGTGCACAGAACAATAGGCATGGCTCCTAAAGATGTGAACAAGACAAATGAAAAGACGCTTTTAGAAACGGTATACAATAAGATTAAAATTGCGGGCAAAGCGAAGTTTCGTGTCGGTGATGTCGTTCGCATCAGCAAATATAAAGGAGTATTCCAAAAGGGATTTACCCCGTCGTGGTCCACGAAACTGTTCAAAATCGTTAAAATTCAAGTTACTAATCCCGTTACTTACCTGCTAGAAGACATGTCGAAGCAACCGATTTTGGGCGCCTTCTATAACGAAGAACTCCAACGAGCTAAACACGAAGATGTTTATTTGGTGGAAAAAATTTTGAGAAAAAAAAGGAGGAAAAGCCTACGTGAAATGGTTGGGCATTCCTGAAAAATCTTGGGTTAAACTGTCAAATATTGTTTAATTGTATGAACGTATAGAAATAAATTGATTTGCTTTTTTTAAAGAAAAATAGTTTTATTATTTAAAAACACATTTTATATGGCACATACAAATTATCGTTAACAATATATTAAAAACAGTGCGATACAACTTACGAAAAATGCATGCGAACAATAAGTATTTTCATTATCGTTATACAAAAACAAATTATCAATTTGCGTTAAGTTGACATATTCCGAGTCGAAAAAGAATCTGCATATTCGTGCGAAATATTTAACGCAATCTTCCAGTCGCTGTCTTCAACTTGCCGACGACCTTGATGAAAACAACGAAGTTTGTAATACAGCAACGTCTGATCTTGATTTGTTAAATTTACGTCGAACATGTTTGAACCTTTCCATGCAAGCTGAATCCAATCCTCAGGCCAAACGCTATTTTCGTAATCTGTACACACGTAACACTCAGTTATGTTCGAATTATTAATGTTTATATAAAACGTATTGTTCGCAATTACCGCGAAAACAATCGCGGCAGCAAGGAGACCCATTTTCACACGGACGCACTGTAGTCGTCGTCGTCGTCGTCCTCGTTTAGGCACACAGGACACAAATGCAGAGAAATCGGAGGTCCGTCCCACTGCGTTTCGCCGGTGTTATAATGTAAATAACAAGGTAATTTACGCTGCAGCTCTTTATCTTGCTTCAAACGATCGGGTAATCGCTCCCAAATATCAATTAAATTTAACGTAGATTGTTGCAGTAAAATGTATCTGGGAATGTAGGGAATTAGATCCGTATCGATATTGCTCAAACCGAAATTTTGATTGTTATATTCCAATATTTTATCCACGATTTCAAGTATCTCTTCTAACGTTTTCATTGCGACTGACCGACGACGGTTGATCCCATTAAAATCGAGTTTTATATCTCCCCACGTCGAGTTTTATTTTGTCCTCGTGATTTGCCAACAATTCCAGCAAACAATCGATACTTTCTGAATACCATTGCACATTTCCGTCCTCTGCTTTCGGGATTCCGATAATAAAATTACGGGCATACGAAATTAAATTTTCATTATCCGGGAGATAAGTGGCGATTAATTCTATAATTTTATTGTAGTAACCGTTGAACGTAAGTTTTTCGAGCCTTTTGATGCGGTAACCGACGACATGTAATAATTTACTTAATATTTTAAACATAAATTTATCCAATTCTATTTCTGTTTCGCCTTTAATAATTTTCACTTTAAATTTACCTTTGGACTCGATAAAAATAATTTGATATCACTGTCGCAAAGCTCGAAATTGGAAATCGTCTTCGTGTCCGCACATTGTTGGCACCTCGTACTATTTAATTTCAGATGATCTTCGATGCGAGGAAAGTACTCGATGAATTGATTCCACTCGTCACCGTTAAATGTTAAACATTTTGGTTTTGAGCTGTACGTTAGTTTTACTAACGGTTCAAAATTATTCGTTACACTGAGTCCCGTTGAAATTTTTGCAGATCTGCTTAGCTTGTAAGACACCTCGCTAACAAAACGAAAATCACTATTTCGTCTGCATTCTTGCAGAAAACTTTCCAGAAACTCTAACGACGATGATGCCATTTTCAGATGTATACTTGCACTTATTTACGCACGTCGCGAGACTAAACGATCGAAAGCAAACTTACGGTCTTAAATAAGGAGGAGAGGAAAAAATGTGAGCGTAATTTATTTTAAACCAATAAAAAAAGACGTATTATACACGATGTTTCATAACTCGAAGTGAAGAATTAAGGAACGTGTACGCGGTGATAAAAAATGTTAAATATTTTTGTAAGTTATGAAATAAATATTTTACTTTTTTTTATCACCCGTATAAGTTTCTTAATTCTACGCCGCGAGTTATGAAACATCCTGTATTTTTAATTTTAAATCTAATGCGCACACGTAGATTACTCAATGCATTGCAATTTACTGATAAGAAAAATGCGCGGCGAACTGCAGTACAGCACTTTAGTTTGTATCATCTGTCCCTACAGAAAAGAGTACATTTTACGTTTTCTCTGTGCGCGTTAATTATGGATACCATTTCGAATATAAATAGTGCTACTTCGTTAAAATCATTACCTATTAAGAAGTTGTCGGAGCTGGAAATCGGCCGCAAGTATCCGTTGTCCGATTTAAAATATGTAAAATCGAAATTTGGAGAATCATTGCTGGCGGAAATCGATCAGGAGTTTGTCGTGTTTCTGCCTCGTCGATTTAACAAGGCCATACCCGAAGATAAGATAGGTGACGTGTTGTCTTCGCAATGCGGCTTGATTTACAAAGGATTGGTGAAATTAGCAAGTAAACCACAACCGGCATATGATATTGAATTTGAGAAATATTAAAAATACAAGTAAGTACAATATTTATTATCTTATTTCAAGTCACTAGAATTATAGTCTCTTTTTTTTCAGCTCGTTAAAGTAAAAAATATTAGCTTAGTTATAAACATAATTTTAAAATTAGACTATTATTAAATATTGAAATGGATTTACGAGAATATTTAAATGTGTTTCGCTTATTGGATGAGTGCGCCGATAAATCAGATGCTTATAAAATTGCAAAACTAAACAAAAATATTAAAACATTAAACGAGCTAATGAGAAATTGTCCGTCGGTGCACAATAAGAAACAAATTGAAAGCTTAATTGCAAAATTACATTCATACGACGTAAAACTGGAATTAAAAATTAAAACGTTGCCGATTGGTCGAGGTTTAAGAACAAGTCGTCGTCGTCGTCGTCACGGAACAGAACGGAGAATTAATAAAATCAACCGAATTCAGTGGAAGGATGTAAGTTTTAAATTAAATGCGTACGTATTTTTTCTAATTATTTTTTTTTAATTTACAGCTGCAATCTGCATTTAAAAGCAGAATTCGTACCGGAGTAATAATCAATAAAACTCATACACAACCGCGAAGCTTTTTCCTAGACGCCTCGTCTCTGATTAGAACTAGAATCGGAAATCAATTGGTGAAAACGCCTTCGATGAAGATAAATTTGGTATTTTGCGGTGAATTTGTAAAACCTCAAACCGATGTCTCGGAATATAAGTTTTTCAATACCAAAAATCACGTGATCAATATTGGAGCAAATCTAGACGAAATTTTAAACGAACTGTTTAACGAAATCATGGTGCAGGTAAGTTTAAAAAGAAATAAGCTGCCAGATATTAATTTTCTTTTTTTCACTTTCTTATCAGCTTTCAGAATATCAAGAGAGGGACAGCGGTTGGTCGTTATCGGCAATCGTGAATCTGGTCGTGGCGTTTTGCAAGTACACGCCGTTGAGAGGAGGAGGAAAGAAAGATAACGGTAGCACTTACGTGGACCTGCCGGACGAACTTCGGCGAAAAAGTAACGTCATATTGAACATCAAAAATCAAGACCGACGATGCTTCGCGTATTGCCTTTTGGCGCACCTATTTCCGGCGAGAAACGGTCAACATGCGTGCGATCCTTCTACGTACCGTCAAAATATATACGATTTTTTTAGTTTTAAAGGTATATGTTTTCCTGTAAATCTGTGCGACTTACAGAAATTCGAAAACGCCAATAAATTTATTTCAATTAACGTATACGGTTATGAAAACAAGAGCATCGTGGGTCCACTTTATCATACAAAAAATGTCAAAAACTGCCACGTAAATTTATTATATTTAAAGAAAAGTCAACGCGTAGGTCACTTTGTCTCATTAAAAATTTATCAGAACTGTACAGGTATCAAATTTCATCAAACATGCGTGTCAAGTTCATTTGCGATCGCTGCTTGTGTTATTTTTCATCCAAGGACAAATTAAATCGTCATGTGTCAGATTGCTCGCGTCATGAGGCCGTAAAAATTGAATTACCTAAAGACGGAGAAAACATTGTTAAATTCAAACAATTTGCGGCCACCATGCCTTTGCCGTTTGTCATTTACGCGGACTTCGAAGCTCTAACGAAACCTATTCATTCCTGTGACGATACTCTAGAAAAAGCATTCACGAACGCCTATCAACGGCACGAAGCCTTTAGCGTTGCATATTTAACAGTCTGTTCTTACGATGATCGACTAAATCATTTTGAAATTTATCGCGGCGAAAACCCGGCTGAGTGGTTCGTAAATAAATTATTAGGAGAAGCAACAAATGTTCAAGAAATATTAAAAATCACATTACCGTTCCTATGAAAGATTTAACGTTCGAAGAATCTACGGCACATGCAAATGCCGAAAAGTGTGAGATTTGTGATTCTAATTTTAGCGAAAATAATACTAAAACTTATCACCACGACCATTTTACCGGGAACTATATTGCCGCTTTGTGCAATAATTGTAATTTACAATGTCGCGTTAAAAATATTATTCCCGTGATTTTACACAATTTATCTCATTACGATAGTCACTTTATAATAGAAGCGCTGGCAAACGTAAACGATGAAAATGTAGAAATTTTAGCAAACACAACTGAAACTTACATATCGTTCTCGAAAAGGGTAGGCGATGTGAAATTACGTTTCTTAGATTCGTTTCGTTTCATGCCCTCGTCTCTTGAAACATTAGCGAAAAATTTGAAACCAGAACAAATAAAGTTCGTACAAAAAGCGTTTCCGAATCCGGATTCTTATAAATTAGTAACTCGTAAAGGATGTTTTCCGTATGATTACGTGAATTCTGTTGACAAATTGGAAGAGACAAGTCTTCCCGATAAATCCCTATTTTATAATAAATTACATGGCGAAAACGTCAACGATGAGGATTACCAGCACGCCGTAAACGTTTGGCAACATTTTCAATGTAAAACTCTCGGTGAATACGCGGACTTGTATTTAAAAATTGACGTATTTCTATTGGCAGACATTTTTGAAAATTTTAGAAAATTGACTTTCAAAACTTACGGGTTAGATGCGTGTGGATTTTTCACAGCTCCGGGCCTATCATTTTCGGCGGCTCTTAAAACAACAAAAATTGAACTTCCCCTTTTACAAGACATCGATATGATTTTATTTATAGAAAAAGGTTTACGCGGCGGTATAACTCAAGTTAGTTCCCGATATGCAAAAGCGAATTCTGTACACATGGGAACCGATTTCGACCCTGATAAGGAAATTAGCGAAATTATTTACGTAGACGCCAACGGACTCTATTCTTACGCGATGACGACAAAATTACCGTGCGACAACTTCAACTGGGTAAGTGACGAAAAATTAACGAATCTTTTAGAAATGCTCAGTACGACCGACATTGACTGTTCGATGTATTACGGGGATGAAACGGGTAAATCTTGTGTTTTAGAAGTTGACTTAGAATATCCTGAAGATTTGCACGATTCCCATATATTTTTTCCATTTTGTCCGGAACACATATCCACCACAGGTAAAAAGGACGACAAAAAATTAATGCTAACTTTATGTAATAAAGAAAAGTACGTCCTCCATTTAAGCGTTTTACTTCAAAGTTTAAAACACGGCTTAAAATTAAAAACAATTCATCGTGCGATAGAATTTGACGAGAGCAATTGGTTAGAAAAATACATTAAATTAAATAGCGATCTGAGGGCAAAATCTACGAACGCTTTCGATAAAGATTTTTACAAGGGCATGTCGAATATGGTTTTCGGAAAACTTATGGAATCTGTACGCAAATACAGAAATATCGTGTTGACAAAGAAATGGAAATCCGCTGAAAAATATATTAGTCAACCAAATTTCAAAAAAGCTACGATTTCAATGAGAATCTGGTCGCAATTGAACTGAACAAATTATCCGTGAAATTTGATAAACCGATCTACGTTGGCATGGCAGTCCTTGACATTTCAAAACAGTCATGTATAGTTTTCTTTATGATTACATCAGAGAAAATGTGGAGCCCTTATTTAATGTCACAGTATGTTACACGGACACGGACAGTTTTATTTTTAAGTTCTCTCCAAAACATCCCGAACGCGTCTCGAGTATTTATGAAATTATAAAACGGGATGCAAATAAAATTTTTGACACTTCAGATTACGCCGCAGATAACCCTTTCGGAATACCTTTGGTAAATAAGAAAGTTATCGGTAAATTTAAAGACGAACTGTGCGGACAGATAATAACTGAGTTCATTGGAATTAGAGCTAAAGTTTACGCCATCAGAGTGGGAAAAGAAGTAAAATTTAAAAAATTGAAGGGCGTAGGTCGTTCAGGAATTAAAAAAATAACTTTTCAGGATTATTATGACTGTTTGTTTGATAATAAAAAATTAATGTCAAAATTCAATAGCATCAGGTCAATAAATCATCAATTATTAACCGTTACCATAAATAAAACTGCCTTAGATGCTCAAGATGACAAACGACATTACGATCTTGTAACGGACATTCATTCGTTGCCGTTGGGACATTATAAATTAAAATGAAATTGTATGTAATTTTGTAATTATGTATTAAAATTAAATTATATGTAATTTGTAATTATATTGTGTGTTAGTAAAGCATTTTGTATTATACATACGTAAGTAAAACGTATTTTTTATTTTTAGAATTTTATTTAAGACGTTTTACAATTATACAGGCACGTCGGAATCGTTTTCGTCCGCCTATGCTCGCGGAAATGCGCACGCCCCGAGGACCCATTTTTTCGAAATTGCCGCCGCCGCTCTGCGTGCAGCGATCTATATGCTCCCGCGCGCGTAGAAACCTACCGACGCGACGCCTCCGAGATGGAGGCCGGCGATCGTCCTTTCGCAATTCGTCACCAGATGGACACCGCCAGATGCAACCAACATCGCATCCGTGTTCGACGAAAAATAAAACGACATCCTTCTCGCCGCGCGTCGTTATTATTATTACACATTTCGAACCGATACGAGCAACTGACCGAACGGTCGGGCGGCTTAGGTGGACGCCTCACGAACGCCGAGGAACGGGTTCGAATTTCTCTCCGGACGGAGGAAAAAAATTGACGCAACCAGCATCGCATCCGTGTTCGACGAAAAAAATAAGGACATCATTCGCCGCGCGTCGCGTCGTTAATATTACACATCTGGAACGGATACGAACGAGTGACTCAACGGCCGAGCGGCTTAGGTGGACGGCTCAGGAACGCCGAGGAACGGGTTCGAATCTCTCTCCGGACGGAGGAAAAAATTCCGCAGCGGAGCGCCGGTGGCGACACCCGACGGACAATTCCCGAACTAACGCTCCGACGACGCAGCGCCACTGCCATCTGGCGGACAATTTCCGAACTAACGAAAATGGCAGCAGCGCCGGAGGCATCTGGCGGACAATTTCCGAACTAACGAAAATGACAGCAGCGCCGGTGGCATCTGGCGGACGGACGCCAGAACTACGTTGTCTCCGTCTCTCTCTCTGGAGCTCCATCTCACTCTTTACCATGGGCTCAGATGAGGCAGAAAACTGGACCGGAAGTCAATGCATTTCAAATGGGGAAAAAAGGGTGTGGTCTGTTTTTTATATCTACTCATGGCCAATCGCTGACATAACGGCAGAAACCATTGCAAAAGAATTTTATAAAGGTTGGATAGCAAGCTCCGACGATTAACCTAGTTAGACTGGGCAAGCGAGTTTTAAAATGTAGCTAACAAGTTCACAGGGTGTTTACTAAGACTAACTTAGTGATTGGTTACTTTCAAATTGCAGTCGATAATTTTCGGCGGATGTCGTGTAACGCAACAGAACTCATAGGCGTACATACTAGTTTTATTGCGTGTATTTGTATTTAATGAATTAATTCAATATAATTAACTGATTAATTAAATTAATAATTCTATTTCGTAATGAATAATCTATTATTATTTCAATTAACAAGTAATATTCGATTTTATCTCCATTTAATGAACGCCGCCTATGCACTAGGGACGAGTAAACAGTACCCCACCTTTCCCACCCTCCGCAAGATCTGTTGATGTTGCTTTCAAACAAACCATCCTTTTTTGCCTTGGCATTACCAGTCTACCTTGATTAGCCGTCGACGGTAGCAAGATTCGGAGTCCCTGATATAATAACTACCGACCAGGGAACTCAATTTGAATCTTGTCTTTTCAGAGAAATGTCTAATTTTCTAGGAATGAAACGATCAAGAACAACTAGTTATCATCCTCAATGCAATAGGCTGATAGAAAGATGGCACAGAACTCTTAAGTCGTCAATCATATAAGGAGGGGCAACAACGAAGAGAGAAATCAAATTCCTAATGAACAAATTACCAGATACGGTCGAAAAGTGCATTTTCCTGTAAGATATTTAAGTGCCGTATATACTGAAGGGGGAGTAATGTAGCGTTGCTTTGAAAATATTTTGTTTAAAAAATAGTATATTGTAGACCGTGGCGTTAATGTGGTTGTTTTCCAGGTCGTGTTATGATATGGACCGGCGCGGCGCGCCGCCGCGCCTGGCCACTTCTCAAGACCTCGAAAATTGCTTTACCGCCATGGTTTACACATTATTTTTTTTCCTACACAATTATAATTAATTTTATTAATATCACACAAACGTTCTTTTTCTCGAAGTAAAAATATTAAAATTGAGTTACTATTAAAATTATTATAGATGTTTTAAAACACAGTAATACGTATAGTAGTGTGGCTAAGCGGTCAAGACGGTGGTTTAATACACCAGTCTCTTCGGAAGCATGGGTTCGAATTCCACCGCTGCCGAGTTTTTTTTCTTGATAATTTTAATCCTTTTAAAACCAAATACCAGTGGAATTAAATTTAAAAACTTACGTTTGTTAATTTTTGATGTCGATGAGAATGCATTCCAGAAATTATTGTCGCGCCACCTAGTGGTAAAGCCTCGTAAATTATTTTCTCGGCTAGGCATTTATGTTCATTTTGCCGGGCTAGCCGTGGAAACGTTTGCTTTCTCCTCTCTGATGAGCCGGTAAAATTGAATTTTCTACTAGTGTAGGAAAAAAATGTAATTTATTTTAGTTAGTTACGATTGATGTTTTGTCATAATGTTAAAAATAATAAATTTAATTAATTACAATATAAGCAGCTCAGTTATTAAAACGTTACATGTAACATGTCTTGCATATTTCGACAAATTTGGTAAATCAGGCTTTTATTGAGGCTATATTTCTGTCAAACTAAATAAATAAAATTTGAATTAAACGTCAGAATTACTAGTGACATGATTTAACTTGAAGGCTTCCGCGGCCGTCGTCCATGTTTGAATTGGCTTCCGGTTGGAACCGCGTCACGTTGACTCCTTCTACTGCCGACGTGTCGTTCTTCATTGCAGAAAAACTTCCTCAGGGCTGCTGCCGCTGGTGGTGTTGCTGCTGCTTCTCGCTTGACAGTTTGTCTCAACGACAAACGAGAAGCAGCAGCAACACCACCAGCAGCAGCAGCCCTGAGAAAGTTCTTCTGCAATGAAGTACGAAACGTCGGCAGTAGAAGTCAACGTGACGCGGTTCCAACCGGAAGCCAATTCATACTAGTGACATGCATGCATTAAACGTTAAAACTATTAAAGTCAGGTTTACATTGTGCAAATGGCTTGCCCGGATTTTCTTGTCCGCTACTGTACCTTACGCATTTTTGATTAAATTTTCTTCATATCTCTCCATTAGCAGATAATAATTGCTTCTTGGTATTAATACAATTTGTAAAATTTGCCTTTAGGACAGTTGGAGAAGAATTACCTACAATTTTAATTTTATTGAAGTAAGATATAGCCGTCATGATGTCAATAAATAGATCCCTGACAGAAAATAAATTTCAAAATTTTATTTCTAATTGTCAATCAAGACGACAATAAATACTGATTTACACTAAAGATTACTTTATAGTATTTTCATATCGGTGTCCGAAATTTTCTGTCCACAAATGTACTCCTTAAGGGTTATCTATAGGTCTCTGTTTAGTATTTCATTTCTGATAAACCATTCGCTTTTTGAGATGCGGATAATTTTATTTTGTATTGTTACTAGTTTTTAAAGTTAGTTTTGGCGATGGTGATGCTGTGAAAGCGTAAGTGTCGTTGATCTCAAGATTTGTGTCTGTTTGTTGTCCTGGGTGTGCACTTGTGTAGGTATACCAAAGCACACATTTTCGCAAAATACGCTTTAATGCAACCTGAAATGTTTTTGTGATATGTCACTATGAATGAGTACGATTCGTACTGATACATTATCAAAGAATTTAGGCTTCATTAAAGGGGTATAGTTTAAAGATAACGAGTGGCACTTCGCAATACATAGCTCACGTTGTTTTCAGTGTAATAGCACTTGACTTTCAACCACAGGCGATTAATTATATAAATAATATTTAATTTTTTTAAACGTTTATTTGTACCACAAAATCTTCTAAGCGGACACTAAATCGCGCAACAATACACTTTACGTTTCGCAGTCGTTCGACTGCTTCGTCAGAAGTGAAAATTATAATTTTCACTTCTGACGAAGCAGTCGAACGACTGCGAAACGTAAAGTGTATTGTTGCGCGATTTAGTGTCCGCTTAGAAGATTTTGTGATACAAATTTCATCGGACAAGAACCAACTGTAAATATGTTTATTTGTACAGTAAACAAAAATGAAAATACTTTATTAAATGAAGAATTTAGAATAGAAAAATATAGCGCATGCTATTTAAGAAAATTGAGTTTTGTCATTTTGAAATTTCTGATATTTTGTTTATTACCATGACCATCCTGTAGCGACAAAAATACATTTAATAATGGCTTATAATGAGCTTATGTATCAACTATATCTGTACCAAAAATATTTTTCTTAGAGTTAAAAATAAATAAAATGTGAATAAATAAAATAGTGGCTGCAAATGGCAGTTTTTAGACAAAGTGAAATATCTCAAGAAACGTTAGGTTTGGGTATAGGCAATGCTATACAGAAAATGTGTAGAATTTTATAGGCAATCCAAATTTGTTTCATATATAGGGTATGCCATTTGAAATAAAAAAGTTGTGTCTGGCACTACCGTTTTGATTCATTCTGTATAGATAGATAGATTTTATGTTGTAGACCTCTAAAGTTAAAAAATAAATTGTGTTGAAAATACTTTTGTATCTTCAGTAATTAACGAGATATAGCCCGCGAACACACTGTTGGGACACCCTGCATAACAATGTCGTTATGAATTACAAAATAAAGGAGTAAATTAGCCTTGCAAAATTGTTGGTTGCAAGTCGGCAGGATTGCAGTGGGCCCCGAGCAAATTCTGTATCGCTATTTCGGCCCTAATTGGGGCCTCATCAGCAGAACAATAGCTCGAGAACTCCATTGCAACCCAGACGACCAACAAGACATACGCACGGTTAGCGCCAAGGTTACTAAAGAGACAAGGTTGCCTGGTAACTTTCAACGTCATCGCAACGTCACTCAGTAGGCCCATTTAATGCATATATACAAATAGATGGCCTACTGGATGACGCGTCACTCCACGACTTACCAGGCAACCTTCTCTCTTTAGTAACCTTGGGTTAGCGCGTAAATGCAAACATGTCAAATAAGTGCGCCGTGGCGCGACTATTTTCTGACCTGTAAATTGTGTCGTGAAAAGCAAATAGCAACTAATACTTGCTTTTACCTTTTACTTTAAGCAATTACTTCTTTTTTATTCATCAGACCCAATGCTTAAAGCAATTGCTTAGTTTTCATTCATCAGGCCCAATGTATAAGACTAATTTATGTCAAATAAGTGCGCCGCGGCGCGACTATTTTCTGACATGTAAATTATATTATCGTGAAAAGCAAATAGCAACTAATACTGCTGCCCCATGACCTATCACGCACGAGATGGCGGTCAGTGCGGACAAAGCGTGTCATCGCAACTGTTGGTCGTCGGGATTGCAATGGAGTCCTTGAGCTACTGTTCTGCTGATGAGGCCCCAATTAGGGCCGAAATAGCTATACTTAATATGCTCGGGGGCCCCATTGCAATCCTGCCGACTTGCAACCAACAATTTTGCATGTTTGCAATGACACGCTTTGTCCGCATTGACCGCCATCTCGTGCGTGATAGCTCATGGGGCAGCAGTATTAGTTGCTATTTGCTTTTCACGACAATATAATTTATAGATCAGAAAATAGTCGCGCCGCGGCGCACTTATTTGACATAAATTAGTCTTATACATTGGGCCTGATGAATAAAAACTAAGCAATTGCTTTAAGCATTGGGTCTGATAAATAAAAAAGAAGTAATTGCTTAAAGTAAAAGGTAAAAGCAAAAGCAAATGCTTTGAAGGAAAAGGTAGTAGGAAAAGCATTTATCTCGATTTGTATGAATAATTTTTTATCTTTTACTTAGAGTCTATAGCAAATGCTTCAAAGCACTAGCGTTTGCTCCTTTTCAACACGGAAGAACTTCTTCGCGCTAAAACGTAATTCAGCGACCCACCGCAGTATGTATCGTTTATTCACGCATTCTTAACTATAGCCGATTTTAAGCGCATAACTGGTAATTACCGGTTAAAAATATTTTTAACTAAATGCTTTCCAAATGCACTACTCGGAGTTATTCCAGAGCTGCTCCAAGTAGCTCCGAGTAACTCATCCGTGCAATTGGAAAGCACCTCATGTAGCTTAAACACATTTAGTTAAAAATATTTTTGACCGGTAATTACCGGTTATGCGCTTAAAATCGGCGTATGTATCACTGATACCGAATGGATAAAAATGAGTTCAGATAAATCTACATATATTTAGTGATTGCAAGGTATGTATACCAGCTACCTATAATGAAACAAAATAAGTTTTAATAAAGTAATATAAAGATTTATTTTTTCTAGCAAAAACATTGTTATAAATCTTGTTGATTAAGGGCTTGCTAATTTGGATAATTAAATACTTAAATAATTAAATACAAATATTTTGCTATCGTCAAAAATAAAATATTAAAATTGAAAACTGCTATGATTGGAGAGAAAAAAAATACAAAAATATTTGACGGTAGCAGCCTGAAGAATATAAATTTATGGAAACCGGTGGCTATATTAAATTTTCAAAATTCGGAAGTACTCTTCTTACCACTTTAATTATTATAAATATTGGAATTGCCCTCTTTCATGTTTTAAACAATGTGCTAAGCTAAATATTTATCTAATACTTTTTTACATCTTAAAGTTTCCGGATTTAAATCATAACATTTCATTATTGACAATTATAGCACGTATATTTTATTGTTTTGTTTTTTTTTCTTTAACTGAACATAAAAATATTTATGTTATATGTTTAGGGGATATAAAAAACTTATGGTATGTCTGAGGAAATCTTTCATTTTTTGAATAGATGTTAATGCTCCTTCTCGTTTTTCGCAATAAAATGCTCAGACAAACAACATACGTTCTCTTCATTGAAACGAAAAAGCCGCCTGTAATCATTCGGTAATGTTTCACTACGCTTTTTGTATTGTTTTTCTACCCTCGGTTGATTTAATAATGCCATAATTTGTAAACCCTTTTGATTCGCACAAACCGATACTGAGATACCTTCACATTTTTTGAAGCAAATGCTTTAAGTGTAGTAAATGCTCAGTTTTATTCATGAAATGAGTTTTATTCATAATTATGAATCTTTTGCTCCAATTGAAGCAAATGCTTTTACTTAGAGATCAAAGCAATTGCTTCAAAATATTATTCATGCATTTTGAAGCATTTTCTTCATAATTTTAAAGTAAAAGCATTTGCTACATTTTATTCATCAGACCTATTGGGCCTGATGAATAAAAACTAAGCAATTGCTTTTAAGCATTGACTGATTAGCAAAAGCAAAAGCTGTAAAAGCAAATACTTTAAGAAAAGCAATTGCTGAATTATTATATGAAACAAAATTCTAAGCATTTACTAGTTTTCCGGCTTCGTTGAAGCAATTGCTAGTACGACTTGTGCAGATTTACATATGTATCTACAGAGCTAAAGTAGGTTTTGTATTTGTGGACAGATAAATATAATTGTTTTTATTTATAAACGTTTTCTTAATTATTTTAAAGGCACAATATTTGAAAATAACGTGATTCACAGTACACACATTTATACATATAACAACAAAAACTCCATAGTTACCGTTCCTCTAGAGTTGTCAACTGTTAGACGATACACAACAGTAGGTATGTATGTTAGATTCGTTATCGAAGCGGTGCTCATTTTTAAATTTAAAATTTAAAATATCGGATACTAGTGATCGAGATAGTTAGTAGTGATAATGAGACCGAGTAAGACAAACAAATTTTTTTTGTTAAAAAACCTAAAGAAAATAAAATAATTTTTAAGTAAATGTAAATCATCAAAACCCAGGCTTTTGATGATATACTGTGCAGAATAAAAAATTTGATTTAGATTTGTTTAAATTATTTCTGCACTTTAATGAATTTCCGACAAAAAAAATTATTTTTAATAAACACAAGTGCCGAGGATACAAATAATAACTGATAATTACAAGGAAATTTTTAATATTTCAGTTATAACTAAACAAATTACAATGAAAATAAGCAATATGAAAAGAAAAGTGAAAAAAATGTTTGATTCAAACAAAACTGACAACCAAAAATTTTGTTCATAACAAACGTATAGGTTTTAGAAACAGTTGTTTGATAAACTCCAATTTCTTCATCAACGGCATTCTGAAAGCTTGGGTGAGATACGACACGAAGAAATATTTTCATTTTTTCTATAATAATTGACAATGCACCACCACGTTTCTCGCCACTATCTTCTAATGGTTCAGCCACACCTACGGCAAATGTGCTGCCTAACGTCATTTTTAACGTCTAATTTGCCATTAATCAGTCGCTACACCTACAATTATTGTCAAGTTAGACCTGAAAAATCACGTTAGGCAGCACATTAGACGCAGACGTGGCTCCGACAATAGAGTGTAACCACGGATTATTGGCATATATGGCACTAATTTTGTAACGGCATTGAGAGTGGCATTGCGCGCTAGACGATAGCTCGGCCGTCGGTTTTTCAAACACATCAAACGGATTGCCGGCACGTATCTCATAGTTGTTGAGTTGTTGTCATAGATCACAGAATACAATACAGAAAGGACTCTTCTGTACAATTAAACGTGACCTTTACAGAACCCTCTATCGGCCTGGAAGAAACTAAATTTCTTACGCGGGTATACGGTACACCTAAATTTGAATTCAATTAAATTAAAACTGGCGTTTTATGAATATAAGGGCCAGTTTTATAATCGAATTTAAAGGATACGTTAAATTTAGTCATTTTCAGATGTCAAAACAAATATGATAACACATTTGTTTACACATCTGAATGTGGCTTTAGTTTTAAAGTCTCCTTTAAATTTGATTATGAGAGTAGCCCTTACATTCATAAAACAGAAGTTAAATATGTCAACAAAAAAAAATTAATGAAGTCATAATTAACACATTTATTAATAAATACATATAGATTCCAATCAATTCTCACACTCTTTTGTAGAATATATGAATTTACAAGGTATAGGTAATTAACAAATTTATAAAAGTAACTTTAATCTTCTTTCCTCTTCATTGTGTTTGCTTTGTTTATTTTATTGTGTTGGGTTGCGACAACTACCACTTTATCAGGTATGTCAACAAAATTCTTATCTAAACATTAACTGCGTCTTTTTTGTAATTTGTTACATGCTCTCGTTTTTATAAAAATTGCAGGAGCGTTACTTCCAATTCCAACAACCCGTAGGTCTTTTCCTTTTAATATATTATTTGTTTTATATACTTGAAAAATAATATCACAGATGTAGGTTTCTCGATGCTTTTTTTCGGATTATGGCTTTTAATTTCCGCTGTTCAGATTACTGGAGGTTCGGATTAGCGCATGCTCAGATTAAAGAAGTCATACTGTATACTGCATACCTTACGATGAGGTACTATGGGTCTCTCAAGCTAATTCAGCCTTCGGCACCTCTACACCTACTTTTTAAAAAAAAGTATTAATTTCATTGTGTTAGTTCATATCGACATGAGCCGGGCAAATCGATATAAGCACCATTGACTAAATTGTTCAGAAATTGAGAGAAACTATTTTTGACACATTATCGTTTTGCCTTGAACACATCGATATATCAGCCATACCTGGTAAATTCAGCTTTGGAAATGCGCCTGGAAATAATTTCTTATTATGACCTACATCTTCTTCAGTAAAATGTTTGTGGCAAACTCTGCAATTACTGTATACCTTCTCAATTGTGTATTCCTGCGTCAAACGGTTGTTATCACACAAATGTATACATTTATTAAATAGGTCCAGGTTTTTACTAGGATTGGGAAATCGATGCTTAACATCACCACTACCGTAGCAATCTCTTACAGAACAGTAAATACCAACCATTTCTAAACAAAAATTGCTTCTTAATCCAAACATATAATTACACTTTTGGCCATTTGACGTTCTCTTACCAAGGTAAAACTGCACTTTAGATTCCTAAATTTGCGCGTACACAGAACTGCTATTTTTGTGTTATGAAAAACGGCTAAATAATTACAAACTAAGAAGGACGAAACGACCAAATAAAAACACCAACTACGCTCGCTTAAAATACAAAACGTGGTCACAATCAACATTCAACACAACGCAACGCACGTATGGGCATGTGGCCATGTGCTCGTTGGCGGTTGGTTGTGCCCGGGAAATTTAATTTTACTTATCTCGCCATCTAACCGTGTGGAAGAAACTATTTAATAGATGCCTGGTCCCATGTCATAGATAGAGAAAGATATACAAAGTAGTCAATCTCAAGTGTTCGGGGTTGGCAGCAAAAAAATCCCTACATTAGTATATTTTTATGTTTGATAGTTTACAAACATGATTCAGATTCATGTTTATATTTATTTTCACCTGGCGAGCCGTCTGATATGGTACTTTTACTTCTGTTGAGAAAAATTTTTCTTTAATAAGACAATGCCATTTATGATTCTGCATGATTTTTAATATCATCCAATTTTACTACGATGCCTGTTATCGATCTTCTGTTTCTTCATTGTTTCCAGCATAATCTGCATCGCTGAATGCTTGCAGATGATCATTTTGCTTTGCTGGATAGTAAAGTCCATAATCATAAGTTTTTTAATGACACATTAATGACCACAGGCACTTATTAAATTTTAGTGTTTTTTACTTACAGAGTGCCTGTGGTCATTAATGTGTCATTAAAAAACTTATGATTATGGACTTTACTATCCAGCAAAGCAAAATGATCATCTGCAAGCATTCAGCGATGCAGATTATGCTGGAAACAATGAAGAAGCAGAAGATCGATAACAGGCATCGTAGTAAAATTGATGATACAATTGCTGCCAATGAAACAGAGTGGGTGGCATTATTGACTACTGAGGCTGCATACATTGCGGCAAATTAAACCGTGAAAGAAATAATATGGTCGAAAAGTTTAATTAACCCTGCGTTTAATACATGGGCGTCGTTGTTAATTTCGTTTAATATGTTGATGGGGCAGCAGAGTCCAGCGTAGGAAATATCCCAGCAGAGGCCGAGGAAAACTGTGTTCGTTCCACAAAGGAGACAGCCTAGACAGAGTAAAAATTCACTGCTGTCTATGTGTGACGTGTTACTGCATGCAAGGTGCGGTATTACGTTTACTCAAATATGTTACAAAATCCTCGGCTGTGCTGTGTTCGTTGTGCAGCCAGCCTAAGGTATCCACGGCAGTCAGAATTCTGTTTAGAATACAGTCCGACCGAGCTCGTTAAACTCTAATGGTTCGTTCATCAACTAAACGCAAGCTTAGTAATCTAGCATTGTTTGACAACCTGAAAACGATCCTCGTGAACCTGAGTATCTACAAAAAAAACTTATAAGATTCTGTGTTCGTATTACATTACACTAGCACGATTGGAAGCATTAATAAATCTTTGTAAAGTAGTATTGTTTTTTGCTATTTTTAACATGTTTATTAGCGTACCTACTGAGAAACCTGAAAATAAACAATAATACCATATAGATAACATAACCTTTTAAAACCAGGCGGGGACATACACCACTGTAGCCAATTATTCAGGCATCCCACTTTAAATTAAGTATTGCCAACTCAGGACAGTTAACATTGATCGCCCTGTATACTTTTTGCTAACGTACTAAATCAACACTCCGTACAGGTAACGCAATTCCATTCCTCTCGTGAGAGGATTGAGAAACAAAGATAACAAATATAATTGTTGCAAGTGCAATAAGGAAGACAACAGTTTTAGGGAATTCTGTTTACCGCAATGTCACTGGTTTCAATTTAAAAGTGTATTAGGTTATGTCTAGTTAAGTCTGTTAAGTTATTTACCAGTTAAAAAGTTGTTATTTTAAGAAGTGCAGAATTTTTCTTTCACGAGAAAGGCGGAATCATTAAATGTCGTGCGATAAAAGTTTGGGATGCGATATTTAAACTCAATTTTCTTAACCACTGACAGTAACTTTGACAAACGTCACTTCAAATAATATTTCCAACTGTTTTTCATCCCTAGATGAAAGGAATGTGCGACAAGGCTAGATATAAAAAATTACTAAATGCGTTACCTTTATACGAAGTATGTTGATGTAGTATCTTACTTTTTGCACGAAAACAGCGCCATCTCGAGTCTTTAGTCACGTACTATCTTAATTTTGAGTGCAGGTTTCTTTCACTATTTCAAGTACTAATTTAAAATATAATTTTTGAATGTTAGGAAACGGAAAATGCTAAAATATTTTAATAGAACTCCTGTGATATGTGACATTTAAGATAAAGTTGCCAATATTCAAGTAAAATACCACTGCTGCAGCCCGCTTCGGAGCGAATGTGGAACAAATAATGACGTTAACCACCAACGTAAAAGCCCGTTCACAATGACTTAACGTAAGAAAATTAATCACTTAATAAAAGTTGGAAACACTGTTAGAAGTGTAAGCTGCACTAACCGGCTAATTCTATTAATTTACGTTTCTTAAGTTAACAACTTGCATTTTTAGGTTACACCTGTTAAGTACAATCAATCATTAGTGTTCTAAAACAGTTTAGGTGAGGTGTAGTCTTTGAGTCCTCTAGTTGAGCAAAACAATTTTGTCCTATATTAACCTGGACAACCACTAACAGTTCGCAAATATTTGCGCATGCAAAGTTAGAACAAGAAATCCTCCTTCATTGTGAACACATAAATTAACACACTAATTTCCTTAATTTAATTTTCTTACGTTAAGTCATTGTGAACGGGCTTTAAAACTTACCGCAATAATTTTTCTCGCATTAATTGTCACGTTCTTTTCCGTTAGAATGCCGTTAGAAGTTAACGTTAGTGTGGCTGTAGCATAAAAGATAATTTGCAAGCCATCAAATATTCTCGCTGTTAAACCCATGCAATTTTCTATAATCTTCTAGGCATTCGTTACATATTTTATAATTTCTCTGTTTACGAATATTAAAGAACTGCGCCATTATTATCGTACGAATGCGATGAATACGAAATTATAACTGGTTTAAGCAAATGCAAGGATGGGACAGAGGAACCTTAATAATTTTTAAGCAAATGCTTAAATAGAAAAAGCAATCGCTACCTTTAGTCATACAACATTAAGCAAATACTAGACATTTTTAAGGAGAATCTTTTGCTATAAGCTTTTCCTGATAGTGTCTTAGCAATTGCTACAAGGTCACCAAATTGCTAAAGATTTAATCATTAGATATTAAGCATTTACTAGTAAAATTTCAAGAAAAAGTAATTGCTTAAACTTTTTATTCATAAGGTGTCCAATTACATATTTCAAATACTGCGAAAATAGTTTGTTTAATATGGAAAAGTAAAAATTATTCAATACAATCCTCGCGCACTTTTCTACCCTATCTCTAAATATAGGGTCTACGTCACCCATGCAAATTAAAAGTCACCTGAAATTAATAAGAAATCATCTACGTGTGTAGTAATAACTGTGTTGTTTAGCGAAACGACTTGATGTAGTTATTTATTTGCAAGATTAAACAGTGAATTTTGTAAGTAATTTTCTTCAAGCGCATCTTAGAAAACTAATAGAGTTATGCGTATCAAACTTACAC